>BMAW01087309.1:105472-129152 GCA_019974015.1 Nephila pilipes
TTGATCATTTTGCTTTGATTTTGTAATTACGCACATCAACATTGTTCTTCATGTGTAAAATTTCACTTATTCTGACAACTCTTCTTAGTGCACAAATATATATATATATAGTAGTTAGTATAGTATATATATATATATAATTCTTTTCAGAAAAAAAAATCGTATATTTAAGTATGAGAAGTTTTAAGTGTTAGGCATTCAAAGGTAGCATTTGAATTGAAAACTTCTCAGCTTATCCTTAAAACCGCATTTTTTTTTGTATACAAACAAATAGTATAAAGATTACTTCAAATGTCGAAAAGTTCTTTAATCTAGAATACATTAAATGTATAGTAAAAAGTAATATAGCACATATAGTTGAATTAACTTTTTATTTATTATTGTCATACTAAGAAGGCATACAGGGTATACTGACGACGAGTCAAGAGACGAGAACGATACCTGAGGTGTAACACCACTCTCCAAATTTCAACACCACGCTAACGCGAAAACTTTGAATCAATTAACATGCATCAATTCCCCTACATGACAGATCATTAATATAATTAGGACTCAAATTCATAACTAAACCTCCGTTAATGCTGAAGAGTAAGTGTTTTTCTCATAATATATATGAATGATGATAGCAATTTAATTGATGTTAATTTTACAAACAGCTCCTTCTTGAAATATAATAACCATACAACTAAATTGAACAACTTAAAATGTCATTTCAGGTTTTCGAAACGTATTATTGTATTGGTTTTATCAGTACTACAATAAAGAGTATTGTAGAATGCGCACTTTAGGAAACATTACGCACTACAGATCTTACTATCCATTCATTTGAAAGGAATAATCATACAACTCAACTTAAATATAGCCAGGGATATAACCATAGACTAAGAACTGAAGAGTAATTTAATTTGAATAAAACCCTCACGTTTGAGGAAAAACCAAAACAAGCCCTTATTGGAGAAAAACAAAAGACAACTAAATATAACCGAATGGAAGGGATTGATGTGAATTTTAATTACAATTTAATGAAACTTCAATTTAAATCTAGACTAAGTATATCCTAATTTTTCAGTTCAGCATCAGCTATTATATAAATAAGTAGCAGTACTTCCTATTTAAGGTTTAAACATAAGTCTCAATTAATCTCATATTTAATATATTTTTCTAGATCGCTTTTGAAAGAAACATACTTTATGAGAAAATTATAACATGAAATTCTCATCAGTTCTGATTTATTTCCAAATTCTTTGGGAAATGACCATGGCTCAAAATGAAGGAAAGTCCTTATAACAATATTTAGTTATTGAAAAATACGCAATAAAAAAAGAGCAAACTTCACATAATAATGCGTGCTATAAAATGGTGCTTGATTAATTGATTGGTTTTATTTACGTCGCAATAGAAGCATCAGGAGGGCTTTTGGTTGAATATCCAAGGGGACCAAGCTTACCCAAGGAGTTTAGAGCTACAAACCGGTCCCGCGGGAGACAATCACCCCCATACTCAGCATTTACTTACAAAAGAATATGAAATATTACATAATTTTGAAATCAAACTTAAATAAAGATTTAAGAGCAGAAAATGTACATGACAGGAATTTAAAAAAAAAAAAAAACAGTTGGAATTTTTTTTGCAGAAATAAGATGTATAATAGACTAAATGGCACAATAAAAAGCGTTCACAAAATAGTGATAAAAATGATGTGTTAGACATATATATATACATATATACAATTTATACAATTACAAGGTGTAACAATGAAGTAACCGGTTTGAGCATGCCCTAGCCGTTAGGCTTAGTGTGGAGAAGTAGGAAAGGAATGTAGTTGACCTTGATGCTTGTAGGTGGCACATTATTCCGTCCAGTTTGTTTTTCATCCTTGTTTGAGTAAGACGTTGTTGTGTCGATGTGCCGCAATGTCTTGCTATGTGCTGCAAGAAAAACTTAAAAATCGAGCAGGGCATAAATTTGAAATTAAAAGAAAATACTCCTACTGAATGATTTTCGGAATGTTGGTCGGTAGTTGAAGATACTGAACGCTCTGGTTGACCTGTGACATCAAGAACTGATGTAAACATTAAGATAATTAATGAAATCTTTTGTAAAGACCGACGTTTGAGTGTTCGGATGATGTCATATATTAGGAATATAGACAAAGAGACAATAAAAAAAATTTTGACCAAGGATTTGCATAAGACAAAAGTTTGCGCAAAACTGGTACCAAGAAATCGAGCACCAAGACAACGTGCCGTCTCACAATGCGCTCTCTGTGAAACAGTTCTTGGTGGACAAACACATTATTGTGCTCGAGCATCTGTCGTACTCGCCAATCTCCCACCATGCGATTTCTACTTGTTTCGAAAAGTGAAAAGTGCATTGAAGGGAAACATTTCCAATCTGTAGAAAAAGTTAAGGCAAAAACGGCAGATTTATTGAAAAAGGTGACACCTAATGACCTGCAGCACAGCTGTGAACTCATATGCAGCAATGTATTGATAGGGAAGGGGAGTATGAATTGGACTAAAAGGTATTTGTGAAATGTTTTCAATAAAGCTGATTTTAAGACTAGTCCGGTTATTTAACTGTCACAGCTTGTATTACAACACGATAAGGTAAATTCAAATGTTAAGAAGTTTAATGAAATGTTGAAACAATTAAAAATGTGTTGGATAATTTTACGAGGAATAAGAATACAGGATTTAAGCTTGAAATACAAGTAAGAATTTTTACACACGGACTTCAGCCAAATAGGTTTCGTTTCAGCCATAGGAAAGTTTAAATGAAAATCTCTGGCAAAAGTGAAAGAGAAAACGCAGTGACAGGAATCCTAATAGAGCCACAGGCACATGAATTTGTATTTTTCAAATTTAAATGATTTAAATAAGAAACGAAAGGACCATGACCAGTTAAGAAGTCAGTAATGAAATCAGAATTCGTATAAAAATTAGATTTGGTCTCGGAATCTAAAACTGAACCCAAATACCAGTATTACAAATAGACAACCAGACCTCCCAGTCAAGAAAAAGCTTATTTTTTTAAAAAAAATCTTAACTGTATGAGACCGAGGGGCAGGGATATCCATTCTCTCGCTGTCAGTGACAGCAAGCTGTGAAAATGAATCTGCAGTTTGATTATAATAATATCCGACGGCGCCCCCAAAACCTGTGTAAGTTGTAAAAATCAGAATAAGTTGTTAATTTTTCTTTAATAATATTAATGAAGGCTGGTTTATTTCTGGTACTCTGCTGAAGCAATACTGATGATAAACTATCGGAATAAAGATGATCTTTGAAGTTCTGAGAGACGACCCACAAAACGGTAAGCTCAATTGCCGAACTCTCGGCTTGGAAAACTGAATTATAAGATTTCAGTTTAAACATTTAAACCCTATTTAGAACAGTCGAATGGAAGACACACACGACGAATCCAGTTTCGGACACGATTCTTGATCCGTCGGTGTAAATCTTCTACTCGGAGGGACCCAAAAATTTGTTAAGAAATAGGATTTGTTTTACTAGATGAACAGCTCTCAACGAAGTATTTGAATCGAATGGGATATAATTAATCAGGTGAAACAAGATGGAATTATGCTGCTTCCAAATTTGATATTTAAGAAAATGAAAGCTTAGGATAAGATTATTCTTCTGCAAAGCAGCAGTTGGAGACGTCCTGGTTGGCCTTGGTAATTTTTAAAGGTCAATTCTCTGAATAGAGTTAAACTTGGTAATTTGAGGGGAGTTTAGATTAACACCCCAAAAACCTGCATCTTAGTAAATAATGAGTTCTATAAGTGATAAGTACCATAATCTATAATTTATAGAATTGAAATCGCCGAAGGAAACCCGATTAAAATTTAATGAGAGATTATAAATTTTTCTTTAAGATAATTAATGTAGGGTCTCCAGGAGAGCCTGCAGTCAATCAGAATACCTAAATATTTGTAAAATTTAAAAACTTTTATGTAGGAAATGTTTAATTTAAAAATTGGGTTTCGACTGAAGATGCTGCCACCCTTGTTATGGATTGAGGGGCATCTAAGCACAATCGAGGCGGTTTTCTCTATCGAGATCTCCAACGTTTGCCATGCCAGATGTTCAGCAATAAAATCAGCCAAAATATTGGAATTATACTCCATTCTGGAATTTCCGGAGGAAATAACCACCAGATATCTACAAAAACTTGACCGAAAATGTTATCGCAATTAGTTTCCAAAATAGAACCAAAATATAAATTCCACTAAGAGGATGCAAGCACCGAACCCTGAGGATAGCCTTGGGTAATTAGTGTTTTTTATCGTAAAATTATTATCAGAAAAAATAATACGTCAATTTATTAAGAGTAAATAAATTTTTGAAAACAGATTAGAGAATGAATAATTCTGAGAGTTTTAAGCAAAACAGACCAATCTACATTACCGAATGCTCCCTTAATATCGATAAAAGTAACTGCAAAATGTTCTGTACATCTTTTGTGTTTGATATGTGAAACCAAATAAAAAATTGCATCATCACAGCCAAAATTTTCTTTGAAACCAAATTGAAGTGGATGAAGAATATAGTTTTAATGAACCCAGAGAAATTTAATCTATTGACAAAAACACGCTCAACAATTTTCCTGAAGATTGGTAACATATAGATTAGTCTGTAGGATTTAACGGATGATGGTCCTTACTAGAATTAAGGAGGAGTTTCTACTTAGCGCCTTTTAAGTTAATTGGAAACTAGGAAAATTGCACATATAAGTTTATAAACTTCACTAAAAGGTTAGGAAAAAAAAGAAATAATATGCTTCCGAATTCCATAGTCTAAAAAATCAAGACCGGGAATCTTCCTATCACTAAGATTTTTGAAAACCAAAGGTATCCCTTCGGTGGAAACCCTCAAAGAGGCGAATACTCCTCAAAATTCAAATCATGTCTATCTTGACCTTGAGAAAAAAGAACGTAAAAGAAATTCATATTTCTGCTTTTGAGAGTTATCAAATGGACCGGGAATATTGACCTCAATGGGTCGAGAGTACAGGGACTTGCCAAAGGCAACCCTGAACTTCAGGCCAAAGTTTTCATTATTGGTGGTACAGAAGTACTCCCAGGTCTCGTGTTTAGCGATAAAATTTTTTCTTTTATATAAGGATTTATCTTTTTTACATTGAAAATGAAAATTATTTATTTCTCTAGGTAGAAAATTATTTTTATCTAAATATACTATTTTTCTGTTAAGGGCATCTAATTTATTTCTAAAATTTTCAAATTCTTGTTTCACCAGGAGAAAATTAGAGGGATAAGAACTTGTCGTTGACAAAAAGATTTGAAAGTGGACGACCGGAGGGTAGAAATCAATAAAGTAGCTAAATCCTTCATCTCATCAGAATTCCGAATTAATTCAACTTTTTGAATTAGTTTGGGGTAGGGTTTTCTAAAATTTTTCAGAAATTTATTGGTACCATATTTAGTCTTTAAATAAAATTCTAAAGTATTAAGCCACATCGCAGATGCACACCCACAAACCGGTGATCGCTCAGAGATTCTAGGTCCGAAACCTCGCATCTATCCACCAAATAAAGGATGCTATTAGAAATTAAAGAAATATTTGGGTTGTCCCTGCCTGAGGGATAATTTAAATAGATTGGTTAATTGATTGTTAATGCCGCACTTGGAAGCAACACGAGGGCAACTGGTAACAGCACCTCGAAATCTGAAACTCGATCAAGTGACGAAGTCAATACCTGAGATGGTATCTTCATCTCTAAAATTCCACAGTACGTCAACTGGAGTACTTTGAGCCTCGACTGATTTAACATGCATCAGCTCTGTCTACATAGTGGGTCTTTTGTGGCATCAAGGCTCGAACCCTCGACTCGACGCAAACTGCTGGCCGCGAATCCGTGACCATAACCACTAGGCTACATCAGCGATTAAAATGGTACTTGAAAATATTTCCATTTTAAATTTTTAAACACAATAAATGTTTGTAATGATGCACATTATATCTTTCAAAATACTCCATTTTTATTAATTTTTCAATTATTGATATTGCTGGATAATTCAGAATAAACGCATTTAACGTAGGACATTTACTCGTATGTGACATGCGATAGTAGTAATATGATTTATTTTTCTGATGACATATTTTTATTATATAAATCCATGCTTAAATAGAATATATCTCATACTTATCTTTAATCTTATTGCAAATCAATAATTTTGTACGAATATATGATATTCACAATAATTCTTGAATTAGTCTCCCTTTTTTAAAAACAATTATTTGTATCATGAAAACTAATTGAAGGACTTTGCTTCATTTATATTTACGCTCTCTTTTTTATATACCTAGATGAAATTATTTTATCGACACGAAAAAAATTACTCAATATAAATATATCCTGTAAATGATCTTGTAAAATGGCACAATTTCCTAAAATTATTAATAAAAAATATTTTCAGTGCCGTAGAATTTTAAAATCATTTAGAAAAACTAACTTGTCGGATTAACTGTAAAATAGCAAAACAAAAAAAAGTTCATCCAGCTTAAAATTCTTCGCTTTACCACAGCCTATTAACGATTAACACTGGAAAATTCACTGAAGCTTTTTATTTGGTCCCTATAAATATTTGGGGTTACGATCGAAAGTGCATTTAGGGAGAAAATGAAAAAAAAAGACCGCTATTGAAGGACGAAAATATTTTGAACTCGGTAAGTATTCTTAGGTAAAGTTTAACAATCTTTGAAAGCGGGGATTTGGGATTTTTTTTTTTTTCTCTTAAGGAAAAAAAGTTTTTAATCTCAAATTGAAGATCTTAAAAATCTGGACACAACAGAATTCTACACCATTTCAGATTTAATCGAGATGTTTTTTAAAGCTCATTTATCCAAATCAAACATATTTTTATGATAAGCAATTTATTTATAGAGAAATATTTATATCACTCCTACTGGCTTATAAACTAAAGTCATTTTTGAATATAATTCATATTTGTAAAATGAGCGCCATTTATTTTTTACATCGAAAGAAGAAAAGAAGAAGAAAACTCAAAGACTTTACAAACAAATAAGCATTTTTTTAAATTATATTTTACTTGAAAACAGCAAAACTAAAACTAAATTTTCAATAAAATTTAGATTCCAACTCTTCTCAAACATACACTTGATTAAAAAATTTTAGAGATTAAATTAAACATATTGTAAATAAAAATTATTTTTCAGTATTCAAAATGAAGTAACATTATTTTGATTCAACCAATATGTCATAGAGAACTGAAACTTTCCAAGAGAGAACATAGGGAACAAAATCAATCAATCTTTGTGTAAATGAGAACGAAAGCTTAATAATTGATCGTCTTCAAATAAAAGTGTAATAGAAAAAACACAGAGGCAATCTATTATTTTTCTTGCCTTTGTACAAGCTCTAAAAAGATTAGAATAAAAAAAACTTATAAAACTACCAACTTAAAAGATAATGAATCGAATTGAAAAACAAATCATCATTGCTTATTTCGAAATTTCATTTATTTTGGTCAATTTATCTTAACAATGACATAAGTTTGTGGATAGCATGAATTTATCATTATTATTTGCGCATTTTCATTGGTAAAAAAGCACTTTTATCAGAAATATTTTAAATGATTGTGGACATTAAAGAGAGTCAAATTAATTACTTTGAGAATAATTTATTTAAAAGAATGTATTTTAAAGAGCTTAAAACTGTTTCTAAAATGAAAATAGAAAGTTGACGATTTTGCATGAATAATCTGGTCATTTGAATGTAAAATTTTTATTCGTTAGTTGGCTTCCATGATTTTGATTATTGCAAAATGATAAGCTCAGATATAATTCTTCTATATGCATATGAGAAAACTGATTTTGAAGGCATTCGAACTATTACAATATGCATTTTAATAAAATTTAATATTGCGATGATATTCATCCACTCTCGTCTTTATACACGCATTAAAATATTTCTTACTTACACAATATCTTAAATTCCAGGTCACATTGTTATTTCTTCTCTCATCTCTATCTTAATTCACTTGGAAAAATGTATCAAAATTATATTTTTGAAACTGTAGCAGTAGAATCTTATTTTAATTTAGCTCGATATTTTTGTGAATATTCTTCTCTTGATATTTTCGATTTACTTGATACTTCATTATATTTATCCTGTTCCCCCAACCACCTCTTACTTTTATTACATAAAGTCAGATTTTTACTTGATTTTCCAAAACCACCACGGTTATTGATTTAAGTATATAGCATTTTATTTGTGAAATCCAAATTATTATTAACGTTCAGAGAAATGCTAGTCTATTGGTAACATGTGAATCCTGACAAAGACTTTAAAATGCTTGTTAATAAAATAAATCTTTAATATATAAAAATTATATATTGTTTTTAAACCATGAATTAATTTTTTTATTGCAATCTTCATTCTTGAATTAACAACACTGAATGAACAATCCACTCAAGAATTATAGGCCCAGAGGAACTAAATTAAATTTATGGATTCGGGGAAAAATTCATCTTCATTGGACTTTCGATTCTACTTGATCATTTGTAAATAAATTGCAGCGAACATTTGTTGTTATTACGGGATATTTGGTGGTAATTTAATCATGAAATAGGGAGTGTTTGATATTTTTCGACACTGCTACGTTAGATCCAAAACCTAATAAAGTTCAGACAAAATGAGACTACATTTCTATTTTGCATTAAAAGTCATCAAGGTGAAAAAAAAATTTACAAGAAAATAATTCTAGATGGAAGGATCAGATACATAAGAAAAAAAGGTTTTAATCTGTTTTAAAAATGATTGGAATGTTATTCACGTAATATTTTGTTTTGATGCTATTGTTTTTGAAAATTAAGATGTTCTATTTCAATAGTTTAAAATCTTATAAAAAGTTAAATGCTTAAAATCATTATTCGTGAAAGGAAAATACGCGAGTTTTTCATAAAAAGTTGTTTTTAAAGTTATGATTTTTTTTTAAATTTTAAAATATTTTTAGAATGCAAATATGCAATATTAATACACATTTTAAAAATATTGATAGAATTTGATATTTTTGAAAGTACAATACATAAAACAAAATGTTAAATGTTATTATCCATGCTTCAAATAAAAGGAAATAAACATCTATCGAAAGAGCAAAATAATTTATTCAGGAATAGCCTTAATCATAATTTTTTAAGAAATTCCTGTAGCGCGTTAAAATACATTACCTATATACAATAATTTTAGCACATTAATTTTGTTAATTATTTTCAGAGCTTGAGCACTCTACGAGTAAAATGTTTTTATTAGATATTAGATGATAATATTATAAACAGAAAGCGGTTTGAAAGCAGTTTTTTACTTCTTTAAAATAGGAATCAGAACGCAATAACATTAATGGCAGTTCAAAATATTTTTGTTTTTCATATATGTTTATAACTTAAGCAACATTTTGGAAGACAGAATTAACATAAATCCGAAATTTGGAGAGAATTTTGTATTTTGAAATTAATATTCAAAATATCGATGTATTCATTGAATTTTTTGAATCTCAATTAACTGTACATCAAATGTATATTAATTTTCATTTCTCCGTTTATTGAAAAAAATTGGGGTCTCTCTGAAAACAAGCGCAAACAGTTAATGATTTAGAGCAAAAATAGCAATAAGTGGTATAACTTCAAAAACATTCTTATTTTTTACACAAATTTGCATCAAAGTAATCAGTACCAAATATTATAAAGTAACGTTTTCTAAAATATAATCATTTTTACTGTGACTAACAAAAATGTTTTTCAAAGTATCATAAGATTTCTTTAAAAAATTCTATATTAATAAATTTATCTATCTTTTCCGGTACACTCATGATCATAACCATCAATGGAAACAGTTTCAATGCAATATGAACATTTTACTCGAATACCCTGTTATTTTTATCAGCCTTTACAAATTCACAACCAATTAAAACAACGATTTCCTTTACAGCTCAACAAAAACGAACAGTATTTTTTGTCATGTATCAAAGGAAAAACTGTAATTGTATGTGAGGTCATTGTACAAGGAATCACCAATTCCTCTCTCTCTTGAATGAAATCGCATTATCTTTATTAACCACTATCTGAGATTCGGTTTAATTTAGAACTTCAGAATTTTTTATAAGCAAAATACTCTAAGAGAGATTGCAGATTCCATCAGATGCTTAAGCACTAAAATTAATTTGGAAATAATCAGGCCTATATTATGAGGTTTGTATATCTTTACTTTGATTAGAAAAAGTAATCTCAAATTATCTAATTTCATGTAAAGTCTTGAAGTTTAGCTACGGTTTTAATACTAATTGTACATATTTAGCGACTTTTGGAAATATTAGCAAAAGTAATGATAACGGGGAGTTCATTATTGTAAGATAATATTATTTATATGAAGACATTATTAAGTTGGAATATTCCTTTTTGGAATACACAAATTAGAACTTAAAACCTCTTTTGAAAAGGAATTCCAATTAAAGAATAGTAAAATGATAATTACTGTAGAGTATCATTTATAATTATTTCCCAATCAAACTAATCATAGACAGTTACTAATAAGTTGAAAAGTAAATAATGGGATTCTCTCTCTTCCTCTCTCGAAATTAAAGAAATCAAAAGAGATAAACATATACATTTTAGGATTTTGAAATTGACGAAAACAAAAGAGATAAATGTATACATTGCTGGATTTTGAGAAAAATATTTTTAAATTCTCTAGTCAAAATGAAAATAAAAATTATAAGTATGCGTAAAGATACTGTAGATCCTGCAGTTCAATATTATTTTAATTTATATTTGAAAAAACAACTATTTTTTGGATGTTTTCAAATAATTTTTATCGCTGTTTTTTTTTTTTTTTTTTTTTATTGAGAATAGTAAACAGAGTAATTTCCTCTTGCGTTAAAAAGGAAATTTCAAATTCTATAAAGTAGAACGACTTGAACAAAAAAAACAACTTTTGAGTAATGAAAATTCAATGTGCATATACTGTAATGTACATATTGAATTTATAAAAAAGTGTATGATCCATGTAACAATTACGAGCGATGAATGATATGTTTTTGTGCAATATATTCTCAAATAATCTTAAAAATATGTTTTCCACTTTATATCCCAAAATATATTATTTTTACTTTTCGTTTATTCAGAAGCCCGAGAGAAAAATGTATAAATTATCCAACGTTGTTGGATGAGTTTCAAATTCACCTTACAGTTTTGTTCAAAGGAAAAGGAAAGTCAAATATTTAACTTTATTATTGCATTCATTTCATACATTAAAAATAACTTTTCAATAGATTTGTATTTGAACTTCATTAAATTTTTGATATTCAGAGACTACCTTCCTAATAAGAAAAAATTCTTAATGCTATATTTAGTAATTTTCTTACACCAGAAAAGAAATTAATGTGTCAAATTTACACTATGTCTGATTTAATATATTGAAAAGGATTAGTATTTATATTAATATGTAAAAATACATTGTTATTCAGAATAAAATTCTCAAAAGTACATATAACGATAAATAAATAATAATTTCGATACATCCTAGGATTTTGAATACTACTGCAAAACGCAGCAAAAATAATTAAATATAATTTACTTTTAAAAATATTTGTTTAATACAAGGGTCATTCAATAAATCTTTAGAAAATCCAAGAGATGGTGCTCGTAGCATCGAAAAGGGTTTGTTTTAAATAAACATCAGGATTCACTAGACAACTGTCTCAGTTATTTTCATCCCGTGGTTTCATTTTTATACATAGTCGATTGAAGCAAGAATCTTGTATACATTTAAAAAGACGGAAAAAAGAAGTTTCGAATGGTGATTAAATATATAATATTTATAACGTTTAACACAGAATGATATCAAAGTTCATTTTTATAAAGCTCACATCTTCTGCTGTGTTTTCAACTGTTTACAATTGGGTAAATAAATTTAAACGAGGTCGTACGCCCACAAAAGATGAATGTCGTTCGGTATATCCAGTGGAACTGACCACTCCCGGAATGATTGACAAAACACGATATGGTTTTGAGTGATCAATGAATCAAAGTGCGCTAAGTAGTAGAAGTCCTGGCATATCGCAAAGCACAATGTTTTCCATTTTTACGCGAAAGATTCGGTATGAAAAAATCTCGTCAAAATGGGGTTGCGTTTGCTCTCGGAGGAAAATAAACACATTCGTGTGGTCGACTGTAAAGCTATTTTGGTGCTTTCGTGTCTCAACCCTTTTGAGTTTCTGCGTCGACGCAGAACTGTGGACGAAACGTGGATACAATACTACACTCCAGAGACAAAAGGATAATCAAAACAATGGAATTTTGAAGACGAACGGTTCCGAAGAATGTAAAGATGGTGAGATCGGCTGGCGAAGAGAAGGCCACGGTTTTTTTGGGATGCAAGTGCAATCATATACATGGATTACTTGGAAAAAGAAAAAGAAAAACAGGAGAGTATTATGCATCGTTACTATACCAGTTGAGTGAAGAAATCAATAAAAAAACGCCCTCATTTGAAAAAGACATATTTCCATCAATGCAATGCACGAGTGCACACCTGTAAGTTTCGATGGTTAAAATCATGGAATTTAAGTTCGAATTATCACATCCCCCGGATTCACCAGATTTGGCTCCCAATGACTCTTTTATTGCTAAGCTTAAGAAAAGGGTTCAGCGGAGAACGGTTCACGTCGAACGAAAACGTCAATGCCCAAACACATGTCTATTTTGCTGACCTTCGGAAATCTATCTTTTTAGATGGCTTTAAAAAGTTTTAGAAACGCCTGGATCTAAAAGGAGGTGCTGAAAAATAGAAGAAAAATCTACATGAAAAAATTTGTTTTTTTCCACCTTTTTCTAAGGACTTATTGAACGACCCTCGTATCAGTTACTTCTAATCTCGGTAATTAATTAGAATTTTTCAACTTTCTTGTGTAACTGATGAATTTAAAAATGCAAATATCTCTTAAAATGATTAAGTACTTCAGACTACCCTATTTTAAAGTACCATGAATCATCAGTGAATGGGAACCATCATTGAATGTAACAGATATCCAAAAGGTAGATAAAAGTTACCTGTATATATATATATATATATATATATATATATATATACGTACGTAAGATAGATCATCTTTTGACGGTGAAAATAGAATCAGAACCAGCTAATATTTTGATTCAGAAAGACAAATTGTTACATAACTATCACGATATGTATCAAAATGTATCGAAAGCAAAAGTTATTTGATGTGATACAAATATAATGGTAGGAATGAGAAATACAAATGTATAACTCAACTCTGAACTCAGTATAATACTTCTAAAGAAATACTAAATGGTGGAGGGATAAATAAAAGTTTTTTGGGAATACAGTATTAATTAATTTTAGGTTTTTTGGTGTTTTTAAATATATATTTAAAAGAAGATTTTAACAATATTTTAAATTACTTTCCTAATATATCAGTTTCATTTGCTTTTTTTTTAAATTTTAGGACTGCCTTCAACCTATTTAGAATAATTTTTTTAGCTAAAAATTAATAATATTAGCTGCAGTAATAATATAATTGTTATATCTGACTTAGACAAATTTGTTTCAAACAATGTCTTGAATCAATATCACTTATGGCTCTGGCTATGGTTGTTTTAATTTTCAACAAAGCGAGAAAGAAAAATATTTCTGATCGTATAAAAAAAAACTAAATAATAACACGTGTGAAATTCTCTGATTATTTTTCAGTAAAATGGTAATACATCAACAAAAACTTTTTAGTCTGCTTTAATTTTATTTTCAAAAAAATGTCGACTAGTGTTCTTATTTATTTTGTTGTAATTAAAATACTTTCTTAGAAATCCTTAATCTTTTTCTTAAAAAGTTTCTTTACACTGACTTTTGAACCTACGTTTTTAACAATAGAAGAACCTAAACATATTCTATCTGCAAAAGGAAGACAAAGCAAAACTTTTATCTACAGTTCCTCTATGGTGGGAGCTAATATATGAAATCTATTCAGCTTTTTTTCAAATGTTAATCCATCTAATTCCTTTACATCTTCCTTTTAAAATGTCAAAAGTAGATGTTCAATTTAATACACCCAACTGTGTCTTTGATAGAAAAATATGAAGTCTGTGACATCTAGTGGTTTGTTTTTAAATAAGTTGGGATGCAGTAACATCCCGCTGTTTTCGTTTCTCGGCGCTTCATGTTTAAACAAAGGAACTTTTTTTTTGGTTGAAATTAGTTTATTCGGAAAGTAATGGAGCCTCTTAAGTCTAAGAGTCAAATGTTCTCGTATTATCAACTAATTTTTTTTAATTCTTTATATTCTTAAATTTGATTTTTCTTTCTTCAAATAATTTAGACTTTTATTTTCGACTGCATCGAGTTTATTCATAAATTATTTTTACCATAATATTTCTAACTTATTTTTTTATACTTTATTTTAGTATACATTGCGAATAAGTTTAAAAACCTCCAACATATATAAAATATTTACATTTTTAACCTAAATAAATTTTGGCTGAAACTTAAGCCAAAAAAACTCTTTTTGTTCTAAAAATATTCCTATTCCGTAAGACCGATGCTTAGGAAAATTGATTGATTGATAGGCTTTATTAATGTCGTACTAGAAGCAACACGAGGACTGTAAGCGAAAGATCTAGTAATTTTAAACCTCGGTCTACTGACGAGGACAACACCTAAGCTAGAACCTCCCTATCCTAAATTCCACACCACATCAATGGGAGGACTTCGCACCTCAACAGATATTGCGGACATCAGCCTGGTAACATGGTGGGTCTTTTGTGGCATCAAGGTTCGAATCCATGATTCGACGAAAACCGCAGGTGTGAATCCATGACCACTAGGCTACCGCGGCCACAACTTGGAAATAAAAAAATTTCAAAATGCCATCCAAAAATATGTAATTTTATTAGAAAGAACAAAAATAAATTTTTAACTTTCTTACTTCTCCCATATCTTATGATTATATTCAAAACCGATTAACGTTTTTCATAATTTTCGTGACCGACGTTCTTTGATGTTTCGAAATAAGACATTTTTTTTGCAAATAAATTAATTAACAGCATAGTATATTTATTCAGAAAAGATATAAAACTTGACATATACGAGATTTTTACTTTATACAAAAATAGTTTAAAACTTATTTTAAGGTACTTTTCGAATAATATAAGCCTTTGAAAGAGAAATAAACAGCTAACTTATAAAATTATTGCAAGGCATGAAAAAGGCGTGTCCGAAGAAAAAATAGTTTGAGATACTGTATGAACGAAATTCCACAAGAGCCCTTTTTCATAAGAAGGCTTAAAAAGTAGTGTTATCAGGAATACAGTCGATACATGTTCTGAAGCTTCTAAGCTTAATATAAAAAAGATCCCGAGATTTCTACCTATTGTGTTAAGGATAAAAATAGTTTGTGTATCGGATTCAGTATTAACCCTGTAGTAAAATATTAAGTTTACTTTCAACAAGTTTTCTTTAAAGTTCTTGTTTCTTACTTGCCAAGCAAAGTTATATCTTGAAAAGCATTAACATTATCGATTATTGCTTTTGTTCAGGGGTATTAGGCCCCTATGTCGCTACAAGATAATACATCTTCACAAATCGATCGCGGAGAATAAGAATCTCTAAGCTAAGAAAATTTTGTAAAACTTGTTCGAAGAGATTTCGTTTTCCAAAAAAGAAAGGATAAAATCTTATTACTTGTGTGCAAAAAAGCTATCCAAAGTTCATAACTATGAATCGCACACATATGTTATACTCATTATACATACACTACTATCCTTATTGAAGATGAGTACTTCGAGTTCGATATCAAAACCATTCTTCATCGAGCAAAATTGAAAATTACTAGTTTTATTACTAGTACGTCTAAAATTTTAATATTTTAATTTCAAATGCTGGTTTTTCTCATTTTTATACAGATAATCAAAATGTTTAACTCTAATTTTAGAAACCTTGATACCAATTCCATCATTTAGAATTTGCAATGCTGCATTAGCTCAGTTGACACACCAGTAGTTTAGAAAACAAAGTGTTGACAGTCCGAGACCCAAATTATCTCGATACTTTCATTCGGAATAACATTGTTGAACATTTAATTTAAATGGGTCCCAAGAGCATCGTGTAATGTAGAGATTTGGAGAGTAAGATGAATTCGGGTATAAGCAGGTCATGATTCAGAATTATAATGTTGCTATTAAACAATTCAGATGCTAGTTAATCATTGGGCCTTTTTTAAAATGCCATTTATGTAAATAAACTGTATTAAAATACCTCATTTAAACCGTTTTTTTAAATAAACAGTAGATAGTTTACTTGCTCATACCCCTAATGATAAATAATCCTTAAAACTATCTTAAGAATGTATTTGTTTACATTGGTAGTTATAAATTATCAAATCAAACTAATCCATACTTTAAATTATCTTAAAAACTTTCGTTCTGATCAATTTTGCTCTAATTTAGCGAATAAAATGTTTCTTTTTTCAAACTGAGTTTAATTATCATTAAAATTAAATCTTATTAAAATTTTCAAAAGGTATGGTAAAAAAATATTTAACACTGATCTAAAAGTAGATATTTAGTGGTAAATCCGATATAGTCAGATTTAATTATCTCTTTTTTTAAAAAAAAATAAATAAATATTACTTTTGAAAATCATAGCACTAATTTTGAGGTCTTAAACAGTTTTGCAATCAGTACTTCCTGCCCCGTCCCCTTTCCTAATAGAGCGTTTAAAGCTCAATATTAGAGAACAATCGTCTCATGATATTTAAGAAAAAAAATTTCACACTATAACTGGAGTAATCTGTTCAATTTACTTACTAAAGAGTTTCTAAGAGTACCCGTATGAAGAATGGTAAATAGGAATTAAATAATTCACTGTCTCAGGATTGTTTTCATTTTTCTTAGAATTCAATGAGAATTATACCCTTCGCATCCCAAAAAATTGCCGTCATAGCTTCTTTGGCCGATGTGATCACCTACTCTGGGACACAGCAACTTATTGTTTGATTATTGCTTCGTTTCCGGTGTATAGTATTGAATAAAGTCTCATCGATAGTAACAACTCGATGCAAAATGAATACGACAACTAAAAAGGACCGCAATTAAAACTAAATTCTGAATCAGTGTCAAATTTATTTTCGAGCCATTTAATAGATGACAGCACACAATAACAGTATTTAATTTACTTTAACAGCGCCATCTATCATTCACACATGTACTTTTGGAATCACCTCATAAAGTAATAAGTAATAATCTAAGTAATGCACAAGAATGTCTTTGTAGTACTATTATGAACATTTTTTCTTGAGCTCTGTTACATTTCTTGAGCATGAGTTCTTGAAACAGGAACCACAAAAGCATTCATAAGATTTGCCCTGAATTGAACCCAGTGAATCTAGAAATTTCTATAAAAGAACAATCTTATCGAGGACCGAATGCTACGCAAAGTTAAGCTGAACACACACATACATACCATTAAAGAATTGGATAACATCAAAAGTAATTTAAATAAATACCTAAGTGAAGACGCCTCTTACAGAAGGATTCCCTATTTTATTGTTATTTTTTAGCAGAAATTATAAATTATTAAAGAATGTTTTTAAAAAAGTAAAAACTTTAAGTGATTCTTTCATTTTGCCTTGATAAATTAATAACTTATAATATTGAGAAAAATGAATTTAATAATGATAAAATACGATATAAAATTAGAGTTTAAATAACACTTCATGTAAATAAAATCTGAAGCACAGCAAAAAATCCTGTTGTTTATAAAATGTTGAGCATGTTTTTATTTATATTGAAAAATCAATTAAACATTTTTCTGTAAAACTTAAATGCCTTAACTCAAATAAAACTCAGTTAGATATGGTCACATAAAACAGGCTGTGTATTGTACAATGGACAGGAAGGCGTAAACGAACAATATAAAGGAAATTCAAACAAAAAACCCCATCAAAACAATAACGGTACTTTGCTACACAAATTGAGTCAAAAATTTAAGACGTCATTAAACTCACAAGAACCATTATTCTTTTTCAGTTGCTTTGGAAATTCTATAGACATTCGTAGAATATTTGGTTTTTTTTTATAGATTAATCAATGTAAGGAAATTAACCATAATCGGCATTATATAAAATAATTCGTAAAATATATTTTAATCTAAGGTAAATTTTTTGATTGGAAATATTTTAAATTTTTTTTCGAAAGACTTATTAGTGAAACCCATAGAACTCTGTTTATTTTTTATATAGTTTCTTACCAAAACTGTTGATAAAAATTATTTAACAAAAGTATCGTTTAATTACCTAGTCATGAAAATACATAAAAGCTTTAAAATTAATATATTTTAAATCAGAAAAAGAAATTAACTTGTCTTTTTTTTCTAATTTACTGGTATAAAATGAATTTCAAGAATTAAGTATATATTAGAAAAGTAAGTAGACAATATTTTCACAACAAATATTTGTTCTTCAGAAAATCAACATAGAAAATAGTAGATTCGGATTATAAACATTGCCCTCATCTTGCAAAGTTATCGATTATATTTTGTAAAAATATTAAATTTGAGAATCTATACATATTTAAGTAAATCTTTTAATAATCAAAATAGTACATACTTTTCTTCTGTTTGATATGAGACAGAATTACGTATTTTAAATCTCAACAAAAATCAAAATTCACACTGCTTAAATAATTCTTCAGTCCTTTTTCGAATATTTTTACACTCATGCTTTTTGATTTATATATATTTTTTCTAAAATTCCACTGTTTCACGTCTTCGTTGAAGTATATGCGAGTAGTAAAATCAAGCGGAAATAAAATATTTTTTTGAATGTTTTAAGTTTTCTGAGTAAAAACTGTACGCTTTTGTAACAAAAAAAGTTTCTTTTTCTAGAACAAAATTCTTATGAGAGAGACATTACATTTCAAGTTGTTTTTGAGAGAGAGAATTCACATTGTTAAATTCACTATTCACTATTGTTTAGTTGTTCAACCAAAAAAGATTGTTGCAAACATTTTAGGAGATTTTTCAATAGAAGAGACTAGAATATTTAGGATATGTTATAGTGACATGTAATCTTGAGATCTAAAAGTAAAGGCATTCCCTTGCAAAACGTTCATCAATGTGTCCTATGATTAGAAGGAAAATTTCTCTTTGCTTTATTCTCATATAAAAGTTCTCTATATCACGCTTAAGAACCATAGAAAAATGAAACTTCCATTAGAGACATGCTTATTAATAATATTTTTAATCCAGTTCGAATTAAGATTACTCTTGGTAATATAAAACAACAACTTATAAATCCTGAAAACTTGATTTTGGAGATTGGAGTAAATTAGTAACAATTCATTAAATAGCATATGTATTATACGTAATATTTGTTTCATGCAAACGCTTAAAAATCACGTGAATTAAAAAAAAAATATTTCCAGAATAATTCAGCTGAAGAACGTAATTGAAAAGTCAATTGAATGTCAAATGAGAAATGTAATTTCTCTTCCTTAATTCATAATGTTATATTAAAATTTTAAAAATCACTTAGCGTAGAGTGGTAATATAATGCTTTACATTTGTTCTGGGATAAATAAAAGAAATCCATTCAAAGAAAGTATATAACAATCCCAAGTTTGTTGTTTATAAACTTAAATTTCCTATTTCTTTTTTTTAAAAAAACAGACTTTTATTATTAAAATAATACTTGTACAATTTTGAATTTCATTTGCGAATGTTGCAATTAAATTAATTAATTATGGAAGGGTAACTTCTAATTCAGTTAATTTAATGAGAGGTGAACTTTATATACTATTTAACGAAGAATGGAGAGGCTTAATCTTTCTAGTGTCTAATGCTTCCAATAGATAACAGTGTTAATAATTTATATAAACTTTTATAAACGTAACTACATGTACTTTATTTTCCATTGATTACAAGCAACATTTCATGTCAGTTGGCTCAATTTAATTGCTTGTACAAGTTGTAATTAAACGTAGAATTCTCATCCCATATTCGAGGGCACTTCTGAAGAGTTTGTGAATTACAATCTTTTATTTAATCACAATTTAAATTACACATTAAGTTTAGAGACGGAGAGTCGCTAATTATATTTAATAGTATTCACTGGAAAAGGCTTTTCAGACGTAAATTAAACAACAGGACCATTAAGAGTCCAATAGTTTGTGAAAGATTAAAATGGACCGAGTAGCCATGTAAAGAAAATCATTAGGTAAGATCACATTTTTGCTGAATGCTCGTAAATGCTATTTAAACAGAAAACAAGTCAATAATTTAAAATTGATAAACGTCAAATAACATTTTATGAGAAATGTAATACAATAAAATAACACAATTAAATTAGTAAGAAATTTCTATATATATTTCTCCATTCTCATTTAATAACGATTTCGCATATTATTTTTGAAATTTGATAAGAATTTAAACTTATTATAATTTCACCATAAATTAAAAGAAAAAAAAATGTATTGATTTTATTTATTTCATATTGAGCCTTTTAAAAAAGAAAAAAAATATCTAAATTTTTAATTTATTTTAGGGGAGTTAGTTTAAACATATATTTCATAAAACAGATATCTTAAAGTTTTAAAACATTATTTTTCTACACTTTGTTTCGCTTTTCACAAGAAAAAGAATTGTCATTGTAATACTAGAGCTAAAATGAAGAGCAAAATTTTCTTAAGAAAAACATCAAATGACTCAAACGGAAAAAAGTAGAAATTTAAAATGTGCATCTCTCTAAAAAATAGTGAAAGTCATGATTGGAGGTTAACAGTGAGATATTTTCTACTCATAGAAAAAGTAGCTCGTGAGTAGATACTATGCTTTAACATGTAGTTAAAGTATAGTATCTACTCACAATTTCGGATCTTATGCTTTAACTATATGTTTGTCAAATTACTATAAGTAAACATGCACCAAAACCTTATTTTACGATTATTTCTTCTCCCACAATAGGGGCTGCAGTAGTCTAGTGGTCATGGTCGCAAACTCGCAGTCGGAGTAGTTTCCGTTGAGTCATAGGCTCAATTCCTGATACCACTCAATACCTATCGTACAACAGGGCGAATGTTCAATAAATTTGTCGAGGCTCCAAGTCCTCCCATTCGTGTGATATGAAAATTTGTAGAGAAAAAGGCCATCTCAGGTGTATTCGTCACTTGATTAATGCTCAAAATTACAAGGTTCATCGCTAAATAGCCATCGCTTTGCTTCTTAGTGCAACTGTAAAACGCAAACAATCAAGCAAAATATTTCCAAATAATGGAATTTCATCTAAAAAAATCCCTGATCTGTACTTGACTGACAACATCTTTAGACTAAAGCTTAGACAAATTTTATTATTTTTAAAAATCTCATTCTTTTAGAATGCTTCAAATTTTATTCTTATTTCAAATCTTTTTCTACATTTACTTATATCCTAAGAATGTATTGCTTTTGAATAATGATGCAGAAATATATTTCTTGAATATCAAATAAAATGACAGATAATGGAATTTTAATAAAATTCCATAATTTATCATCTCTTAATTTCCAAAATATTTTTTTTCAGAATCAAAAGCAGAATATTCATTCCTGATGTATTTTGCCATCAGAGATCAAAATCAATATCTATATGATAAAGTTTTTCTCCCTGTGTAAGATGTTTATGTGTCAGTCACGTGTCTCATTCGTAGAACGTATTACAATAACGAGCTACATTTTACATGAAAATGAATTCCAGTAAAATATGATAAGTTTTATATGACTGAATTTATTATATATTTATCTGCATGTATTATTAATCCTGTCAATAGCTATGAATAGTGAATTTAATTTTTCTTATGATATAGCTATAGAGAACGGTAGGAGAGATGGAAGGTATGCAACAGAATATCAATTGAATGTTAATTATGTATATTTCTTAAAGTTTTCATTAATCATTGCATGAGATTAATAATTTGGATGATTAAAGAATGCAATGCATTTATAAAAAGGGTGAAAAAAATAAAGGTTTCAAATGCCTTATGAATGGCAGAAATCTCAGATGAAAAATACGAACATGAAAGATGACGCTGAAAAGAGAAAAAAATTATCGATTAAAAATGAGATTCCTACATGATTCGTTGACTTACAATCATCAGTGTAATCTTGTCTTGTCTTTAAATTTTCAGTGTCTTTAAAATGAGGGTTTTAGTGTTCAAAATCAATTAAAGTTTATTGATAATGACTAGATTACTTTTATGAAAGTTGTATTGTTTTAGAACTATTATTTTTTGTATAGAATTCAGGAGTTCTAAATAAATACTAAAAAAATATTAAGAAGAAAATATTTTATAAAACATTTTCTTTCAACATTTTTGAATAACTTGAAACAAAATTATTTTAACCACATATTTGATTACGTAACTTATGTATGTATTTGTTAATGAAATTAAAATAATTTTACTATTTCATAGTCTTGTACTTGAGAACTATTGTGGTTTTTTTTTTTTTTTTTTTTTTTTTTTCAAATTAATGTAGTCTATTAGATCGAAATTATAAAAGATAGAGTACACGTTTAAATACTTTGCATTTTCCGGTAATGAATTTCCTATAAATCAAGTATTCTGTCCAACACTTATTTCGACCTTAAATTTTAAATGTCTTAAGAAACCTCAAAAAACATTTATATTCTAGTGAAGATTATTAATTGTTTAATTGTAGAATACTGTCATAATAAAATAATTTTGTATGCAAAATTATTCCATGATACATTTGTTTCATTTTTAGTTTTCCTCGACAATTGTCTCGTATATACACAGAGTAGCTATTAAATAACGAGACAGGCGCTGCAAAACATTTATTTTGATGTCATACGTATTTACTTATTATCCCTTTCAATATACAACCCTCCTCGATACCTACAACGCTCCATGTGAATCTCCCACTGTTCGAAACGATGCTGGAAGACTTCTTTTGTCTTGTTCTATTCTTCTGTCACGAGTCATTTCTCTTTAAAGACTTCAACGAACTCAAATCTTATTCTTTTTAATGCAGATTTCCCCTTAGAAAATAGACAGAAGTCTCACGGCTCAAGATCCGGGGAATAAGATGGATTGTGACGTTGGGCTATTCGCGGTTTTCTCTTCACTAACCTTGGGGACTTTTAATTAAAATTGATTGCTTTTTCTAAGCAACCTTTGCCCAACCAAAAATGAAAAGTGAATATTTAAATTACAAGCAGGTAGAAATAAAGTCAAACGAGAGATATAGGAATTTTATAAATTAAGCTTGAGATACACGAAAGAGGTCGAGTGGTTCTAGCTTTTGGCAATTATTCCAGAGTCAAAGACGGGGCTGAGAATTGTTACAAGTTATCGGCTGCATAGTGAAAGTTAGAAGTCAAGACAGCCTCAACTTTACGCTAGTGATAAGAATCTGTTAGTTTGTTATTGGTTGATCAAGTTAATATATTTAGGTCGCTATTTGGGGAGAGCCGGTTATAACACATCAATCAATAACTCCCGAGACTAACATTGAAAACAACATTTTTTTTGCAAACTTTTTTTTTATTCATCAACATAACATCTTTTTTTTTGGTAATCACCTTTTAGGGTGATACAATCGTTCCAACGCTTTTCCAAATCTTTTTTTTTTTTTTTTT
>BMAW01087309.1:134781-164108 GCA_019974015.1 Nephila pilipes
ATATATACACACACACATATATATATATATATATATACACACACACATATATATATATATATATATACAACGTATTTACAAATACCTCTTATTACAAATAAAAATTTTACAAATGCCAATAAATAAATAAACATAGTATATGTACAAGATTCAAAGTGTTGACCTTCACATCACACACATATAGAATTTTTGAGCTTCAGATCCTTTTTATAGACTAGAGCCTCAGTTATTCCGATCTTAGGAATAGAAATCGAATCCCAAACTTGATTTTAACATACTGTCCTCGAAAGTGGTGAGACACCGTGACTACTCGAATACTAAAGCCATGGAAAATCCAAGAAGCAAAGAGGAAGAAGAAGATTTGAGGGTAGCATATGCAAATCAGAATTTCAAATATTAAGAGCAACGCAAATTAGTTTAATTTATGTCTTAAATTTTCAAATACATTTTTATAAACTTCCCTTTTAGTTTGTCACAGCTTACTTTAGATCCAATATCGTCCAGAAGTTTTGCTCCATTCTTTCGAAATATAACACACATATTCAAATAAATGATGTGAATGAGGTAGATAATGTTTCTTTATTTTACTATGCTTTCTTAAAAAGGCTTTTCTTTGAAAAAAAATAATTTGCCACATATTTTAAGGGTTTTTGAAAGTTTTTGCAGAATAACTTTATAAATTTTATAAAAGTAACTAAAATAATTAGATTATAAGTTTTATAACATTGTGTTAGAAAATACCATAGTTAGGGTAACTATTTAGCATTTTTAAAGTTTTTTAAGTATTTTTTTTTCTTCTAATTTTGCTGTTTTATAAGCCAATTTTTTGATAGAAAATATTTATTCAAAAATTTGATATAGTAAATCTTTATAGGTGATCCCATACCTTAAGACTCATCATTGTGATTAAATAAAAAGAATTGTAGTTTCGCATTTTGAGATTTAAAATCTCCTTCCTGTTAACAAATAATGTTGACAGAGAGTTGAAATTCAAAAACATTTTAATTTTTTAAAATAATTTATATTTAATATTTACGAGAAATAAATCAGCATTTAGAAATAAACATTTTAATATGTATTTTCAATGTTGTGAATAACAAAATATAGAGTAGAATATACAAAACATTTTCTTTTCTTCAACCTATTGATATAAATAATATGAACCAATAATAAGACGAATATGATTGGCATTTGTTTTAATTTGATAGAGAAAAAAGATGGATAATATGATAGAGTAACTTTTCACTATATCTTTTATCTGTTATTTTTTTTAGTGAATTGTTGTTCTACGTGAAAAATCATAACTTATAATTCCTAACTTAAATATCTTGGAAAAGTAGAAATTCGAGCTTCGAATTTCATGATGAAATTGTAGTTCATCCATCACTCTAGTACATAAGATTATTATAAAAAATTACCATAATAATCCCATTTACACCATAAAATAATTCGTGTCATCGCGTTTTGGGGAGATTTCATAATTTATCATTGATTTAAAAAATTAATAATAATAACAGGTTGTTGACTAACGGATAACGAAAAGAAAGTTTCCAAGGTATGAATTTACGAAGAAAGCCAGTGGTAGTAATGTAATGTAAGTGGTGATAGATTGTTAATATTTAACGTATTAAATATTATATTACATTCTTATAGTAATAAAAAGTTATCATCGTATTATAAATATGTCAAAAAGTTAATTAATTTTATTACTGTAAATGACAGTAATCTTTTTGTAGTGTGAGAGGGTTAAGTATTACAATAAACTTTTATTAATAATTAAATGAAAAATTCGTTTTGAAAGAGGGGGAAAATTCAAAATAAGTTTAATTCTTTCGGGATTTGACAAGATCAATAAACAACTGTTAAAAAGGTTGTTACTCTTTCTATATTTTTTACACAATTCATTGTTCAGATAATATATAAATTGATTAGGAAGAATGAAATTGAACAGAGTTTAACAACACAGATTCAAAAAAATGCATGATAACAACAATGTCTGTTATATAGTACTTAATTATGTATTCATTATTTTTTCTTACATCCAAACTTATATCAAGAACATCGAATTTTAACAAAGGAAGGAAAAAAAACGGAAAAGAAATACATGTGAGCCTTACTTTATATTATTACTTAACATCTGTATCTCTTATGAGCAGGAAATAAAGCCTCAGTAAAAAATTTATTTTATTTAAAAAAATTTCAGTTGACATCTCAGAATAATACAGTGGCTCCAATTTTTTTTTTTTTTTCTTTAAACTTTTACGTTACTTTAACAAAAAAGAATCTGCCAACCCCACTTCCCTATAATTGAATATTTTCCTCAGATATAGTTTAATTTACTAAAATTAACATTTTGTTTCGCTTTTCTTATATATCGTGAAAAAAGTACCTTTAATGTGTATATTATACAGTTGATACATAATGTAGATTCAATTTCTACAAAACTGTTAATCAACTGAATGATATTTTGACTTTTTAAGTTCGTTATAGCATTTTAAATTCTTCAGATATCGAGGAAATCAATAGCTTGATGGCACAGCTGAGAACTTTTTGATTTGTGAGTTGTAATCTCTAATCGATTGTGACCGAGTTCTATTGCGTTAATAATGTAACAAACTAAAACCACATTTTCATACATAAACTATACTAATTTCGATTAAAATACTGAAATTTACGACTGTATGATTAGAAATAAAAATATATAATTCCGAAGCAAAAATAATACAAATATTTGTTATCTGACGAAGATATACATGTGATCCCATGTCATGAAAAACTACTGAATAATTTATTTATAAATTTGTTATAAAATCATAATACACCTGAACCATTTTTTAAGAGAATTTTTTTACACCAATTGAATATCCCAAATAATATTTCCGGAAGTTTTTTTTAAGTGATTGATCTAAAGTATAAGATAATTTGCAATTCAAAAAAATTAAAACAGTTTTATAGACTCACTATCAATTAAGGAAATTTAACCATTGGATTTCTTGATAGCTCTTTCATTATTTTTATACAGTTGAAGTTGGGAACCATTCCCCCCTCTTTCTCTGTAGAACAGTTATTTTTATTTAAATTCTATTTACGTGTAATTTTTAGGAGCGCATATATTGCTAAAATAGTCTTAGGTGCATTCGATAATATTTTCAATAACCCTTGCGACTATATAAGAATTATATAGTCGCAAAAATCGCTATTTCCTTCAAAATCATGTAACATAAAAGAATAATTTTTTACTCAGAAACAGCAAAATAAATATTTGCGAAAGCAGTGGAAATATGTAATCGATTTCTAGATAACCGTGTTGACGTCGGCTCAGTTTCTGGCATGTCATTTTGAGGCCGAAATATAAATATGCCAATGCATGAAGTGATAAATATCATCATATACGCCACTTTTTTCGTCCATTCTTAAAGACGGGTAATCTATGATCCATTCTACTTCTCCCTGTAAAGCAAATGTGCCACACTTTAGCTGTCATTACTCAAACTGTGAGGGATTAAAGAGGAAAGCGTCGCTTGCTTTCAACGACCAGCCTTTTCGTTAACGTTTCATATAAGCAAGAGTGGAACTTGATGTTATTTTTATTTCTCATATAATCAACAATTTCAAAAGGATATAATGGGATTTTTTTCCACTTGATCAAAAGTTACAATATCGCTTCCAACGACTTCTAACAACCCATGATATTTTTCTCTTAAAAGTGAAACAGAAACAGAAAAAGAAAAAAAAAACTGTAATCATGGCACATATTTAGTGAATCATTTTAAATGCATTTTATTTTTTCCAGCCATTCTTAGACACTGTATTTTCTACTTACTTAATTACTCTCTCAAATCTATCAAAACACTTTATTATGAACCGTAGTGTCAAAGATAATGAAAATCTTTGTATGCATTCAATGGTAAGCTTTGATATATTTCAATATTATATTACTGAAGAATAACAGATATTGTTGTGGAGCTCAGTTAGATAATAATGAGTAGTGGACTGTGCATATTAAGAACAAAAGATACAATTGAGGCAATACTTAAGTAAATTTTAAAGTAGAAATATATAAGGATTTTCTAGTAATAAAAAGGTGACACATAGGTGTCTTTTCGCAAAGGCGACTCGAACGAGAACCGCTTAGTCATAACCCAGACCATAGATTTCCGAGATTTCCGGTCAGACGAAGTCATTAAGAGCCCTCTATAATGAGGGAGAAGAAAAATTTCACCCAAGCCGAAAAAGGACATGAAATACTCAGCAAATGCGGTAACACTTGTGGTGTGAACATCCTGGGTGGCGCTGAAATATTCATATTTCAAAACAACCAATAAAACACTCATTCTTATTAATTATAGTTGTACAATAAAGATAATACAACATTAGTAATATGAAAATACACTGCTGGCCACACAAAATGCAACACCCTGGAGGAAGCATGCAAACCATATGAAATTTACATCATGCGTTTGCGACGATGAGTTATGCAAATCATTAGCATTGCAGCGCAGACGCACATCACGGACGACCGTAGTGCCACTCTCAAGCACTATATAAGGGGAGAACAGATTGGCGATTTGAAGTACGGCAATTGTTTTTTTCATGCGGGTTTTTTTTTTTTTTTTTTTTTTTTTGGGGTAAGGGGTTTACCTATGCCTCGTGGAAGACATCGAGCGTCTTTTGACCAAGTTTCAGAATTCGACCGAGGAAGAATAGTAGCCTATAGGGATTGCGGATTATCCTTCAGAGAACTCGGTCAACGTGTTGGACGAAACCGAGCAACTGTGATGCGGATCTGTGATCGCTGGATGCGGAAGGGAAAGACGAACGAATGGGGCCGATCGCATCCACCTCACTGCACCACTGCCTGTGATGACAGGCAGATTGTGCGCATGACAGTGATGGATCGCGCAGCTACATCACGAACCATAGCACAACAGATTCAGTCTGCTACGCATCATTCGGTGTCCACTCGTACCATTCTACGCCGTTTGCAGCAGAGTAGAATGTCCTCAAGACTTCCATTGCTTCGTTTACCCTTGACTCGAAACCACAGGCGTTTGCGCCTCCAATGGGGCGATGAACGGCGGACATGGACAACGGAATGGAACGACTTTGTGTTTACTGAAGAGTCCCGCTTCTGCCTGCAACATCACGATGGTCAGATTCGAGTTTGGAGACACCGTGGAGAGAGGCTTCTGAACTGTGGCGTTATGCATCGCCACACTGGTCCTACACCCGGTATCATGATTTGGGGGTGGTATTGGATTTCACTCCCGCACCCGTCTAGTACGCATTAACGGTACACCGCACAGCTAGGGCTACATCTCTGAGATGTTGGAGCCCGTGGTCCTCCCTTACCTTCAGCGCTTGTCATCAGCCATATTCCAATAGGATAATGCGCGACCACACGAGGCACACAATGTTCAAGAGTTCTTCTTTATCCATCAGATTGAATTGCTTCCTTATCCTGCTTGTTCTCCCAACCTATCACCAATCGAAAACGTTTGGTCCATGCTTGCACAACGATTGGCCAGGGATACACCACACGCTGCTACACCAGATCAATTTTTGCAATATGTGGAAGCCGCATGGACTGCTGTACCCCAAGGATACATTCAAAGCCTCTTTGATTCTATGCCGAGGCGTGTGGTAGCGGTTATAGCCAACAATGGTAGCTACTGATTTTGTCATCCTCCACACTTCACAAGAGGCTGTATATTTAATCGTTTGATCTTTGTACAACATGTTATCTGCCAAATAAATTTCGCTGTGATATCTCTGGTCCTTCTAACTAGGTGTTTCATTTTGTATGGCCAGCAGTGTATTTACAGCATTACGCATTAAACGCATATTAAATTGTAAGTGTTATATTGCTATCATTACTCAGAACTAGCACAATTTAAATTATAATTTACAAAGAAATTTTAACCTCTTCAATAAAGTATTCTGTAATGAGTATTATGCATAAATAAATGTATTGTACATAATGCAAAAATTACAATTGTTGCAATATATTTACACAACAATTGTAAAAAGCCTTTTTTTGTAATTTCGTTACTTTTCAATGGAAAGTATACACAATCTGGAAACAGGTCTTTTAAATATTGCATTCTTTGTTTTAATATCAACTACTCGAATTATGTTATCTTTCCCCAGATAAAGCTTAACTATACGACTTAAAGGCCAATCAACGATAGAAACATTGTCCTCCTTAATCAAGACCATGTCACCAATTTTAATGTTGTGTTTTTCAAACATCCATTTATTACGTTGTTGCAAATTATTAAAGTAAGTTTTACTCTAATGTTTCCAAGTTGTTTGTACTTTTTAATTAACAACTGCCACCTATTAAAACTATTATTATTAAATTCTACCAATAAAGGTTCTAGTAAAGTAGAAATAAGGCAGCCTATATTAAAAAATGAGTAGGAGTTAAGACTTCTAGGTCTTCACTTCAGAGGAAAGTGGGGTAAATTGTTGAGAATTGAGTAATTTTTCTTTTTGAGTTAAAATAGTCAATAATTCTTCATAAGTGAGACAGGTATCGCTTACAACTCTTTTGAAATAAAATTTCAAAGATTTAACACCAACTTCCCAAAGCCCACCTTGATGAGAGACTCTAGGGGGAATGTGGCTCCAAGTTATCTCTTCTTCTGACAAGACATTTTTAACACTGAGTCTTGTTGCTCCATCAGTTTAAAAAGCTGATCTATTTCAATTTTTGTTACATTAAAATTTGTAGTGTTATCCTAAAGGATTTTCTACATTTTCCTCTTCTAACCTTAATTCGTTTTAAAGTTGCTATGAGAGCTTCAGAAGAAAGATCTGATACTAACTAAAGGTGGATAGCCTTAATAGACAAACAGACAATTATGCAGACATATATATTTTGTTGGAAGATCTCTCTTAAGTAACTTAGTTTCGATATACGAGGTCTAGAAAAATCTGTGCCAACAGAGTTAAATACAAAGTCTGGACTTACTTTGTCCTCAGGTAAGTCCCCATTTTTTGATTAAAAAGCCGGGATTCACCTTAAAGCAAGTTACACAGTTATGCACAATCTTCCTGCAGATATTTTGTCCATTCGCTTTTGTATAATATGATGCAACAAAGCTTAAGGCCCGGAGTGAAAAAGTATTTCTGATAATATTGAATTATCATGTCTGTGGTCTTGTTCATGGCTGGCAAAAGAGTACAGAATGCTTACTGTCGTAGGGAAGAATTGAATTTCTCAATCTACCTCCTACCCTTAGAATTCCTTGTGAATCAAGAAAGAGAGAGAAACTCCTCCCCATTTCTTCCTGCATTTATTTATGAACCTTAAAAGTAAACTCATAACATCTGGATTAAATTTTCATAATTATTAGATCTATTAAAACTGTCAAATAAGGCATAAGTTTTAACAGTTAAGCAAATTAGGTCCTTACATTTAAATTCAGTTAAGTAATATTTATCAGATACATTTAAATTAATTTTAGAGTTTAATGAGTTCAAATAATCAGGTTCTTGAAACCAAAGTTTGTTGTCCACAAGAATACTGACATCGACCCCTCTAGAAGTGAGGTTTGTAGCATTGTTATTGGAACGGATGTGCGACAACTGATAATTCTTAGTGAACTCTTAAGCAACTCTATTGCTCACAAAGGATTTTAAAAGATGTGAAGGAGTGTTAATCCACACTAATGTTTTTGTGGAATCAGTCCAGAGATGAACTTTGCTTATGTTTAATTTTAAATCAAGGAGCACCATTTTTGTGACTTGAGCTACCAATTAACTACCTTCTAATTCCAATCTTGGTATAGTGACAGTTTTAATGGGTGCCACCCTGGATTTGCTGCTAAGAGAAATGTTGTAACTTCCTCATGTTGCACATCGAGGAAGACACCTACAGTTACCATTTTTTCACTGAAACCTTTCATTATTAAGTTTGCCACTCGAAACAATTGATGCCAGGAGAATGTATTCTAGTTAAATCCATGTCGCTGGGGAGACAAGATCTTAGATTCTGTTTAGTAGTATTTTTCAAATTGCTTAGCTGTTGTACTGAGGAGACTGATAGATCTGTAACTATCAGGGTATTTTTTTTATTTTGAAAAAAATTATTTTTTTGTTTGAGAAGAGATCAATAATTGCATGTTTACGCTTTTTTGAGAAATTCTTAAGAATTAAGCATTAATTATAAATTTTGGTTAGGTAAGAGAAAGCTTTCTAAGGTAAATATTTTAGCACAATTTTTTTTTAATTTGAACATGACCTGGTAATTTTTTATTGTTTAATTTTTCAATTGTGTCCATAACTCTTGGGGGCAGGTGAGTTTAGGCGTAGCTGACGAATTTTATTTATTTTGGAATCTGAGAATGATTCGTTCAAAAATTTCAATGAAATGGTCATCGTAAGGTTTTGCGTTCTCCTTGAAAGAATTCTCCTGAGAATCTGCTAAGAGATTTGCTTTAGCCTGTTACTCAAACACGTGATAGCCAATTATTGGGGGAATGGAAAAATGGGTATTTCTTGTGGTTTTGACTAGTTTATAGAGTAAAAGGTATTCGGTATTAGCCGTTTGTAGGTGGGCTTCCCATGCTTTTTTTTTTTGTTAATTCTCTCTTTTGAGATCCCGCTGTAACCTATTTATTTAATTTTTAATGGGAGAGATAACGAATATTTTGCCAAATTTTTCTTAGTCTATTTTTTAAAAATTTAATTTTGAATCTAGTGGGGAAATGAATGTTGAAATATGGATGTTCTATAACATTTGCCTGATTAATGGCAGTTTGAATGCTGAGTGCAAAGTTATCAACTGCTTTGTCGAGTTCGCTTAAATTATTTATAAGCAGGTTACCACACATAGTATTAGAGAGATTTTGGTTGAATTTTTATTAATTAATTTGGGGAATTTGGTTTTGTGGTTGTAGGGTAATGTTATCCAAGCCTACGAGAAAGCAGACCAGATTGTGATCACTGGAGATATCTTCAGAGGTTGAGAAGGATATATTTTGAATTCTTTTGTTAAGCCAAGGTCTATTGTTGATGGTTGCTAATGCTGTTGAACAGGGCAATAGGTGGGTTTTTTGGGTGCCTGAATTGTTTACTAGAATTATGTCTATACCGTAATGTTGAGTGAAATGGAGAAGGATGTTTCCTGTAGGGTTATTTTGTGAAGTGGAGATTATCTACGTATGAATTCGTCAGATAATAATATACGATGAAATGGTTTTCTTTTTCTTTTGGTTAGTTATTCCCTAAAATTGATAAGATTAAAGCTTATGGAAGCCTCACTTTGCTGTTGACACAGTTTCTACTTTCTGAAAAAATAGATACCTCGTCTTATCGTAGAATTCCTCTCTTCTTCCATTTGATATTTTACCTGAAGTAAGATGACAATGAATGCATAATGTTAATATTTCACAAACATAAGTTTATTCAGCGTTTTTGACAATTAAGACATTAAACTCAAGAGTTTCGAAAGTATGCATGACGATAAGCTTTCCATTTCAGAAAAGAAAAATGTTTGGGGAAAAAAATACTATCACAATCGTTCCGGTAATTGCTGAACGTTTCACGTCCTTTTACAGCGGGGGTGAGTTTTTTCTTCTCCCTCCCTTTAGAGGGTTCTTAATGACCTCGCCAGGCAGGAAATCTCGAAAGTGGATGGTCTGAGTTGTGACTAAGTGAAATGATGATATCATCATTCTCGTTCGAGTCACCTATGTGTTAGGAAGATTTCCCGTTTTATTACGTGAATCCTAATATATTACAACTTTAAAATTTAATTAAGTATTGTATTAATTATATCTTTTTGTTCTTAATAAACGTAGTCCACTACTCATTATCCAACTGAGCTCCACAACATTTTGGTCCGATCGCGATGAAGCTATGGATAAAACTTACATTCAAAAACTTAATCGCCTTAGCAGAACAATTAAGGCAAACATTACCTGGCTTGCTAAAACAGTGGATTCCTATGAACCGCCAAATACGCCTGAAGATACTATTGTAATTCTCAAGCAAATATTTTAAATAGTGTCCGAAGTAAAAGAGGGAAGCAAGGATCCACACATGGATTACTTGAATTTTTCTGCAGAATTTTATCTGACTAAACCGCTTGATGTGGTTTCCTGTACGGAGGTAGATATCGAAGATTTGGAGGTAGGAAAGAAAATTATTTTGCCAAAGCATTGTAAAACAGTAACTAATACCGAAAATGTACCAGAAACTGTAAAAAAAGCTACAGACAAAATTCCCGATTTACCCTTACAATTTTCGGGTAAATGTGAAGAATATCGCTTTTTAAAACACAATTTATGTCAATTATAGGTAAAAATGAATATCTAAATGTCACACAAAAACTTTGCCACTTAAAAGCATTATTAAAAGTTGAAGCAAAACTAATTGAAACTACTCAAGAAACTTTTAAATCCTTATTTTTTGCTTTAGATACAAGATAAGAAAATAAACAAGCTGTAGTAGATGCTCATATAATACAATTATTGTGAATTTCAAAAATAAATGATATCCCATGCAATTAAGAAATCTTGTTGATATTGTAATAATAAATCTAAGAGCATTAGAAAACTAGAGTTTACTAAGTACTGAATTATCTGACACATAGTTAGTGAATATCTTAGAAAGAAAAATTGATTATGAATCTCAAAAATTATTCCAAATGGAAAATAAATCTAGCGAAATGATATCACGAGATTGCTTTTAAGAATATTCAGGCAATAGAACATGTGTTTTAGAAGGTATTAAGAAAAATGGTACTTCGACATCTAATTCTTATGATTCAAATAAATAATTCTTAAAACTAAAACAAAATTATGCTCACCCTAGATCACTCGTTGTCAACTTTAATAAAAATAAAAGATATTGCATAGGAAACTATGAAGAAATGCATCCTCTCTATCGTTGCCCAATACTCATATCTCTAAAAATTTCCGATCGTCTAAATTTCCTTAAAAAAATAAAATAAGTATTAAATGTTTATCTTCTCCCCAAACACTAATTTTAAATCAAAATATAGTTGTTTCTTGCATAAAGGTGGCAATAATTCATTGCTATATGATACGCTACAAATGATAAAAATGATGCATCCAACGAGGAGAAAGTTAACCCTCTTTGTATTGTTGCTTGTTAGATGATCTGTTGAGAATTCCGAAAAGTAACAGGCTAGTTGTCTTTTCACAGTTTAATCAAACAACACATTAAGAACGAATGCATAAAGTATATACAGTACGATATCAGTGAACATATACAGTAAAGTATATACAGTACGATATCAGTAAACTTATACAGTAAAGTATATACAGTACGATATCAGTAAATGAGTAGGGAGAATAGATCCCGCTGAAGTTCATAGTATTAAGAGAAAAACGTCTCCGTTATTGAGGTCACACCCTCTTCTTTCGATATTCAGACGTAATCTGAAAAGTAATAGCTTTGCTGCTGGAACAGTGACTGCTATAGCACGGAAACATATTGCTCATGCTCAAACTCTCTTGTTCTTTACCTTTAGTTTGACAAAATGAGGCATGACGACCTCATACATAAATTAATTCTACTCCAGTTTCCTACCTATATCATCAATATCATTCAAGATTTTATCTCCAATAGAACCTTTCAAGTCCGTTTGAACAAAAAACAATCAAAAATAGACAAAATCCAAGAAGGAACACCACAAATAAGCATTTTAAGCCCATAATTATTCAATTTATTCTCTTCCGATATCCCCCAGCAACAAAATTGCGAAATATGTACATTAGCTGATGATGCCATCATAATTTCCTAAGGAAGCCATTCCATTAATGTTTACAAACGCGTCTAAATCTACCTCCTCATCTTCCTATTCTAGTTTTTAAAATGGAGAATTGACATTAACACCGACAAATCTCAAGCAACAGTGTTTAAAAGTGGAAACTATAGAAAAAAAACTCGAAATATTTCGCATACTCCCCAAAAGAATCAACTTATGCAATCAAATAAAATATCTCAACATCATCAGCGATAAAAAGCTCACCAACCCACCCAACATTCTATCAATCATGAAAAAAAATACAAATCTGATTTTTCCTGGTTAAAATCTCCTGAATCGAAGATCGAAACTTTCGCTAAAAAACAAGCTTTTAATGTACAAAATTTACATGTTTCCAATAATCATTTATGCAAGCGAAATTGGGTAATTCTCGCAAAATCATATCTAAACATTCTTCAGATTGCACAAAATAAAATATTACGTTTTTTGAAAATGTACCTATTTTCATCAAAATAATTCATCATCATAAAGTACTTCAAATAAAACCCATCACCACCCGAATCTTAAATTTAGCATTTTCATTTCACAACAACATTTCAAGCTATAACAACCGAACTATTAATAGCTAAGCTCAATTTCAAACTTAAACCAGAAAATATAAATATTTTTTAAATGCATCCAAGTTAAAAACTACGTTTTGAAGCGACTCATTTTTTTTAACTATCTTTCTTTAAAAATTGAAATTTCCGCTGTCATCCAGCATAATTCTACTATTTTAAGTCCAGAACGTTTCATTCATTGATTTAATCCTATAAGAGCACGATAATCAACCAATCAAGAAACAGGCTCTCACTCCAGCTCAACTCTCAAACTTCTAGACGATTTCTACCTGCCTCAACTCCGAGGACTGAAAGAACGCAACGCTATTGGCTGGTTGCCAAGTGAAACTACTTCTCCTCCCTCCCTCCCTCATACGAGAATTCTACCGTCACCTTAGGCGACTCTTTCGAGACTTCTTCTCTCCTTATATCATGTAACATTACTCATACCGAGTAAGAGAAATCCCAGGTTTCTGTAAACTCGAAATAAATACTTTGCCATGTTTTTATTCGTAAATAATGACAGATATAATTAGTCAATAAAGATCCACCTTAATCTTTAAACAATTTATTCAAATCTTTGACTAATAAATAACCTAAATAACTTGAGTATGAGAGAGTGGTTTACTTAACTTGACCCTAACTAATAATTATTATAATAATGATAGTATACACTTATCTTTCGAATTATAAATAGTAGAATTATAATAAGGGAATCCGAGTCAGGCAGATGCGTCTATTGTCAAGCAGTTGCTCAAACCTCTATTGTGTTCCAACGACTCCTTCTAATTCCTCTATTTCTCCTCCTTTCCATTTACTATACTTCTTAAATAGTAATTCTTAATTACGTATATCATGATTCTTTCACAAGGCGAGGTCTCCATATCAAACATCGTGTTAAAATAGCCCCAGAAGTTGATTAAGAGAAATGTGTGTGAGATCTCGTTACAATCTTCTCTTAAAAACATGCACATTTCGACCCCCAAGCCAATTGAGGATCATTTTATGAAAGAAAACCCATTAGAATATATTTCTTTATATAAGAGAAACAAACATTATGATTACGAAACAAATTTTTCTCTATTTTTAAAATTTACTCTGTAGAAGGGTCAGAAAAGCCCCGGAAATCTTCATTTAGCTTAAAAGAACGTGCATTTTTTGGAACTAAAACATAACATAAAAATTTAATAAACATATGATATCCGCGCAGTATTTTATATTTAGTTTAAATATTTGCTTTTTTTATGATATCAACTGCTACAACGAGAAGGGGGGGGTAATAAAATTAATGACAACTTATGCGACTTTACAAAAATTTTAGAGGCCTAAATCTGTACATTATTGTTGTAAAATACGAATATAATTCGCTATGAAAGTACTGTAGCAGAATTAGTCCAATACCCTGTACCGTATAGTTCTGCTTCCAATAATAGGAATACAGAGCGCTTTTTCCCCTCTTAATAGAATAAATTTTCTTTCTTTTTTTTATTTTCGAAAAATCAAAACTCCTTCGAAATTAAAAAAACTTTCTAAATGTTTGATAAGACATGACGGAAGCGACAAGCGGCAAACTTCACAGATTCTTGAATTTATCGCCTCTAAAGAACTGCACAATATTAATAATACTAAATAAGTGTTCAAGTGTTCTAAACGTTTTAGTGGCCACGGTAACTCAGTGGTTACGGTAGCGAACTTACGGATGGCGTTGTTTTCATCGAGTCGTGGGCTCGAGCCCTGATGTCACTAAAGACACGCCGTGTAGCGGGGCTGACGCACGTTAAAAATGGTCGTGGCTCCAAGTGTTCCCATTGGCGTGATAGTTTGAAGAAAAGGCCACAGATTAGGTATCTTCCTCGTCATTTGACCGAAGTTCATAATTAATAGTTCCTTGGCCAATAGTCTTCTTGTTACTTTTAAGTGTGACACTAACAAACAAATAATCAGCCTGAAAGTTTTTAACAATGCTTTGAAGAACATACATAAAAAATAAGTTAATTTAATGGACAAAATAGAAATTACAGATAGTTATGTATACTTCGGCTAAGTTTCTATTAATAAAAGGTTTTCTAAGACAAAGACGACTATTTCATTTCAACTAAAATAATAAAAATCCATTGCTTCGCTTTTCAAAATTGTCTGAAGTGTAAGTTTAAAAATACTAAATCTGAATATATTACGTATCTAGAAATCTATTTCAAATGTAAAATAAACGAGAAAGGTTTTTAAAGTAAAAATTATTTTTTTACTATATCGCTTGAGGGAAATAGAGTTAAAGTTGTAAAATTATCAAAGTCATATAAACATAAGAAGATTACGATTACAATACTATGGATAATGTCAAATGAATCAATATCATTACTGATTCATTAATGGGTCTGAAAAGACGGACTTCACTCTTAACTATTAAATTTCTAAATAACTAATGAATATTTCCAAGTTTTGTATTGAATGTATACATATTTGAAAATATCTATATAAAACTTTCACTGGATTTCGATGTAAGAGTATTTAATTTATTAGATTAATAACAGCTTTTGACGTGATGAGAGTCTGAAGGAGTATTCTTGCTATACTTATCCCGTATCATAAATAAAAATTTGACTATTATTTATATGCTTGAAAATATTTTAGTGAGGTTTAAAATAAAATCAATAATTCTTAAAATTTAAAGAACATGATAGAAATTTTTAACATTTTTATTTTTGTTGATATCGAGAAAATTATTGTTCTTAATAAAATAAAAATTTCATAAAAATTTTCAATTATAAAAAAATTTGAGCTATTTCTTGAAAAAAAAAAACTTTAATAAGTACATTTTTTAATAAAAAAAACTTATTTTTATTAAAGTGCTTTTGAAATAAGGTTCCTGTGTTTTATATATTTAGCTATTTAAAAATATTTAGTTCTGTTAGCATTTTGAAGCAAGCATCTTTGTCTCAAGCTTTAATTTCGATTTTAAGAAACTTATTTCTATTTTCAACCAAATTTCAATCACGTCTAGAAAACTGATTTTTAATATTAAGTTATTTTAGTTTGTCATTTTGTTAAGTATACTTTTTAAATATTTTTTGTTCATATTGTTTTTTAGAAATCTTATTAAATCTGCACTGCTTTTAAATAAAGTGCTGAACTCAAGTTGAATTTAATATAATATTCATTTTCAAGCAATTCTTCAGTGCTTGTATGTAAATGCTACATATACAAGATGTATGTTGCACCTTGATTATTCACCCCAATGAGATGCAAATACCGAGTGGGAAGGGTATCTTACTTTGCGACTCCATATGATTTTGTTCGTTGATTTTGAATCCTTGTTTAGTGCTGATTGGATTATTGAGTGAGATTCCATGCATTTTAATTTAATTACATTCCACTTGCTTGTGTTTTTGTTTGATAAATTAATTCAATTGAGATAAATGAGTTTTGATCATTTTGGTACGTGGAGCCGGAGCATAAATGAAAAATAGCGAGAAGGATTATTACTATATGCTTTCTGTGGATTTTGAAAACCAAAAGTCTTTGAGAAGTAAATGAGAGCTTGAATATTTCAATGATTGCTATTTATTAATTTGTTAAAATTGAAAAAATTCAAATATTGTTAGAAAGACGATTTGGGGATTATAACTTCATATTTAGGAGAAACTATAAATTAGTAATTAACTATTGTTGAGTCGACGGAACTTATTAAAAATAAGTTATTTTAAACAAAATAATAGCTTTGTAAAGAATTTAATAAATTCAACGGTCTAAGACCGTAAAAATGATGAGGAAAGACAACTCGATTTAGAGTAAATTAAATTACCAAAGGTTAAGACTGAATTAGAGCTTGCACGCGTAAAAGCTGATTCGAGGCTAGAGAACAAAACTGAAAATGAAAATGGTATTGATGAACAAAATTATCTAGATTCTTTGGTAAAGAGAAAAAGAATTTTAACTGTGAAAGTCCCTACTAGGCCTTAAGACTGGGGATTCTTCTTTTCTTCTTCACAAAGAAAATTTGCTTCAAAAAATGATCCTCATAAATACAAATTAGAAATTCTTTTAAATTTATTAGACGAAAGAGCTACTAATGTGATCACTTATAAAAAAATGATGATGAACTGAGCAATTATGAAAAAGTGAAAACTATTATACTAAGAGAATTCAAGCCCAGTGTTCAATCGTGTTTAGAATATTTTAGAAAGGCATTAGATCAATAAACGAAACTTATACGCAATTTACTTCTCGTTTAATAAGAAACTGGGAATACTATTTGAGATTAAGAAATGTGTCATTCTTTAAGTCATTAGAGGAGCTAATTAGTATTCGATATAATATGTAATACTTTCTAAAGAGATGTAGCAATGCATATTTCTACGAGGGTCATTTTTTAAGTAAGAACCGTTTCGTAATAAAGTAAGAGAAACTTTAGTTACGAAAGTAAAATGTATCACAAAATAAAATGTGAACATTTTTTCACTTTTCAACAAAGTCCCCATTAACGTTTAAATATTTTTCAAGTCGTTGCACCAGCTTTTGGATCCCATTATTAAAGAACTGCCATTTGACAGTTAAACCAGTTTGTAACAGTTTCTTTCAAAATGTTATTATTTACCAAGCGCTTTCCATCAATAAATTCCTTAACTTTTGGAAAGCAGATGAAAGTCTGATGGTGCTAAGTCAGATCTCTATAGTGGATGATCCAGTACTTTCTAATGAAAATTGTCCAGTTGTGTCTTTGTTCTTACCGCAACATGAGGCTGAGCATTGTCGTGAAGCAGAACAAAGCTGCTCGAGAGCATTCCCCGCTGGTAATTTTGAATAGCACGCCTAAGCTTTAATAACGTTTCACAAAACCTCTCAGCATTTATTATCATTCTTCTTGGCAAAAATTCTGACAGAAGAATGCCTTTTCGGTCCCAAAAAACAGTGGTCATGATTTTCCGTGTTGAAGGGACTCTTTTAAATTTTGGTGGTCGTGTTGGGAAATGATAAATGATACTAATCTCTAGATTGACGTTTATTCTCTGGAGTGTTGTGCGCAATAAATGTTTCACCATCGATCACAATGTGACTCAAAAACTCGTCACCATACTTGTGATAGAGCTCTAAAAAGGACAAAGAATGTGCCATTCGCTTTGTTTTGTGTTTTGTCGACATTTTCGGCACCATCTCGTTCACATGTTTTTGTTGTGAAGTTTGTCAGTAACAATGTGATAAACTAATGATCGTGAAACTTGTAGAAATTTTTGATGAAGCTCGTCAATAGTGAAGTGCCTGTTTAGGTGAATTTTCTCATTAACTTTTTGTGTCAAGTCTTCATTCATAACAGTAGGCCGTTCACATCGTTCTTCAGCATTAGAATTTGTCCTTTCTTCATTAAACAACCAACACCATTTACGTACATTTCCATCATTCATTACACTTTCACCATAAACTTCAACAAGCTCCCGGGGAATTTCATCAGGACGAATTTTTTTTAAATTCAAAAACTGAATAACTCACTTCACAATTGGCGGGATTACTGATTTTCATGGCGACAAACTAAGTAATATAGCCATACAGCCAACAACGACAGAGACGTGAAACGTAATGGCGACATAGTGTGTGGTTGGTCAAGAGTGACCCACTTTGAACTGAATCACTGATAGGATACGTGGAAACGATGCGCAAACGGTTCTTACTTTAAAAATTTCCCTCATATTAAATCACAGGATGGTTCTGATTTCGTCCACGGAATTGTCTAAAGAAATATATTTGTATTATACATCACGTGGAAAAAAAGTATTAAATTCGTTCGAATTCTTATAGTAAAAATTTTTATGACAAAAATTCTCTGAATATATTTTTAAGTGATGTTAAAATGTCTGAATGTGTGTTGTGCAATGAAAATAATTTATTATATAAGTGTCCTAATTACAATAAGCTACCTGTAGTGAAAGAATTAAAATAATAAGAGAACAAAGGTTTATATCGCTTTAATTGTTTACCTGCGAGTCACAGCGTAAGGCATTGCAAGTCAGAATTCTCCTGCACCATCTTTGGTAAAAGACACCGCGTGACTATTCATTTTACAACCCCTCAACGAGAGGACATAAGTGAAAATAAACAAATTGATAAAGTGTCAGCTGTGGAAATCTCCCCACAAACAGCTGCACTATCCGATGAGTTATTGGCGAATCGAGAAAGTGGTTTATTTACGGCTTTTGGTAAAACCAAAAAAGAGCAGTTTTATTAAATATATCCATATGTTGCATTAATGAGAATGAGGGATATGTATACCCTGATAAAGCGATTATATATATATATATATATATATATATATATATAGGCAAAGGGTCTCCTGTTTCATGAACAATGAATGCACTAATTTTCTTCGTTTGAAAAAACAAATAATAAATGTCGCAGTGTCTGAAATAAATAATTCCATGTCTACAATCCAAGACCAAGTATCTTCATGTGTTAACAATAAAGATAAGAGTTTATATAGGAAACTGGACTTTTTAGTGTTGTGTCAAAAATTTCTCTAGATTTAACTCTTTCAAGTAAGCTTCAAATTAATATGAATGACATTTGCAATATTATTTTGGCAGATAGTAGTTTTAATATTCCAGAGTATGTACATTTATTATTAGGATCAGAAATACTTTTTGAGTTATTAAAACCAGGGTAAATTCGATATGAAAATTCAAATCTTATATTATAAAACACAGTTTTCGGTTTTGTAGAATCCCGAGAAGTACAACATCTGAGAAAGAAATATGCTTCATTGTGGCGTTTTTAGAGAGGAATCCGATTCAGATCAAACTTTTAGACAGTTTCGGGAAATTAAAAAAATGTCGAGTCTGCCGTGAGCAAAGATAAAGAGAATTTAATCTGTCAGGAGCATTTTCTAAAAAAAATCATAACAGAGATAAGATGGGCAAATACATAGTAAAATGCCTTTTAGAGGAAATACATATTGTCTTGAAAATTTGAGTAATATAGCTGTTTCAAAAATTTAATGCATTGTGGAAGCGTTCGCTTTGAGATCCTGAATACTTGTCCTTGTATTCATAAGTTGTGAGGGAATCAAATGCTATTATTAGAGAATGAGGAGAAGTTTTATCAGTACTAGAGATGTAATTTAATTCCAAGGAAAATGAAGATTCTAATCTGTAACGTTGGGCTATTCACGATTTTCGCTTCACTAACTTTGGGGACTTTAATTGAGATTGATTGCCTGAAATAGTAATTTCTTCCCAACCAAAATGAAACGTTATTATGTTAATTAGATGTAGGTGGAAATAAAGTGAAGTGATTCAGATATGATGGTATATAAATAAAGGGAAATTTAGAGGATAGAAGAGGAGTGTGGTTAACTGTGAATATATTTCCAGAAAGAGATCGATAATATCAAGTGTTATTACTAGCGATAGCTGTCACAGAGGATTTGACAAATCAAAGCAACCTCAGCAGGAAAGGTTCTGGTAAGAGCGCTTTATTTCAAAAATATTTGAATTGGCAGGTTAATCCTAAGGTCCCAGAGAGAGCTAAAGCTCATTAGGTATTATATTACAGTAATTGATAAAAAAAGTTATTGAAAAGAAAGCAAATGAAATTTCTACACCAATCAGACAGTTGTGAGACGTATCTAGGAATTCTTTCAGGATGCATTCTAGCAATGGGAAGACCTTGTCCATTCTTGCTCTTTCTTTTCTGTAGCTTTGGATGAATTAAGGATATATTTGACAATATACAGCTAAACATTGTTTTAAATATATAATTAATACGTAAAGAGGAATTATGTTAACTATATATATAAAGAGGAATACATAATTTTTGAAGAACTTGCCACTCTGGAGTCATTGCATGGAAAAACAAGATAATGAGACATATTTACAAAAAGTAAAATCATGTCAGTAAAATCTAAAATGAAATTGTAACAGACTCCTCATTGTGCATATTGACGGAGAGACATAAATGATAAGTAAAGTCAATTAATCTTATGAATTGTTTGTTTTGGAATATGGTGATTTTAACCTTTATTGTGATGTACGTTGGCTTTCTGTATGGAAATTGAAAAAGTATTTCAGAGTAGATTTTGGAAATTGAAAAAGGCTGTTTCAAATTTTTTTTAGAATTGTAATATGAATTACCTGATAAAATATCTCTTTTATTTGATAACACTGAGATTTCAATTTAGCATTTAAGTTGAGATTACTAGCCATCTTAATAATCTAAATTTAAAAGTACAGGGCAAGAATCAATTATTTCCCAGCTTATTAAACAGCATTAGTTCACTTTTTAAATGAAATTAAAATGGTTTATCTGACAGGTAGAAAATGAAGTTTGAGCCAATTCACATGATTGAAAAAGCAGTGAATGTGCTGAGAATAATAGCAGTTTGATCAAGTACATTAAAAAAATCAAGATAATGCAAGGGACATTTGAAAGATGTTTTCGTGATTTTGAGAAAGAAGAAACCCGCATTCTACCCATTATAAACGCATTTTCACTTAATGAACAAAACATAACGCAGATGCCTAGAAACATACACATGGAACTGGTTGATATAAAAACAAATTCATTCTTAAGAATAAAATTTGATGAGTCTTTTCCAGATCAAAATGCTTCTGACGTAATTAATTTTTCAAACTCTGACTCAAAAGTTTCATTAATGATAAGTAATACTTATGTGATGTAATAGATATTATTTTACGTACAATAATTAAATCATTTAAAATAGTTAATTATGCATATAAACAGATTTCTATTAAAAAGTCAATGAACATACATCAGGGTCCGAACTCCTTCTAATAAACAGGGAGAACAGACAAATTCAAGCTGATCTTGCTGTAATTGCTAACAACTGTAGTCCAGAGTTCTTCACCAAACGAGACTTTCTGGCAGATACAGCACCATCATCAAACGATCACCTTATCGTACAGGAGGTTATTCCTGACTATTGCAGATTGTTCCTTCATTAAAGTAGTGTATATTAATCAACTTAACTGTATTATTAAATGATTCATTTTCCTCTCCTAAGCGAAGCAAGTTATATCCTTATCTTTATTGACCTACCCCTAATCATGAACGTAAGATGGTACAAGAAATGTTTGAGCTATACGGTGCATCTGAACTTATCTGTCAAAAAATCGGCACATGGTATGTAAAAAGATGGCCACCCCTTTTATAGAGATATTAAATTGATTAAAAAGTTACCTGAATTTTAGGTCTGTATCTTCATTACTATGTTATTTAGAAAGTTCCTTTGCTATATTTTGAGTATGATTCATTTCAGTGTGTATAAATTCAGTATTAATTTTGGAATTTTTCAGAAATTGAATATTTATTTTAAGGATTACTCATTGGTTATTTCCATGCAAAATAGAATCTTTATTTTAAGATTATTGAATGATTAATTTAGGAATTATTAAATGATTAACTGTTGAAGTATTAAATGATTAATTTATGAATTATTCAATAATTAATTTTAGTACGTTATTAAATAGTTATTTTTAGAGTTTTTGATTAGTTATTTTCAAAATGAGGAAAAATGAATGTCGTATTGGAGAAAACTAAGCAAGGTCTGTTTAACTGACTTATACCAAAATTATAAATTCTTCCTTTAACATATTGATATAATTTACCTGTTATCTAAAATATATATTTTAGACAATAAGTAAATTGGCATTCATGTAAATTGATTGTATTTGTAACTTTTTATTAATTGATTATCAGTATAATGCATGAAAATGTCATTATATATATATATATATATATATATATATATATATATATATATATATGACATTTTCATACATTACACTGAGCCAAGTCAACGTGGGTCCAAATATGAGTGCTTGCCTGTCTTTAACATTCCATATGTCTGTGATGCATGAGAGCGCCTTGATGATTTGACCCCAATTAAGATGTGAACACGGAGTGGAAAGAGTGTCTTGTTTTGTGGCTCCATATGACAGAGTTAGTTGTGTTTAATCTGTTTTGAGTGTTGGATGGGTCATTGAGAAATATTCAACATTATAAACACAGGTTAAACAGAACTAACTCTGTCACGTGGAGCCATAAAATAAGACACATTTCTCACTCGGTTTTTTCATCTTAATTGGGGCAAATAATTAAGGCGGTAATTGTAATTCAATTAACATACCAATCATGTTTTTCAGAGAAATTGAGTTGAGGTAAACTGATCTTTGATCATTATGGTCTAAAATTAATAAGCATTTGCATTAATTAAATCATTTAGAATTTTCACTGAGACTATCACATCTTTAAACGTGTTAAAAAACTGGAAAAAATTATTTTTCTTCAAAATTTTCCTTTTTAATTTAAAATTTTTATTTTGCAATGCCTAACGGGACACTGTTGTAAAAGATTTATTTAATTAAATGTGTTATAAAAATATTTTTGAAAAATATCTGAGACCCTACATCACTACTTAAAAATCAAATTTCACGGGAAAATTATCTACTCTATTTTGGATTATTTAAATAATTTTAGGACGCCTTTTTTGCTGAAATTGATAACACAACATAATTATTTCATTGATAGTCTACTTTCTCTATATTTCATCACATTATTTCTTTTCAAACTACTTTTATAGTAGTGACAGTAAAGTGCTATTATTTATTCTCTTGACTTAGAAGGCTCTCCAAATGAAACAGATTCAAAATAAAGAATTATTTGTGTTTCTAAAGAAAAGAATTAAATCTTTGAGAAAAAGAATTTTATGCGGAAATCTTTAAGTGCTTTCCATTAGAGAGCGTAAAAATTGTGACAAAGGAAACAAGAGAAAAAATTCTTGTCAATTAACAAATAACACCGAAACTATTTGGAAAAATGAAAGGAAAACATTGTTCTTTTCGGACAAAAACTTTACATTTGAAAGACTGCTGCAAATTACAGGAAGGATTGTTCATTAACTATCCTTAAAGGGCTTTTTACTGTGTGTACGTCTTGATTAAAATCATTCATTTCATTGTAATTTCTGCTTCTTAATTTCACCATACCTCTCTCTATTTGGATTTCGTAATTAAAAGAAAGGCGCATGTCTTAGTCTGTTGAAAGCTTTGAATAGCAAATCAAAAATAATATTTTAATTTAACAATAGGATAATTATCTCTTTATTTCGGCTTAATCATAATATCTACGCGTAACGATATTTATTATTAAGTTATATATATATATATATATGTGTGTGTGTGTGTGTGTGTGTGTGTGTGCGTGTGTGTGTTTCAAGTATATTGATACATGAAATGTATAAATAACGAGAGTAACATTTGTATTCATTAGCTTATTGACAGGATTTTAAACTCGGAAAAAAAAATGAAATAGCTTTAAAAAATTAAGTACCTTTAAAATAAAATTTTTGGATTAATATAATTATAACTCTACAAGACATCATAATTTTTGGAAAAGTTTAGCATTCAATCAAAAACTAGAACATCAGTCGATTGGTCATTATTATATAGATAAACTATATTTTAGATATTCTGTGAGACAATATTTACAGTGATAAATAATCATTTGAACCCATTTAACTAACTTTTAAAGTTTGTTTTAGAATCTTCGAAACGCGCACGCGCGCGCACCACTTATTCAAAGACATTTACTTAAATGCCCGAATGTATTTTTTGGTTTTGTGCTGCAGAATAATAAACGAAAATATAGTTTTTCAGCGTTCATGGATAAGAAATATTTGAAAGGTTAAAATAAAGTCTGGCTAAATGAGCTATGAGAAGTGCTTTTTTTTACAATTAATGAATAAAACAGCGACCAATAACACGAACAGAAGTTTTATATAGTAGATGCATGGATTTCCGTATATTTTTAAACATATCCTTCCCATTCGTCAATTATCTTGACAAAACTGTTTATTCACACTGTTTTCCACAAATTAAAAAAAAATCACGAAAATAATGGTAGTTCAAAAAGTTACAATTAGAATTTAATTAAACTTTCCCCACACAGAGTGCAATACATATAGTAAGATATAAAATAACATGAAAATAGAATTCCAGACTATTTTTATACTTTAGAAATTAACACATTGATAAAATTGACAAATAGAATGTGTCAGTTTGTTTTTGCAAAAATGTCTTCAATAGGGAGTAAGATTACTTTCAGAAGCAGTACAGCATATACATAGCGATGTGTGATACTGTCAATTACGTAATGTATGCATTCGTGGGAAGTAAGAGCCGTTGCTTTTGGAAAGCAGTTGTAAGGGTGACAAAGGTCTAAGGAGGAGGATTGAGAACAGCAACACGTCTTGCTAAAGCGTTGCAAACATGCCGAATGGGATTCAAGCCTGTTGATCGAGCTTATAATTCCCTGCACTGAAGCACTGAATTGTTTGGTGCTGAACATAATTTACCATGATGCTATGCTCTGTGCGATCTAGTGTGTCGATCTGTTGCTAGTGGCAGACCGGGGGTTTGGGGGCCTTAAGGCTAACTGAATTTCTGGGGTCCCGGTACCATATGACAGTCTATCTAAATACTCTAAATTTCTAAAATAGCGTAACTTTTTGGACATTACTATAACAAAAGAACAAATAATAACAAGACGGATAACCAGACAATATAGAAATAATAATAAGACGGATATAGAAGTAAAATTCTATTAAAACACAAAAATCAGTCAAAGACCTTTTTAATTATAGTTAATTCAAATATGAATTTGTTATACAATAACAAATTCAAAAAAATATTCTCTTCTGCACTTTATTGAAACAAATTCGCAAATTGCTTCATCGTACGAAATGGATCTCGTCATATCATATTTATTGTATAGAATTGAAAGGTTATTTAAACTTTCATTCGACATTGTTGACCTATACTTGACCTTTTTATATAGACCATTTTCGAAAACAATTGTTCTGCTTCATAACTCATTATCGGTAATTTTAAATAAATTTTAAGAATTGTGTACAGATTTGGAAATATGTTAATGGGATTGTTTTCAAAAATTAGCTTTAACAATTCAGAAGTAATAGAATTGTTTAGTCCAGAACATACTATGTATAAATAATGCTTGAATTTTCCACATTCACTAAGTAGTTCTTCCCCAATATCATTTTTATATAATGAGAAATCTCACGTTAGTGATTCAGGTTCAATAATTGAGTCTTTTTACCCAAGTTTATCAAAAATTTCAATTTATCTCCTAGATCCTTTTATACAAAACTTCTTTTTTCGAGTTCGACCCCCAATTCATCCAACAGAACATAAACTACCTTTGTACGAAAAGCATCCCTTCTATTAAAAATTTCTCTTTTTTTCCCCCTTTTCAAACATGTTTTTGTCCCCTCTCTTTCATGAGCATCACTAAAACTTTCTCAATTTCCGTACTCATTTGAGCTGTTTTGCTTTCAAAACACTGTAATTTTTGCTCGGAATCTTCACATAATGATTTAATAAATAATTTCAGTGAATAGAATAAAATATATCCTTCGCATATATCTCAACCTGGAGACTGAAATATTTTGTTAACATTATTAATTCACTCAAAGATTATTTACCATATTATAGATAAAACTGCTGTCTCCCACTTTGTGAGTCTCTTATATAAACATTCTGCAGTTTCGGAGCTTTCATCAAATATATACTTAAGAATATAGAATAATTTTTATAGCTAATTTCAACCACATGAACTGACTCGTAACGAAAGGACCATCTAGTGGTACTCAAATTTTTTTTAGTGAAAATGTCAGCGATGCTCTTTTACTCAATATTTTCCAAAGCTGTGGGGATGCAGAGAAATCCAGGGTAGATATGTAGAGTATTTCTGAAAAATTCTGTTACTTCCTTTACAATGGATATTGCCTTTTCTCCAACCCAATTTAAAGAATGCGCAGCAGAAGAGGTAAGATTTGCTAGTGCATTAATTCTTTTTATTTGTGCTTGTAAGCCTGTGTATTTACCACTCATATTAGGCACGTTATTATATTAGTCTGAGTTGTTTAAAAACTGAGATGCTAGTTGATCCGCGAATGAGCAATGTCCGGCATATAATATACAATAAGCTGGCCATTAAAATTGCAACACCAGGAAGGAATGATATGCCGAACGACAAAATCACATGAAAGGATGAAGAGGTTGTGATATGCAAATGATTCTTATTTCTGCGCATTTAGACGACGCAGGAGAGAGAAAGGGCGTTTGAAGCATTGCATAAAAGAAAAGATGTGTAGTCGATTTCCCATTATGAAAGCGGTTTGTTAGGTCGGAGTTTGCTCAAAATATCCTGTTATGCCTCGGATAAGAAGATGAAATGCTTACCAGCAAGTGTAGGACTTCGATAGAGGCAGGATCGTTGCCTATCGAGAGTGTGGATTATCGTTACGTGATATCGCTTGTCCCACTGGTAGAAATCCAACCGCTGGTATGCATATATGGAATCAATAGGTTTCTGGGCGTCATGCTGAACGGCCTGCAGGATCTCCCCGCCCTCCCATGGCAAATGCCCGATGGGACAGACATATTGGGCATACTGCAAAAATGTACAACCACATCACGGACCATTAGTCAGGAAATAGGCATGTTTGCAGCACGCTAAGTATTCGCTCTTGCGGAGCGATGACGTTTGCAGCAGAGTGGACTGTCAGTATGGCGACCATTACTCCGGCTTTCTTTCACAATACATCATAGAGAGAAGGCGATTCTGATACGTCGAATGGTAAAGCTGGATACATGGGTGGCCCAATGTCGTCTTTTCAGACGAGTCCCGGTTCTGTGTGTAGTATTCTGATGGCCGAATACTTTTCTCGGAGGCTCCGAGGAGACCACTCGTCGCCTGCTTGCATTCGATATCGGCATAGGGGCCCTGCACATGGTGTGATGGCTTAGGCATTCGTTAGGTACACGACAGTACATCTCTAGTTCGGATCGACGGTAATTTGAACACAGATCGGTACATTTTAGACATCTTATGTACAGTGCTTGTGTCCTATCTTCGAGGCGTACCAAACGCCATCTTCCAACAAGATAATGCAAAACCACATGTTGAACTTCGTGTTCTGACCTTCCTTGATACACAAGGTATTCGATTGTTGCCCTGCCCTACATGGTCTCCAGATCTGTCACCCATTGAAAGCATCTAGTCATGTGTTGCTGAGAGACTGGCCTACCACTCCTTCCCAGCTAATACGGTTGATGAAGTCTGGCATAGTTTTGAAGCAGCATGGAATGAGTTACCTGTTTCTGATATCCAAGCCCAGTTCGATTCCATGCCTAACCGAGTAAGGGTCGTTTTAGCTTCCAGGGGTGGCAGCTGTTTCTAATGATTTCACAGTCCTATAAACCCTGAAACTGCTAGTAAATTTAATCATTTTGTCAGCATCCGATATTGTGTACGTATAATAAATATATTTTTTCTATTTGCTTTCCTTAATAGTGATGCAATTTTAATAGCCAGCAGTGTATTTGATATCGTCACCATTAATCTGCTCAATAATACATTTAAAACATTTTTCCTATGAACTGAAATATATCTTCAAATGCAGTTTTGGATAAGTTAGTAGTAGCTTATTTTTTCCCCCCCCCCCAGTTTGACATTTTATTAGATGTTCTTTTTTAAAAAAAATCGAAATTTGAAATAAGTTCCTTGAGACCCATAAATTTTCCATTTTGTGGAGAGTCTACTTTTCGTCATTACCTTGTAGTGCCAAATCTCTCGCAGATAAAAATTGTATTGTCATTATTACCCATTCTAAATTATTGTAGTAATATTTTGCAATTTTATTTACCTGTTTTCTTAACTCTATCTATTGTACCCTTTTTCTATTTTCAAGTAAGACAGGCCATTTTACCTTATTCACGGTCATCAGATTCTATATCATATTCAAGATTTTTTCTTATGTTTTTACAATCTTTACAACCATCAAACACCAAAGCTACAACGTTTCTTGAATGGGAAAAATTTTGCTTGGTAAACAAAATATTGTTCCTTTGCGTAAAGCCAGGAACTTGCATTCGTTTGACAGTTTTATTCAACTTTTAAGGAATTCCAGGATTGTTCAAGAGTATTTGTAACAGACTTTTTAGATGTTATTGATTGTTGGCATAAGTTACATTTCAGTAGGCCTTAGTGATATTCAATCGGAATAAGAAGCGAGAGGTTACTTTAGTAGCCAACTTATAATGTTAATAGTAATATGCAGAATTCATTACATCGATGTCACTAATTTGTGATACGCTCCACTACCTTACTGACGTTCGATGCCATCTACGTTAGTGATACCAACTAATTTACTAAAAGATATCTTTAGTTTGGTTTTAAGGACGTGAATGTATTTTTGACTATTCGTGCCCTCTCCACAAATGTACATTCTACTTACACCATTGAACACCAGATATTCCCAGATCATGATACTCCTTCGTCCTTGTCTAAAAGTAGGAACTACATGCTAGTCATTGTATTCTTCACTTATTCTTCATCACTCATAGACTGCACGACGTGTAGTAAATATTTAAAAGCTAAAGAGAAAATCGTTATTCTTTAAGAAACTAGCTGTTACTAAAACCTGTTGGACATATTTGAAAGATAAAATCTACGTGAAGTGAAACCGAGCTTTCGTGAAAGCTTAGTTCATCAGAGAAAAATCAATATTTTACCATTGTTACTCAATAAAGGGTTTGCGGCGCACTAAAGCCCGAACCATCCTCACTCCCATTTTTCTTTGTGAGAGGTACGATTTCTCTGCAGCTTTGAAACATTTAAGAACAGCAGCTACTAGTTCCTTCTCTAGTTCTAGCACTAACAATGAGCTCTATTTTTGTCATAATTTTGGATTACAATAGGATTGGAGATCACAATAGTTTTTTTTTTCACGATTTCTTATTGATCTCGAAATGAAAGTTCAAACATTCACGGTTAGATGAATGCACACCGTGAACGTTTATTATTTTTTTTTGTAATTTTAATTTGAGATTTTCCTTGCTCATGTGACAATTACATTTGAAGAAATCTTAAGAATATAGAGGTGCCAAATACTTTTGGCC
>BMAW01087309.1:164133-179427 GCA_019974015.1 Nephila pilipes
ACCACTGGATATTATACTCTATATATTTTATTATACACACACACACACACACACACATATATATATATATATATATATATAGTATATATATATATGTGTGTGTGTCTATCTTCACATATAGTATATCTATATGTATATATATATATATATATATATATATATATATATATGTATATATATATATATATATATATATATATATATATATATATATATATATATATATATATATATATCCCCGATAACCCCTACATCATGAACTGTGAGATCATATTAAAATGACAAATATCTCTAGAAAATCCCTGCTATATAACTTGTGGTACAGCGAAAACGCACTCTCTCTTATTCTCCCCTCTTTTCTGACCTCTTCTGTATTCTTCATATGGTCTTTCGTTTCGTCCTTAATGGCCGAACCTGGGCTAAGTTCATCAGAAAGTAACGCTCTCTCTGCTAGAATGAATAAATAATCTTATTATGAAAAAAGGACTGTTCATTTAGGCCATGCATTTGGAATATTTTGTTAATGTTTGAACAAACTTTTAATATCTTTCATCTAACAGGTCAATTGAAAAGTCCCCGGCTTACCATGGTAAAACACATTTTTTTGGCAAAATTAGTTTTTTTTTATTCAACATAATCCCCTTCAAGGGTGATACACTGATTATAGCGACCCTCCAACTTTTCGGTACCATTTTTGTAGTACGATTTGTCCTTTGCTTCAAAATAGGCCTCAGTTTCGCGATCACCTCTTCATTCGACAAAAATTTCTTCCCAGCGAGCATTCTTTTGAGATCTGAGAACAGGAAATAGTCGCTGGGGGCCAGATCTGGAGAATACGGTGGATGAGGAAGCAATTCGTAGCCCAATTCAAGGATTTTTGCCATCTTTTTCACTGACTTGTGACACGGTGCATTGTCTTGGTGAAGCAGCACTTTCTTTTTCTTCAAATGTGGCCGTTTTTCGGCGATTTCGTCCTTCAAACGGTCCAATAACGCTATGTAATAGTCGCTGTTGATGGTCCTTCCTTTTTCAAGGTAGTCAATGAAAATTATTCCATGCGCATCCCAAAATACAGACGCCATAACCTTGCCAGCCGACTGTTGCGTTTTCCCACGCTTTGGAGCGGGTTCATCATGTGCAGTCCACTCGGATGACTGTCGATTGGACTTCGGAGTGAAATGATGGAGCCATGTTTCATCCATTGTCACATATCGACGCAAAAACTCGGGTTTATTACGCTTGATCATCTTCAAACACTGCTCCGAATCATCAACTCGTCGTTGTTTTGGGTCAAAAGTGAGCTCGCGCGGCACCCACTTTGCACAAAGTTTTCTCATACCCAAATATTCGTGAATGACATGATGTACACGTTCAGTTGATTAGAGTGTCTGCTATTTCATTCAATTTCAATTTACGGACATTCAAAATCCTTTTATGGATTTTTTTAATGTTTTCGTCGGTAACAACCTCTTTTGGGCGTTCACCGTCTTCGGTGCTCATTTCACCATGTCTAAACTTAGCATACCAATCCTTGATGGTTGATTTTCCTGGGGCAGTGTCCGGAAACTCGGCATCAAGCCAAGTTTTTGCTTCAACTGTATTTTTTCCCTTCAAAAAGCAATATTTTATCAACACGCGAAATTGATTTTTATCCATTTTTTTCACAATAACAAAAGTTGCTTCACTCAAAATGCTATAATTTACAAACTAATGATCCGACAGCTGTCAAATTTATACACGCATCTTTTGAGGGTTAGGGCTAACTAAGAAACATATGGATTTAATTCTAGTTGCGCCATCTATTAAATATATATATATATATATATATATATATATGTAACATATCCCTGTCGACTTTTGTAATGTAACATAATATCAAATAACAGTCGAGGCGTATTGAATTTTCACTTTTATTTTAAGCTGAGAGAGAGAGAGACCATTTTCATTACGTAGTTGGTTACATCATTAAACAGCAAGTTAAGGTGAGAACAGCAGAAGAGTAAGAGTAAGAGCAGTATGAAAGAGAGCGTTTTTCGTTGTGTTTTTGGTTATATACTAGGGAAAATTCCCAGGAAACGTCAGAAGCACGTGGTATGAATAAGGGGATTCCAGGGGAATATAATAGATAGGGAATTAAAAAGGGATTGTTTTTGACAGATTTATAATTAGTTTAAGCAGAATTAATCAGTTTCAAGAGCGCGTGATGCAATAAATTATAGGATACTTTGGAAGGGGATCAGGAAATAAGAATGAACTCTTTACTTTTGTATTAGGGAATGAGATAGAATAGAAAGTTAAGTTATTATTTAGGGTAATTATTGAATTAAAAGTTAAATCATTACATATATATATATATATATATATATATATACATTTTTTCCTTTCTCGACGCTCATACCGCTAATTAATTATTTCCCAACTATTACATTATTTATACTGGGAGACATTCACCTCTTCTCATAGAGCAGAACAATGCTGAATTTCTGTCTGGGGATAACTGGCTAACGCATCACCTACCTTCTCTGGTTTAGTCTCTGCCTTGTCTGTTTATGTTGTTTTCGCTCTTATACAGCACATACTTAGGCTGGAGATTTGTCTCTAACATTTGCGTTTCCAAGATGATGTCTTCTGATTGAGGTAAGGAATTATCTCTAAGCATTCTGGGTAAGGGATGGAGGAAGTAGTCATCATTCCCATACATTCCCGTGTGTGTACGTACTTTTTCATATTTTGACTTTTATCCTCTTGCTATTTATTGTGATGTATCATTTCACGTATTTTCTCCCCTTTTATTTGTTTTGTAGGGTATATTTTTTCCAGGTTTTTGCAATTAAAAATAACGTTCCTTTTTCTTTTACTTTTTTTATAATCTACGGAGAATTATATGCAAGTTTTCATTGTAATTTTATGGGATTACTATTTAGATTTATTTTATGCTTCTATACTATTTTAAAATTTAACTAATTCGTTATGTCAATGCAAAATTACTTTATACACACACACACTCAATGCAAAATTACTTTTTCACACACACACACACACACACACACACACATATATATATATATATATAATACTTTCAGGATTTTCAGGGATTTTTAGGAACTTTCAATTGAAAAACAAATAAACCACATAACATTAGGTTTACAAACATTAGGTTTACTTCTACCTGCCTCTAATTTAACTAATCACGTTTCATTTGAGTTGGGAATAAATTGTTATTTATAGCAATTAATCTTAATTAAAAGTTCCCAAGGTTAGTGAAGAAAAAACCGCGAATAGCCCAACGTCACACTATGTATTTTTAATATTTCAGTTTTATGTCAATTTAATGTCATTTAATCTACTTTCTTTTGAATTTATAATTCTTCTATTATAGTTTAATTTGAATAATGTATTATCTTTCATGTTTCACTTAACATTTCTTATCTATCTATTTTTATTTTGGCTTATGTCTTATTTCTTAATGGTTAAATTGTGACTGTAACATTTTGTTATAATGTTAACTTTTGAAATAACTTGTTAGTTTAATTGTAATTTTTTAAAAAAAAAATATGCTATTCAATTAAATAAAAATTTAATCACACACACACACACACACACACACATTTATATATATATATATATATATATATATATATATATTGTAACTGAACTTAGATTTTTATCCTATTTAATTTCTTAAAATAGTCGCTGAATTTAATAAAACTAAAAGAGATACATACATCTTTAATTAGCCTCTTGCTCACTTAAACATTAACTTGTTTTGGTTTCAAAATGTTAAAGAAAAAGGATTCTTAGTGTCTTTCAAACGTTTAATTTTACATTATTAACAACACTTTAAGCACTTTATAACCTCATTGCATAAAAAAATTGTCTACTCATGTTCTCTTTATGCTTTTTTTATTCCAGCCCTATATAATCTTTAGCAATACGCTTACGATATGCGAAATAAAAAAAGTGGTTTGTAAATTTTCTAAAAAAATTGAAACCACTTTGAATAACAATAGTTCAGTCAGAATTTCTTTTTTTTTGAAATTGTATCATAAATTTAATTTTTAAAGTGTTTATTATTGTAAAGTAGTATTTTATTTTTTTGTTAGTATTTTAATCACGATTAGAGGAAACTATATTTCTTACATTTTCTACTATTTTAAATACAGTCAAAATTCTATATGAAAGAAACAAATAAATATGAATTTTTTACGAAAATTTCTATAATTTGTTGCGGTTATTACTAATACAATGCTCCAATGATTTCTGAAAACAAGAAATTATAGAAGCAAGATTTTGCTGAAGAAACACACCCATTTTTAATTTCTTTTAATAAAAAAAAGGAAAACTCACAGTTTATTTCTTTTCAGTGATAGTTCTTAAAGATATGAAAATACGAAATAAATACAATCGAAAGTGAAAAAGGATTTAAGTGCAAAGTATGTTTGAAACGATTTTTATTTAAAGACAATTGAGAATAACTACAATAAAACTTCAAACAGAATACAAAACAGAAACAGAAGAATTGCTTTTAAAGTAATACAATTCTAATAAGTCATAAAATGTGCATTAAATTCTATTTTTAAAACTCGATAAAAGTAAAATCATAAACGTTTTTTAAACACTAGTGAATTCTTTTCTTGAATTAATTTCAGTGATTGATGAAGATTTTTTCGTGTTAGTTCGTGTAGAGTAAAACCCATCATAACAATCGCTTTTTCTTCAGAAGTGGAATGAACATCAAACGTTCATCGGTGTAATGTTCTTTCAACAAATTGCTAAGGATGAAGATCGTTGAAGAAAGTATGAGGAAACAAATAATCGAGAAAATGAATCTCAGGAAATCTTTGCTCTTCAGTTCTATAAGTGACATTGAGAAATTGGAATAACTTTTTGATTCTTCTTGAGATTTGATGATGGAATTTCCTTTTAAGAATTTTTGTTCTTTAAAACTGTCTCTTCTAATGCAAAATATGTGAGGAATAATTTTTCTTACTAAAATTATTGCTTTAATAAAAACTGTTAAGCTAAAATAGAATAAAAAAGAATTTGCTTGTAATAATTCAAAATGTTCTGTGAGATAGAAGGAATCAAAAACAGAAAAAATAAAGCAAAATTTTAAAAAATAATGCCTAACACACAAATCATTGAGAAATTTAGTCTTGCTTTTTTGTGCTTTGTAAGATTTTAAAAAGAAATACTTTTTATAAATGAACTTTTCTTCTGTGAAATTTTCCACTCTCATGCAGATTGTACAGAATTTTTTTTTATTAAATCTTTGGTTTCATGTAAAATATTTAAAGGGGGATATGTAGGAACTTTTCAACAGTACAAAGTGTTTTATGGCAGAAAAATTCAAAATTGTAAAAGTGAAATCAAAAGTTACAGAAAAACACCATGTCAAACGTTCAAAGTGTTCAAAAGCATCAACAGCCCTCAAGACGATATCATTCTCACGAAAGATAAATATATTTCAAGATTTTTTTTAAAAAAAAAACATTGTGCATAATTTCAAAAATAAGTGCATATTAGCAAGATTTTCTTAGCGAACTGAGGTTTACTGATAAAGAATTATTTGCATTTCCAGGATCAGAAACAAATTTTTTCCCCCGATTAAATTGGATCCATCAGTTTTCTGCAGAGGCGGCGGCTGAAATATGTAAGTTATTTCCCGTTTCTCCCGAAAAATGTTTTACTCAAGAGAATGAGTTTCAATTGCAAGTCGAAGTAGTGGAACACATTGAAGAACATTATAGAAACTTGGTTCGATTGTGCTCCACGTTTTTCTGAAGAACTTCAGTTATAGTGGAGTTTTGAGATATCTAGCGATTCCAAAAGAGAATAATACTTTATTCAATGTTCTTGTGTATTTACTTTGGGTTGAAGACATCTTTCTTAAGCTTTGTCTTCTTTATTTTTGAATAAAAAATTTACATAGTCTTCTCGGCTGCTCAAAAAAACCTGTTCATTTCTTTAAAGTTATAATCTTGAAGAGAAATAAATGCTTAGATTTATTCTTGAGGAAAAAAATTAAATTTCATACATAAAATAGAAAGCAATCTAAAAACAAATCTTAGAAATTTTGAATTATGAGCTGAAAATTAATAAAAATAAAGGTAGAAAAAGATTGATCAATCAAAGTCTATCAAGAAATTATTGAAAAATTGGTAATATTGACCTAAAATATTTTCGTTTAAGTAATTATACTATATCAAACTGAAGAATATTGTTATAATTTTAGTTCAATTTGTACAAGAGGCGCATTTCAAAAATTATATTTCAAATCAAGGTAGAAAAACATCATATTTTTCACAAAAAAATAATTGTTTAACTAATTCACATTTTTCAATGCACTGAACAATCAAACTTATGATAAACTGTAACTTAGCTTACAGTTTATCCGAAGTTTGATTGTTAAGTGTATTGAAAAATAAACTTTATCTGTCTGTATAATGAAAAAAGGAAAATTTCTTTACCAAGTTTAAATGGTTGTAATTTTTTTTTTAAATTTGTGTTCCAAATACATCCTTTTCAGAGTCATTGAGGCAAATTTTAAAAATAAAATTCTATTGTTTCTTAGACTTTAGAAAATATCGTAAAATAATACTCGTTTTAGTACATAACACAAATATTGACAATTATTTAAGAATTATTAAAATAATTAATTACCTTATTTAGAAATTTAAATATTTTAATAGCTCCACAAAATTTGATAAAACATTTATAATCATAATCATATTATAAATCATAATTTCCCACAAGCAAAATGTCTAGTCAAAAATTAAAACAATTTAGTCTATAATTTTAAAATTGTGTTGGAAAATGAATCAAAAATTTGGGAAGCATACATTTAATATTAATTCGATTTTAAGTCATTTTGATATTAAGGACATGTTTATTGGATGTAATACCTTAATACTTACACCCACATAGATAAAGATTCAGATGCATTTTTTCTTTCTAAATTACCTGTATAAAGTTTCCTAAATGAATTCTGGAGGTATTTGACTAATTTTTGTCACATGTAAAGCAAAAAGAAATATAATTATAGTGCTCAGAACTGAATACACTTTTCCTGCAGATACCACGTGACTTCAACCAAAGGACGCTGTAGATAGAGGTGAGCAGCACCAAAAAAAAAAAGAATTTTAATCAGAATGCTTTTGATCTTCTATGTACATGTTTTTGTTGCGTTTTGTAATGTGGTGTGTAACTTAATGTAGTATTTTAATTGATATTAATAATATATTATTTTATTTACAAGGGAGCGCACTCCCTTTTCGGTGTGGCTAATTAATTTAATGGAACAGTTTTGTTCCAACTAAAGTGAAATGTTTATTGCACCAGCTCCTCGGAACGATAGAAAAATTACGCCAATTTTTTGATATTCTTAATGAATATTTACATACCAATTCTGAATTTGAAAAAGAAATTTGTTTCTTAACAATAAATTACCTGTGAAAAAAATGCCTTTGTCTTAAACTTCGTGAGTGTAGAAACGATCAAATGGTCCTGTAATTATATATAAATATCGGATTGTGAAAAACTTCTCCGTTAATTTTAGACAAAACTAATAAATTTGTTTTGTCCTTTTAAGTGTGGTAAAAATATAGTATTACACAAAAAACGTCATCGAACGCATGACTTATTTTCATGATTAGTGTATATAGATGAAAATGCGATTCTTATAAGTTGAGGGTTTCAATTTAAATTATTGTACTAGGGGGGAAAACACCTGATCTTACAGTTTTCTTCAAGGGACAAAAACTAGGACACAAAGGGGAGCCAATTAAGAGAGAATAAGATGATGCGCGGAAAATTTTACTCTTAATTCGAATTTTTTTTATTGTAAAATAATGATCAGCTCATGTTTGCTCACATATTAACGCTAAAATATGCCCAGTGATTAAGACACATTTTTTTGTGGTGTAGCCGCTGTAGCATAGGGGATTAGTTTAGTTTTTGTTAATGTCGCACTTGAAGCAACACGAAGGCTATTTTTGAACCTTGGTCAAGTGACGAGGATGACATTTGAACTGACACCCCTCTCCTATCTTCCACACCACGCCTAGGGAGGACTTTGGGTCCCGACTTATTTAACGTGCATTATCCCCGGCTACACGGCGGGACTTGAGTGGCCAAGGCTTGAATACGCGACTGAAGGAAAACCGTCGGCCACGAATCCGAAACCATAACCACTAGGCTACCGCGGCCTCATCGTAGTGGATATGGAAGCGCACTCGTGGCTGGTGGTTTTCGTCGAATCGTAGGTTCGAGCACTAAAGACCCTCCATATATCTGGAGCGGATGCCCATTAAATCTGTTCAGGCCCAAAGTCCAGCCGTTTAGGAGGGGAGAGTGTCAGCTCAAGTGTCGTCCTCGTCACTTGACTGGCATTCAAAATTACAAGGTATGTCGCCAATAGCCCGTGTTGCTCTTTATGCGACGTTAATCAAACCTAACTAACTAATATTTTTTGCGGTAATGAATTTCACAACAGAAGAACTTTCAAAAGAGCATGATATACCTTAATAATTAAACACTCTATTGAATGATTCAAATATTTGACATCATCTATGCAGGAGTTTTATATTAAAAATAAACATCTCCCTTAAGGGATTTAAAAAAGAACCTTAAACACAAAATGTATTTAGGGTAAAAACTTTTTTAATGGATGTCATTTAGAAAAATTTAGAGACAAAAACTTAATTCATTAAAAATATTTTGAAACCAATGAACCTTATGTCTTAATTACTTTAACCTTATGTAGGTTAAGTTAAGTTAGAGAGAGGGATGGAAAGAAAAAATGTATTGTGAAATATCTCTCACACAAAAAAATTCAACTGGAATTCCGAAATTCAGTTTTCAAATTTTAATTTGTTTCTGCCGCTCATTCAGAATTTTCGTAGCAATTTGGCAGCTAGGGAAAAAAGTTTGTTTTTCTTTCTTTCGTTTTGAATTTAAATATGCTATCTATTCAAATGGGAAAAAATTACCATCTTTTGTGTTAAAAAATTAACTTTACGAAACAACTCTTTATTATTGGAATTTTTCGTTTCTTGTATTTAAATAGAGAGAGACATATAAGTGAGAAAAGAGAGTTTCATCAAGTTTCTTTCGTTAACCATTTTAAATTTGTGCATCAGGTTTTTCAAAAGCGAAAATTAAAAGAATTAATATTCTGAGTGTGGTACAAAATTGATTTTATTAAAACTATTATTAAGAAATAATTTCTTTTTATGATGCAGAATTAATTTCATTAGTTTGATATGCCTTATTTGATTATGTTATTTTAAATTTAAAGTGTACTTGTGTACTTAGTATTTTTCGTGCTGTTTCATGAAATTGAAGGTCTATTCTCTGTTCTTCTTTACAGAAAAGCAAATCTCTGAAAGATCCGACTCATGAAACTTCCTTTTTTTTTTTTTTTTTTTTGTTTTTTGTTTTTTAAAAAAAAGAGAGAGAGAGGGAGAAAACGAAAGTTAAAGCTTTGCATAAAGCTTGCGCTTTGTACGACAAGAAAAAGAAATGATATGTCTAAAATGATGGATAATGATTTCGTCGGGAAAAAAAAGTCAAATGCATGGAAACTGCTCAGAGTGTATCAATCAATGCTTCAAACTGAATGTTACCTATATTCTAAAATCCTTCTCATTGAATATTTAAGAATAAAAATACGTTTGAAATGAAAGAAATTATTAAAATTATTGTACGTTTAATAATTCCTTGTTTTCTGAAACATATCACTTTTCATAAACTTCTTAACAATTCTCTTTTATTTATACTTTTTGTCTTTTTATAAATAAAAATCATTAATCAAGGAAAAAAATTAAATGTTGTGGAATATTCAGTCCTATTTATTACATTTGCAGATTTTTCATTAAAAAGGTAAAGTTTCACAAAATTTAAGTGTTTACTCATTTCAAAATCTACTGTAAGAGAAATATGTAAAAGGACTCAGTAGAACAATTTTTTAATCTATTGTTAGCATTTTTAACAGTTTTCTTTTTGAAATCACTAAACTTTTGCTTTTTACATAAAAAGCACTATAAATCATTTAAATACAAACTTCGTAACTATGAATTTGTGTGTTATATGAATTTTAAAATGCATAAATATAGACTCTTTTAATATACCTTCATATGTTTAGCATCCGTTGTAGAATCAACCGTGGTTCTTGCAAGATGTTGAATATTTTTGAGCATGAAAATCTCGAGTTAAGAACCATTAACGTACATGATACTACTTTATTGTCAGAAAATACATTCATATCTTAGAATGAGAACTATAGTGTTTCATTAATAGCATCATTAGTAGTAGGATAGGAAATTAATTTCTTGAATTTTATAAATAGGCATAGAAACAGATTTCTGGAACGAAAATTCTTATTTTACAGATTTAAACATGATTATTAAGATGCATGACGTAACAACAAGAAAAAAAAATCAAAAATATATCTCGATTTTACTGCTTAGCGAGAGGTATATATAGAAAAAAACTATACTCACTTCCGTTCTTGCTTCTTTGCATAAGATTTCAAAAATAAATGTAGGATTGCTGGTGTATTTCATCTGTTGACCTTGGTAATCGAAGAATAACTGAATCAACCTATGGATCTAAGTTTTATTGGATGAAAAGGAGTGAATGAATGTGGGGGTTTATGTCGCAAGAGCCAAGTAACGGCTCTTGCGCCAGTGATAGTAAACAAGTCCCGCTGAAATACCATACGTGTTCTAAATTATTAAAATGGGACTTGAAATAAAAATTTTAATATTGTTATAACCAATTAGTTTTCTGTTTACAAAATCTTGGTGACTTTAAGCATATTAGTTAAAAATCGTTCCAAAATTAAAATATGCCGTAGAAATATGAATATTACAACAGTCGCCTGGATTTTATGGAAAATGAATTTTTAGACCTTTTTCAAGTTAAAGGGTACAATTATTTCATTCTCTTTTCATTGTACAATAAATACGCAGCAGAGGCATTGTCTGGTCATAAAGTAAAATGGAATTGCACATTTTTCTATTGCTAAATATGTTTTATTAGCTGCAGTCTGGAATACAAAAAGCGAAAATAAATATCATTTAAAATAGTTAATGTTTAAAAGCAGTTGGATTCTTATTTGTTAAATACTTTGATTTTGATACTGCAGTTACTTTCATGGAAAATGTCATTGTAAAAAGGAAAAAGAGTAATTAAAAATACGACGAATTTCATAAGTGATGTAAGAGTTGAGTCCATTTGTGTAATTTTTAAACTTAAAGCGAAATTTTCTCAAAGAAAAAAAAAAAAAAAAAAAAACAAAAACGCAATAGGAACTATACCAACTGTCTTAGAGCGAAACAAAAAGTGAACCAAATATTTAAAAAAAAAATGGAAAGGAGCGATTACACTTAATTCGTCATACTGCTTCTATGTATGCGGAAGAAATAAAGTCGTTTCGATAGTGTTTATGTTTCTCATGTCTTATTTAATTGATTATAGATAAAAAGAAAACACACAAATTTTATAGAAACGTGTTTTTACGAGCTCAATTCTAGACAACACTAAAACACCTATCATAAAAATTCACATTTTTCTTTTCAATTCTCAATAGAGCAGTAAAAAAGGTTTCAAAAGTTTTATACCCTATTTTTACAGAGTAGTTAAACGGGATTCAGTTTAATACAAAATTTGATGTACTTTTGCAATTGTGAGGCATTTTCTCTACAAAACCTTTTCATATTCTGGTCTTAAAGAAATAGTTTCTTTGAAAAAGCTTAGATTTAATGGAAATTTAAGCGCCCAATTCTGAATATTTTCCAATGAGTGGTACAATGCAATTATCAAGACAAATAATAAATAAATAAACAAAAATAAAAAGAGAGATGGAATATTTTTTCAAACTATTGAATTAAATAGCTACTAAAATATAAATTGTATTCTAACTCAATAATTGTATTAAAAATATAAGAAATAGATTAAATGTAATATAAATTAAAGAAATTATGCAAGCAAAATATATTTTAATTTTGTTGACAATATTTAAATTATTTAAATTAAAAGGATTGTTTTAAATTGATGAGAAAAGTGGAAATTTTATTTTATTTTTTTCCTTCGGATTAAATAAAAAATTATTAAGAATTGATGAGAATTATTTAAAAAATTTTTACATTCATTCAGATTCTTTTTTTTTTTTTTTTAAATTTTTGTTTTGCTATAGTTGTTCTAGAATTACACAAAAGGCTATTAAAAAGGTTTGGTTTGGTTTTATTAACGTCACACTAGAATCAATACGAGGGCTTTTGGCGACAAATCTCATAATTTTAAGCCTCGATCAAGTGACGAGGACGACACCTGAGCTGGAATCCTCTGTCCTAACTTTCACACCACACCAAGGCTATTAAAAAGACCTATGAAATCTGAAGAAAACGGAAACACCTCAGTAAAGATAGCTCCGTAGTAGGTGCATTATTTTCCTGATTTGTACATCTCACCATTGAAAACATATTCAGTAATAGAACACTTCATTATTCCACTCAAAAAGTTAAAGGGACTTGAGTTAGGATCACTGCTTCCATGCGCTTCCCCCTAACCCAACACAAAAGTCACTACTTTGGAATAAGTATAACGGATTATATTAACTGTCATTTTTATTTCGACAATTAAAAAAATAAATAATCACGTTCGTGTAATATTTAACCTTTTATAATCCGCTCCTTTTTCTATATAAGAAATTTGTCATTCTTTTTCATGTAATTTGACATAAACTCGGTTTATTTATGGTTTTCTGATATTACAACCGCATGTTCAGTGAACTGCGCAAATGTTAGCAAATAAACAGTGTTAGATTGCCAACTCAGCGTGGTAACCAAAATTGTAGACTGAATTAACACCTAATTGAAAAAAAGAAATGAAAATGTATTCAACAAATTTTAAGTTACAATAAATTTATTCTAAGTAATAATTAGTTTAGTTTGTAATCAGAAAACAAAACTTAATTATTCAATTACAGTCTTTGTTCAAAGAGCCAAAGAAATACAAACTTCAGTGTACAGAATGATATTTTCTTTCTCAAGCACATTTTCCTATCTCACTCAGTTTGTTCTGCAAAGAAATGTAGTTATGCGTGCAATAAAATGCAATTGCTGTTTTCGAAAATGAATTTTTTTAATGTTATTTGTATTTAAATTACAATAAAATATATTATAACAGCATTTATGTTATAAATATTAACTGAACAAGAAAAACAAGAAGTAAAGACCTGGAAATTCACTGAAAGAAATGTGATTGCTGTATTGCGCGAAAAGAATGTTTAAATATTGAAGACAAGAAGACAGAAATATGAGTTTGGAGTACGTAAGCTTAATTTCTAAGGAAAGAAATTCGCACAAAAGAACAAAACTGGTGTGAGTTAAAGTCACAAGAGTATCTAAAATCACCAGAAAAAACTTGTGTGAGCTCAAAAACCAAGAGAACAAGGTTAACACATTTTAGACTTAAGAACTAGGACTCCAAGAAAAAGATAATTACTTAATATTCAGCAACATCAGAACATAGTTTAATAGGAGAGCGAACATATTAGCTAAAAGAATGATCCACGGAAACAGATTATTTGGTTAGACGGTTTGGCTAAATATCATTATTTGGAAATGGTGATCAAAAATATATGAGATGCAGACCAGGAATCAATTACATCCCAAATTTTAAGCACTCTACCAGTAAAATGATATGGACATGTGGGTCAGAAGATCGTTTAAGCTGATGTCATATTGTTAAATGAGAAAAAGTATATAGATACGATCTAAGACCAAAACTGTTACCTTTTATTAGTGATATATTACCAAATAAAGTTCCAAATATGCTTCAACAAGATTCAGCTTTTTGCCACACAGTTAAGATATATGAACAATGGTTTAATACTAAAATTATTTAATTGTTGGATATGCCAGAAAACGGCCCTTAAGCCCCGTTGAAAATTTCGTACGATTGCGTCGTACATTAAACAAAAGACGTATAATAAAGAATGTAATTGCATGTTGGGGCACCATATGAAAACAAAAACAAAAAATACAAAAAATATAACTTTAAGTTCTTATCAACTCAATCAGGTGTTTATGCTGCTGTTTAATCATGAACAAAGTATAACTTATATTAAATATCGAATGTAATACTTAATGATATTGCTTGATATATGCATAGTGAAATTGCTTGTGATGAAATTTTCTTAAAAATTAAAACTAAGCGTTTTATATGTTAAAGGTATTTTAATTCCGTTTTATTTATTATTCTTTTTTTTTTTTAATTTTAATTAAGTTCATCGTTAAATTAACTTTAAGATTATAATAATTATTTAAATAAGTACAACACATGAAATAGTTCGTTACCTATCTTAATGTAAAACTCAGAAATATGCAAATTTCAAAAAACAAACGTCCGTATATTTGGTTACTGTAAATGGTGAAGAATTGATTCAGATTTTTTTTCAAAAATAGGAAGCGGAAAAATATCTTTTTGCATAGCTTTTGATAATTAAAAATCAACTATCAACAAAAAGCTATTCGAATCGTTATTAAAAACTAAACTTCTTTACCGATTTTCTTTGTAATTCTACATTTTTAAATGCACAGTAAACAAGAGATAAGAAATAAAAAGAAGCATTTTTATGGCAGTTTTCAAAAGAAATGAAATTCTTAAAAGATTAAAGAGCGACACACACACGCACACACACACATATATATACATATATGCACATACATATATATATACACACACACACACATATATATATATATATACATATATGCACATACACACACACACATATATATATATATATATACACATATATATATTTTTCATTTAGAGTATCTTATATCCATCTTGAAGCTTAAAGACTATTCTACCTTTCTACTCATATATTTGAATCTATATTTCTTTGAATTTTGGTAAGTAATTTTTATATTTTGATTTGTTGATAATTTTTAGAATTATAAATTTTATTTTTGTAGATTTTTTCGATGAACTTTTTTGCATCTTTTTATCATTGAACTCTTTTGTACTTTGGATTTCCCAATTCAGCCTACCAAGTCGCAAAGGAGGAAAGTTGGTACCATGAATCTAGTTTAACTCCGCTTATTCGGTCCTCAGCCCGAAATTTCATTTTGACTTGCTGGGTTCCATATTTTCATTCATTTTTTAATTTTTTTTTTTTTTATATTTCTTTCTGGCTTTTTGTCTTTTTAAATATTTTAAATTATTCTTTCGTAAATTATATATATATATATATATATATATATATATATATATATATATATA
>BMAW01087309.1:179437-206842 GCA_019974015.1 Nephila pilipes
TATATATATATATATATATATATATATATATATATATATATATATAGCGTATGAAGGAATATTAAGTTATTTTTACAACCGTATTTATTTTAATTTAATATTTCCTATTCAATAAAAGACAATTATAAGATTGAGAAGTTACAATTTTTTCAAATATACATTTTTTATTTCTTTTTGTTAAAGGGACTGGATACATTTTGGAAATTTTATGGTTACGTTTAATATTTATTCTGAACTTAAACATAATATATAATATCTTGAGTATAGTCAGTTAAAATAGATATGCAAATAGTTTGTACTAAAATAGTTCTTAAAAGTTAATCAATACAAGTTAGAATTTAAAATATCATTTACTTATTAACCTTGAAAGATTAAGCTATTCTACTCGTTAGTAACTGAACCGAAAAAAAGGTCAGTTGGTTTTATTAACGTCGTACTAGAAGCAGCACTAGAGTAATTGACGACGGACCTCAAAAGTTTGAGCCTCGGTCATGTGACACGGACGACACCTGAGTTGCCTCCCCTCTCCTAACTTCCACACAACGCCAACGGGATGACTTTGGGCCCCAAAAGATTAAACGTGCATCAGCCCCTGCTACACAGCGGATCTTTAGTGGCATTCAGGCTAGAACCTACGACTGTACGGGAACCCCGGTCACGAGTCCTCTGCCATAACCACTAGGTTAACGCGGCCTCTAAAGAAAAAAAGGATTTAAAGCTAATCCGTATCATTATTGAAATGATATTTTATATTCATGATTCGTATATTTAGTTGAATAAGTGAAATATATGAATTTTATCAAAGTTTAAAACGACTTATAAATTAAATTAATTTGAAAACGCATTGATTAGTTGATAATTTAATTAGATGAATTAAATGCTTTGCGCGAATAACAATCCTAATTATGAAAAACACTTTTATTCGCTAAAAATAATTTTAATTAAAGAGTAATTAAGCAAACGTATCAAGCCATTCTTTTATAGATATTATATACTTTGAATGGTATTTTAGTGGTATAATGAAAATCGGGTGGAATTTAATTTGCTATCTGCTTCTGAATTCGTATGTGAGTTTTTTAACAAATTTTTAGCCTTTGAAGATAGATTTTTCTCTTTGCCAAAAACTTACTGATTTTTCATTCGACAATGGTGATGAATTTAAAGATTAATTAATGTTGAAGATTAAATCTTTTAAAATAATATCGTGTTTGATAAAATCCACTTTTCCACAATCTCACTTGCCTTTCTCTTCACAGAAAAATTGCTTCCTTTCTTTTAAATATTTTTCTTTTCCCCATGAAAAATAATAATTCTAGTTTTCAGAGTGGTATGAAAAATTAAAGTGTTTTTATTTGAGATAGTTTTTTCCAGGAAAAAGGGCTGACTTAAAAACCAGCGTTCATCAAAAGTTGAATCAAATTTCTCAGGCGTACAAAAAAACTTAATATAAATTACTTTCAGAACTCTATTTTGCGATAAAAGTTTTAAAATTTTTGTTAATTTAATTATGTTTTTTTTTTCTATATCTGAAAGAAAATAAATGTTTTGTCAACTCATTCATAATAAGTGTATTCATTAAATAACCTAATAAAATGAATGATATGCCCGCATAATTTTCGATAATAAACTATTTAACTTTATTTCAATTACATTGTAATTAATAGTAATCATGAACTTCAAAATGTTTTCATTTGATCTGAATGAAAACAAAATTGCGAATTCTGGAAATAAAAAAGAAGTTAATCGCTTTCTGAATTCTCATAACTTAAAAAGTAACTATATACGATAACTAGAAGAATTACTAAGCAAATCATTTCATTCTACCATTGTATAAATTTTAGTACCAGTAGAATTCGTAATTCGTTGTTTTAATCAAACTCATGTTGAAAATCTTCACTTTACAAGACATATTTATCTATAATAAATAATATGGGCATTACAATCCTAGATAGGATTATTTTTGTGTTTTTTCGGTTGACCAAAATAACTAGTTTTGTTAGTTTCGATCTAAAAATACCAATATAATACATTTTTATAGCTGAAAAGTCAATATAATTCACATATATACATCTACACATGTAAATACATATTGATGATTTGTTTTTAATATACATTCTAAAACGCAACAATTTCTCTAAAATTAAACCTCAACTTAAAACTTCATAGCAGCAAAGTAGAGAAAGTCACTTTTCGTTGCTGTCCAACCCAAGCCTATTTTCCTAACAGACGCAATAAAAATAATGATTGAAAAACTTAAATTTGCTCTCATAAAATGCATTCTTATCAAGAAATGTACGTAAAATGTCTTGTTTGACCAAATGTTTAAAATATTCTAAAAGCATTTGTTTTGCCATTTATAGTTAAGTTATCTAAAGGTAATAGTTTTGTAAATGGATATTCTTTTATACATTGAGGAACTTAGGTGCATTATCTTGTATTGTTATGTATTCTAGAAATAAAAAAGTCAAAAAATATTATTTATAGTCACGTTTTTATGAAACTGAAATGTCATAGGTTATATAAAAATTGTTTGCAAGCAAATTTTCAAAACATTCCAAAATATTATATTCAAAAATACTTTTGCGACAAAATTTTTTATATTTGTTAACTTAACTATTTAAATTCTCTCTAGGGTTTTCATGTTATTTAAACTCTTCTAAAATGATTGCTTCAAATGATGATCGCTTGATATAATAAATGCATAATATATTAATAAATAAATTGAAATAAATTGATTGTCTGATATAAAGATTAATGATTACGTTTACACATATTTACACCCCATATATATATATATGCCAGATAGATGGAGCTGCCAGAGCAAAAGCGGTTGTAATCATCAGCAAAATCGAGAAGCGGTGATTTCTGACGGTAACGTGGTACGCGATGTCTCATAATTTGCCAAGTATAGAACTTTGATCTTAAAACTATTCTAAGTTAACAGATCAAACTCTGAAGCTGCTTTACGTAAATTTAGGCGTATGAAAGGATTGTGTAAAAGAAATGGTCCTCTGATTCAGAGTTTAGGGAGAGAAATAATAAAAAAGTTCGAGGATTGAATCCTTTACTGTAAAATGTGAAAAGGGAAAGAATTCATTACCTTTCTCCATACAGGAAAAAATTGCCACCGCAACGTTGGAGTCATCAAAGACTGCGGAAGTCGGTTCTAATATACTTTGAGTTGCTTGAGAGTGGCATATTCCATATGGTACTGTTCGAAAAATCCTGAGAAAAGTAGTCCATTTTTATCCGTAAACGATAAGTCGTCATCAGCATTTGTTACCAGGTTACTCTTAGCAGAGATTGGATTTTGCTCTAACATTTTTAGCACGAATGTATATGGATGATGCCTTCCCATGGAAGAATTTATGGGGAGACGAAGCCCACTTTCATTTGAATGGGGCAGTCAGTAAGCAGAACTATAGAATATGGGCTTCAAAGCCACCAAATGTTATTCAAGAAAGACCTCTCCACTCTCCAAAACTCACGGTGTAATGTGACTTTACTGCAGGTTCGTGCTTGGTATGTATTCTATTGAGAAGTTACGGCCATCAGGACCTGTAAAATATTCGGTTACTGCATAGAGATATATGCAAACGTTAAAAACATTTGTAGTTCCTCAACTGAAGCAAAGGCAGTGTCTTTCTGAAACGTTTTTTATGCAAGATGGACTCCGCCCCATACTGGGAGAGCAGCACAACAGTTTTTATAAAAACATTTAACAGATGATCAAGTAATAAGTCGGTATTTTTGTATATTGTGGTCTCCTCGATCCTCTAATCTGACGCCATGTAATTTTTACCTTTTGGGGTACTTAAGATCTAATGTGTACCATGAAGGTGTCGCAAAAATCAATATCCTAAAAAGTTCCCATAATACAACATGTGCGAAACATATCTGATGCATTACTTTCAGCAGTTGAGCTCGTTGTACCCCGTCTGAACAGCGTTCTCAAGCACAATGTCCATGTGGAATCTGAATTTGAACGGGATCGCCATACTGAAGAGTAATCACATAACCTTTAACATTTTACCATAAATTATGTATGATATTTCGTTTTAATTTTAATTATTTGTCCTTATATTACTCATTATACACTCAAAAGCGCCATCTGTGGGTGATTGTTGCAACTATTATTTTTTAATTATTCCCTTCTTTTCCTCCCTTCTCGAATTATAAATGTACCGATTTTGGTTTCATTTGGATTATTACTTCAAGCTACAACTTCAAATAGACATGTTTATTTTATAACTACCCGGTATATATATATATGCGAAGGTTGTTTTATAAAGTAGTGAAAAACGTAGCGTCCAGAAAGTCGGAGAAAATCGTGAATGCACAAACAGGGTATGTTTCTTGTGAGATGACGCTGTTGTAGATGTGTAGATTTCATAAAACATTCTATCCAATTGGCAGGATTGTTACCGAGCGACGCTCAAGCGTTAACTTAGTGGGCTAAGTCTCAGACGGCGTTGTTTCCGTCGAGTCGTGGATTCGAGCCGGATACCACTGAAAACCCATCGTATAGTGGAGCTGATGCACATTAAATGTGTCAAGTTACTAAGTTTTCGGTTGGGAGGTGGGTGTAGAAATTTGGAAAGTGATGTTCCTGCTCAGATGTTATCCTCATCATTTGATCGAAGTTCAAAATTACGAAGTCATTCATCAATAGGCCTCGTCTTGCTTCTAAGAGCTACGTTATTAATCAATGTAATAATATCGTTAGTAAACAAAAGTACAGGGTGATTATAATTAGTCAAAGTTTCAAGACGCTGTAAAAAAGGACGACTGATCAGAATGACGTCAAATTTGAACAGAATATTATTGAAGAAGTGGGAAAACGTTTGTCACAAGGAAAAAATTTTCAAATTTTAGCAACAGATGGCGCTGTAAGCATCATAATTTAAAAGGTTTCGACTACAAATGACAAATCTATCGTAAAACAACGACTAAGGTGTAAGTTACACGTTAAACCAACTGTACTGTTCAGTGTGCATGGCTGCACAGGTGAGATATTGTTGGTCACGTAAGCCCATCCATCACGACAAGGTCATATCACATCAGATGAGAAAAATCGGTTTTTAATTATCCTGAGGCCAAAAACCGCGCATAATTCATCAAATAGGTTTTTAAATTTCGCGAGACTGGCGCAAAACATGTTCAATATGCTGTCCACTGTTGTGTGCAACAAGACGAAATCGAGAAACAGCATGTTCCACAACTGATCGAAGTGTCTCCGGGATCACGTTCAGTTGCGCAATGCGTGCCTTCAGTTCAGCTAAGTGTGCAATCGGAGCACTGAACACAATATCTTTCAGATAGCCCCACAGCCAGAAGTCACACAGATTAATATCAGGTGATTGGGGCAGCCAGGCTGTAGGGAAATGACGGCTGATAATTCTAGCATTTCCAAAATGCTATTTTAACAGCTGCTTCACTGGATTTGCAATGTGCGGAGGAGCGCCATCTTGTATAAAAAGGATCCCATCCCCACATCCACGTTGTTGAAGATCTGGAATGACGTGATTGCGCAAAAGACACTCATAGCGCTGACCAGTGACGGTAACGGTAACAGGACCGAAAGCACCCACCTCCTCGAAAAAATATGGCCCTTTGATAAGTAATGCCGTAAACCCGCACCACATAGTGACCTTTGCAGGATGAAGTGGTACTGGTTGAGTTGCGAGTGGATTGTCTGTTGCCCATATTCAGCAATTCTGTGCATTGACATGTCCTATCAGATGGAAATGGGCTTCCTCTGTCCACATAATTTTTCATGGCCATTCATTGACCACTGCCATGCAAGCAGAAAATTCTAAAGCAAAAGTCTCTCTTGCTCGCAGGTCAGAAGCAAACAAATCCTGCACATGGCTAATTTTGTAAGGATAGCAATGAAGGTAATTTCATGGAATTTTATGCACCGTTCTCACAAGCCTGTCCAATGTTCGGGTAATTCTCCGTGCCCTGCACGGTTGCACACCAACGTTCGATTCCTCCTGCACTGCTGTTGCCACCTCTTCAACGACCGTCGAATCATTTTTTCCCTCCCTCTACCAGATTGCACATCAAAAGAACCTGTATTTTCATATTTCTCAATCATTTTCTTCAGACCATTGGCAGTCATCGGTACAATGCCTTTTTTAATACCCTTGAGTGTCTGGAACTTCTGCAGAGCTACAGGTGCACAGTTATTGTTCTTGTAAAAAAGCTTTACAAGCAGAGAGCTGTACTTGAGTAATATCGTCATGGTGAACTTCTCAGATCCAAAAAGAAGAGAAGCTGTGCACCCGGCATTTTATAACAACTGAAATGAATCATACGCATAACAGGTATTTTTATTTATGTATTCTGACGCTTTCAGCGCCATCTGTTGCTAAAATTTGGAACTTTTTTCTTTCTTATGCCATACGTTTCCCCTTTTTTCAATAATATTCTGTTCAAATTTGACGTCATTCTGATCAGTTGTTCTTTTTTTTACAGCGTTTTGAAACTTTAACTTAATTTTAATCACCCTGCACATTGTTGAAGCAGAGAGTGCCATTTTTACAGCTCTAAAGCATCTTACAAAAGAGGATCGTCGGCCGTCGATTAAAATCGAGGTTGTCCATGGTAAAAATGCTTCTGAATATGATCACAGATCACGCGAGACCTGTTGCGAAAGTACGTTAACGTATAGGAGGGTTTACTTAGTGTCAAAACATTTCATTCGGGTTGCAAAGACAATGTGGATGTATACTACACAGATAGGCCGTCAATTCTTCAACAACGGATTGATATTGTGCCAAGTCTTCTGTCCGTAGACCGTCAATGAATTGTCCGGGAATCATCTGCACTAGTCGGTTTCAGTCGTCAAACGATGTGGAATATATATTGAAGAAATGTCATAGAGTGAAGAAATTTTCGTCCTACTAGGTTATACACACACACACACACATACATACATACATATATATATTCAGGTAACTATGTAAGAAGTGACAGAGTTTTTTCCTTGTTTGTTTCTCCAAGGAAGTGAAATCAAGAAGTATGCAGACTATATATAAAAAAAAAAAAAGATGTAGGGATCTTTAGATATTTCATTTGAATCGCGTGATTGCATAATTAAAGGTTTAAAGGAAATGGGATCACGAAATAACGATGAACGCAGCACTAAGGAGGTTAAAATATAAGCTGAATTAGGAAATTAATTATATTTAAGAGAAATTATTACACACACAACACACACACACACAACACGCACAAACACACACACACATAACACATGGATCAATACGTCCCGAGACTAACATTGAAAACAACATTTTTTTTGCAATTTTTTTTTTATTCATCAACATAACACCTTTTGTTCTGCTTGCTGCACACAATTCAAAATATTCTATAAAAATAGAAGATAGTACTGAGAACATTTTAAAAATCATAAGAAAGACTCCTGGGAAATGAAGCGAATGACAAAAGTGATCCCATTTGTTGAAATCATCTAGATATTGGTTTTAAAAATTGAATCCTTGAGGAATAGATTTACAAGAGCTTAACTTTTACAACTAGAAAATATATTTTTGAAGAGAACATAAATAGTTAGGTCACATGAGATGATCTAAAGGGATGAATGCATGTATTTCACCCTGGTCCAGGTATTTTCGCCCGATAAAAGTACTTAGCAAATTAAGAGTCGTCTTGGGCGCTTTATCCTACCAACATCGTTCAAATTCTTCAGCACAATGAGGAGTTGTAAATGATAAAATAATATTTTTCATTACACCACCAGAAAGTACATTATATCAATAAGATGCAGCACATTGTATCTAACCAGATCGCAAATCTCAGCTTATTCGTGAGAAAAATGACATTACTAAAACTTTTGAGTTAACAATCATCACCATGAACAAGCGCCAGCCATAAATCAAACCTGCTAAAGAATTGCTTATTTGAATCAGAATTTTCAGTACTAGCTTCAGATACAAGAGATGCGTTGGATGATGATATGTTTAATGGTGACAAAAGGAAAATCTACCTTCAAAAATATGTTATAAACGACAGATAGATTTACTTCCTATAGACAATTTAATTATTAATAACAAAGCTAGAATTCTTCGATTAAGAATTGTATATCCGGCAGATGATTGTTAAGAACACCTTAAAGTGATCAGATCTCCGAAGAGTCAGATAACTACGTATCCACTGACTTCAACACTTTTAAATCTGCTTTGGAGCCCATGTCTACTATTAATATGGTGATTAAATGAAAAGGTACTTTGCAACTTCATAATAACAAATCATGAATTGAATTTTAAACGCAACAACACTCCTAACAACCAAAGAAGACATGAAATTGTCTAATGAATCAAGAACTGGAAGATTAAATGACTAGCATTTTCTTTTGAGTGACTTCACGATAGTACAGGTCTGATAATATGTAAATGAGCAAAACCTACGTATGAATACTATCAGGATTGTTTGTAATCCAGAGTTAACTACTGAAGATAATGGAATGTGTCATCAAAGAATGTTCTGCACTGCTTCCTGAGTAATGATCCTTCAAAAGAAAACATGAACTGTGGTGGGAATGGTCCAGCATTGATGAGAGTAGTATCCCAAAGAGATTCCTGTTTCTGTAACTAGATGAGTACTGTTCGAATTTAATTGTATGGACTTACTTAACTTTATCTTGATATTTCTATCAATCCCCACAGTAAAGGGATTATCAATCTTAATAATAATTATTTTAAAATAATTCTAAGTTTTATATGTAGATTTTCAATAACTGTAAGAGCAATTGAAGCAAAGAAAATGGACCATGATTTAAAGAAATAAAAGCACGAGAAGCTTTATTGTGCTATGCATGAGCGAAAACAGAGAAATAGTATCCAGTACCCTGGTATAATACTTTCCAACAGTCGAATTAAAACCTAATCATTATTATTAGTAATAAAGAACTTGGGAGTTGGACGTTGAGTAATATGATGAGATATAACCAGAAGCTTCACTTTTACCTTCGAAACATATCGGGATCTTTTTCATAATTGTTGAATACTCACAAAAGTTTATCCATAACATTTATTATATTAAATTGTGCAGGAAATGGTCAATAAATGGTCAGAAGAGAGGAAAAATTGTTCACAATTGTAATTGGGTTCACAAGTTGGTTTATATTATGCTAGATTGAAGTAATATTTTGTTGGAGAGAGAGTTTAATTGAAATTATCCTTCAATATAAATAGGTGGGACTCTGTGGTTCTTTTGTATTTTAAGAAGGACAAGAAAGGTGTATAATAAATGTATATGTATATTTATATGTTTTGTAATCTAAGAAATAAGATGATGATGTTACAGATTTAAATCCACTAATTATCTAATGCTTTATCATTTTTATATTTTGGAGAAGAAAATAAAATTAAGTTGTGGCTCAGACACTGCAATTTTGCTGCTCCAAATGAGCTAAAAAGTTGTTTAATCATTTAGAAACCTATAATTTTTCATTAATTACATGTTCTCTGAAGAAATGTATTAAATTCTTCCCTTAGAAACCCCATTGGAGGCCTATGGGAGGCAAGTACACTCTTTTTGGATCTAAAAGACTACTGGTAATTTAAGATCAACTTCTGAATAGTCTTTAATCATGATTATCCAAATAGAAGGGATAAACTCGCCCATTTATCCCATCACCCTCTAGATGATTTAAAATGTATTGAATTCTCTATTTTATTTAGTAGGCTCAATGGCACTAATTTTTGAGTCTGACTTGGCTAATTTAAATAAAATAGGTTAGGACAATTGCGAAAATACAAAATTAAATTTGAATTATTTGGCGAAAATGAGTTTGATTATTTTGTAATCTGCAGCAAATAAATAAATGAAGATTTGATGAAAACAATGTTAAAGTTGAGTTGTTAAAATAAAAGAAGATAATTATCTTCTTACATTGTCAATAGGTAGACTTTAACAATATTTATCCAAGAAAATGATAAGAGTGGTTAAAGTCAAACCTGTAATTTATAAGAGACACCTATTTCAAAGTTGTGCATTTTATCAATTGAGACTTAAGTAATTAACATTCTAATAGTATTTTTAGATTAGTATTTTTCTTAAAAACTTATATTGTCTTGGACTAGATGTATGTACTACATCAATGTTCTACATGTTTTTCATTTTCATTATTTATTTCTATTGTAAAATGTTGTTTTATGAGTTATACTTCAGAGTTTTGTGTAGCCACATTGCTAAAACACGAGACCGACTCGCCATATTCAATGTTCATGTATGTGAGTAAAGCACCCTCTAGCTTTCTTTAGGTCAGTTGTTCAGGTCCTCATACTCCATCGAGGTAGAGTCAAATTAGCTCTGGGAAGACACAAACATCGTTACAGTTTACTCTTCAGATGAGTAAGAGTGTTTACTTCCATTTACTCTTGCGAAAATGCTTTTGCCCCTAGCCATCGAATAACAATAAATGCTTAAAGTTTCAAATAATGCTAATAATAAAACAGAGTAGGAATAAAAGAGGAAATGTATGAATATCCTGGCTATTGAATAAAATATCCTAAAACAAAAATTATAAAGATTTAATATCAAAAGTATAAATACTTTTTGGTCTAAAGAAAAGAAAACAAAATTCTTTAGGATTTTGTTTTAAACTAAAAACATATTGTTTGTCTCATATTATTAAGGATATTTGTAATTCACAAATATAAAATACTATAATTATGAATTGAAAAGTAGAATATTCAAGCAATATAGAGAAATGAATAAATCTCTAGATAATATAAATTAACAATATTCTGAACCCCATAATAATATTATTTAAAAGCTTTAAACTATAGTAAAAATATAAGTGTGATTTTAATTATTACCACTGTAAGGAATGGCAATAAGGGTGTTAGTAATTAAAGATATTGGAAAAGAATTATAAAGGAAGAAAATAACATGATTACTAGTAATCTAAATATTGTTAGGGGAAATAAACAGTGAGAAATTACAGAATAATGGCAAATAATTTTCAATTATATAATATTCGAATAATACAATTCCTTTATTAAAAGAATAACAATGAAGATATTGATTCAATTTTTAAATCAATTTGGCTCAAAGTTATGTTACATGTTAGTACCTAAGTTAAGGTTACACAGTACTGATACTTAGATTCAAAACATTCTACAAAATTGGCAAGATTAATTCATTATCTGTCATATTGATAAGGTCCCTGTAATTATGTCATCACGGCTCTACTTGAATTATAAACATTTCTGATTAATACGATATCATGATTAAAATTATAATAGTGGATAGATAATTTAGTTGATAGAATTAAAGCTTTACAAAAGAAGAATAAGTTTACATTTAAACTTTTCAATATATAGCACTCCAATTTCATAAACAATTCCATATTTAGATTTAAAACTCTAAATCTGAATGTTCTAATGAATACATAACTTAAAGCAGGTAAAATATCAATAAAATATTTTACAAACCACAGGTGATAATGGACCGAAGATTTGTTTTAATTTGCATTATCGAAGACTTTGAATAAAGTTATTTAAATAACTTTGAAGTATTAAACAATAGACTATTTCTAAGAAAAATAAATTTTTATTAATCTAAGAATATAAACAGCTTTAAGGAATTTATCAATGATTGCAATATCATTTCTGACGGCAGGTTACAATCATCTCTAAGACATTTTTCCTTCATTCATTATCAAACACAATATGGTATGCTAATGTAATCCATAAACAAATATCAATTTAAAGTCTTTATTACTTTTCACTGTTGTACTTGAATATGTAATTGTAAAGACTTAATTCCTTTAGCCTCGGAAACTCAAATAGAGGAAGGATTGAGAAAATATCTATGAATGACAAGTCAGATGTATTTTTAGAAAATGATCCATTTGTCCTTGCGTAAGTAACGACCAATTCTTACGTATTCTTTCAGGTAATGGCCTCAAGAAATTTTAAAATTTTAGTTTCTTCCTGTGTAAATTTTAACGCCCACTGTGGCTCACCTAAACTACCTAGTTAATCTCACAGTTCAAGAGTTTTATGCTTGGCCAGAGAACAGTAATTATCACTCTCTTGAAAATATCTTATACCTATTTGTTACTATATAATTATTAGCAATATTAATGTAAAATCGTAAAGAAAATTGACTTTTATCATTTTAACCATCATAAATATTGTTGAACAAAATTTGTGTCCTTCTAAATTAATGAACTTAAGTAATGATTTCATAAGACAACACTAATTTGAACTAAAACAGTGGGAATAAGCTTTACGTAAAGAGTTTTATCATTACTGATACCATTTACCACACATCTGATATCTTAAAATGCATCTTAAATTTTGACTTTTGTAATGTCTGTTTGAAAGTTTTGAGTTACAGCTCCAAGAAATGGCTAAAAGTAATTTTAAAAAGTGTCTGATTTGAATACAAAATTTCATATGATACCTTCCAAATTGTTTAATTTAACGATAGATAACAAAGATAATGATAATTATGTATCATTATTTGAGAGAAATTTATTATAAATATAAGTGGTTTTGGCTTACCATATTTTCAGGTAAATGTTCGATCTCCCACTATTTTCTGCCCAGTGCTAATATTCGGAGCACGAGACAGATCTCATGCTGACAGGGTGCAAACTGCAGGTCTTCATGCAGCAGGTCCATTCATGAAGGCTTCTGGGTATCAGAATCAATGAAACGAACTGGCTTCCTCACAGCTCAACAGAAATTCTATAACAGCCTCACGACTCCATGCCTCAAAGGTGTTCAGCTAAGCACAATGTCCGGGGAAACCATATTCCCTTACTTAAAACTTTTCTTCAAATCACTGTCTTTTTATTCGTTTTCGAACGCATTTGTAAATAGTGTTTTCCTTTTGTGTCCAAATGCTATAAAATGTATTTTTCAAACATGTTTTATTTGTTTTCTCTTATTTAGCCTACCACTTCTGTCAGATCATGCTCAATTCATATAAACACCTCCAGCCACTTAATCCACACAAACCCCAATATCCTTTAATTGTTTTGAGCAGGTATATAGCTGGACAATATGAATGGAAATCACAGGGGAAATTGAGAAACAGAGAAAAGTTTTGTCTAGAAGTTATTTTACCACTTTAATTATTACCAGTTTTTCAAACACCATATCAAAAGAGCACTTCTAAGAGAAAAGTGAACTTAATCAAGGATGCCCCATAACTGTATATTTTAAAATTGAAGTGGTGTTATGAGAAAACTAAACAAAGTGGGAAGTATACTGAGTCCTTAAGAGACCAATTAATATTTATCAAGAAAACCTCTGAGCTAAAATTAAGATTTTCCTCAACTGAACTCTGTCTAATCAAATGAAACCATGTCTTATTTAAATTAGATTTGGTTAAGTGAACTGGAATAGAATTATATTTACAAGTGGAGGATGAAATGAATAATAAAATATTATGAAATTTGAGGTGAGTTGTTAGCTTTAAAGAAATTGATTTGGGGTCTGAATCATGTTCACCATCCTAAGAAGCGATTACAGAGATCCTAGATGAAATAAGAGAAAAGTTCCTGACTCGGACCCTCATTCTAGAGTGTTTACCTGCTAACCAACATGAGAGAGTTCAAGAGACGAATATATCTCTAAGCCACTCAGGCTTCTTTAGTATTTGGCCTTCTACAGAGGAGCGACGGGATAAGACTGTATCTTAAAAGAATATGATGTCTTTCTTCATTTTGACCATTTAAGGTGACTTTACTTTTAGACTTTATGCTTGAAGGTGAATCAAATAATAATCAGCTAGTGTTGGAATTTTTATCAAATGTACTGTAAGAAATCCATATTTAAATAATATTTTCTACTTGATATTGAAATATGGCTTTTATTTAAAACAGGTAAACTATTTATTAAACTTCAAAAACATCCTTGAATAAATATCTTGTGAAACCATATAATAGAAGAATTATATTAATGATTACAAATGACACTTTGTCCTAGTATCTTATACTTAACTATTTGAAGTAATAAATGTGACTACTGAACTCTTCCACTTTATGAGAGTTCTAATCACCACTTCGGATAATTCTAACAAATGACTACAGCAAAATTGACTTTATCAATCATATTAAGCTATTCGATTCATATTTTAAGGTTGCATGTCTCAGCGTCTCGGTAAAAATAATGGTCTGGTCGAACAATCATGTCAATAGTTTTCAAGACCGCTTTCGAGATATAGGCATCTAATATGATGAACAAACATTAGGCTTTATTTCCATTTCCGAAAGTTATGCGCACCGCGTTAATGATTTAAAGATAATTTTCTATGCACTAAGCCCACATGCATTCTCAAACAAAATGTGGACTATTGTTCCAACGGTACTCAATAAAACGGCAAAATCTATTCTTCTCCATTTCCACTTCCAAATTTAAAACAAAAGCTAAATTAATCTATTAAAGGAGAGATTGAATTTGGTGAATTAGAATTGAATTTTGCGTTACTCAAAATGGACAAATGGCAGAAACAACGAACGTTCATGTAATATAAAAATCTTGCAAATTTAGGTGAAGCACGCATACTTTAAGTTCACCTCATTTGTTGAACTTCATGAATATGTGCAACATTAATTTGGAGCATATAATCCTTGATATTTTTAAATGGTGCGTAATACTCAACAGAAGAAACATAGATTTAAAAAGGGAAATGAATTGAAAGTTTTCTTAAAATAATATTTTCTAATGAATTATATTTTTCTTTCATAGTACACCTATACCAAACAATGACGCACCAAGAGAAGGAGTTGTCCGATGGAGACAAAATTGGCGGTTAGTAAAATTATGAGAAGAAAATAATTAAAATTTCGAAAATTGAATGATTTATCAGGATTGCATATTAGTTATAGCAACGGCTCAATAAAGAGTTGACCCACCCCAGTCGGATGCAAGCTGCCAGCCATCGACGCTCATAGATGATAAAGCCCCTGATGGTCTCCTGTGGTATTTCTTGCCAAATTTGCACCGAATTTGCCAATTATACACCTGCTGAGTGCAGTTCCGATGCGTTTAGGCTACCGTTGTTCAAACATTGGGGTACCAAATTTAATTCATTTTGATGCTCGGTCCTGTCTTTGCATATGAAATTTCATTGCAATCGAGCAACTCCTTTGGTGCGTCATTTTTGTTATAGAGTATATTTTGTAAATTGTTATTATGTATGAATGAATTATGTTTATTATATTGACACAAAGCTCAGAAGAAAGTGCTATGCTTGAAATGTTATTACTAAACTAAGTTCGCTGTTCAATATTTAAAATTTGTAGATGATCTCAAAATTGGAAAGTTTAAAAGGAATGATCATGTATGTTCTAATTTTTCATAAAATCAATGTATGTATATAGAGACGGAGAGCATATATATAAATAAATATATGGGGTAAGGAAGGTTGTAAGAAATGAATTATCTTTATTAACCACGAAAGGAACCATTTACCAATGGAGAACTACCTTAAATCATAGCTAGCGAAACCAAAAATGTGCCCGAAAATGCCTTGGTTTCTGATTTGTCGTCTTTCAAGTGAATGTAACGGTAATAAGAGTTGATGAACATTGGGAATTAAGAATCAGTTAAAATAAAAGTTAAAAATTCAGTGTTTTGATGTTTTTATTGAGTCCACAAATATTACTAATACTTAGTACAGTTTTTCAACCCCTGAGTTTGTTACTGAAGAATTAGTTTCTGTTAATAGTTTGCATGGAACAACACCAAGGAATATAATATCACTGGCAGCTCCAGGAAACACCAATATAATAGTATTTCGTAATGGCTTACGCCAAAATGTCACAACAGATGAGAGTAAAATATTTGAACGAGAAAAGAAAGAAGTATACCACCCTCTATATGCGTGAATAGCTAAGAGCTCAAAGCATTAATCCATGGTATTATTAACCACTATTATTACGCTATGGTATTATTCCGTTATTCAGAGAAACATCTCAATTTGTCTATTAAAATGCTTGTATATTGTTAATTTTATCCACTCGTGGACTTAAAGGACATGGCACTCATGAACAATTTTTATTATCGTTATAATTTTATATTGAAGTTGTTATAAAGTTTGGCTAATCAGAAAGAAATCCACCGAAACATAATTTCACTAGCATATAATATGAGTGATGTACCTAGAAATTGGAAACAAATTTCATACTTTCATCATTACGTGTCATATAATGCGATTCTTTCTGAATTTGTTGTTAAATTGAATCAAGGAAAGTTTTAAATTACTAAAATTAAATTAATTTAGAAAAGTCGAGTTGTATCTATTACTCCAAACAATACAAAAAGTAATTTGATGTCATATGATATGCAATCTGCGTCAACAAACAAAATGAAATCATATCGCTGTAATGATAATAAGAAAGTTCGTGCACCATGCATGCTCAATGAATGTCCACTATTTTCAACATTTCACTTGAAACATATTTTCACAAAGCGTAAAGTGTCTGTCTGATTGAGAGATTACTATGAAGAGTACACTTTCCTTCAAATCAATAACGTCTGACATCTGTCTCTGACCCATAATCTTTCAAAAATCAAAAATCACCGTATGGGGAAAATCAGGGCAATCGTGGTACTCATATTGTTTGAAATGACGACTTATTACGCTGTTCAGTGAAATGTTTGCAGAAAGTTTGAACAATGCGAGTAGTATGATGTGGTGCTCTGCCGTACACATACAAGTAAGAACGCAGCCTCTTCCCAGTAAACCTGAATTGGATAACAACCCGATATCTGATCCCATTTTCGCGCTACGTAATAGGCCTGTGGGTATTGATTCTTCAAAAATATAATTTATTATAAAGTAGCTACAAACTACTCACTATCACTTCTTTGTTGCATGCAGGTAATGGAAGTTTTGAATAACATTAGAATTTTTCGTCTAAGTAACTTTCGAGCTGTTGCGTTCACTTGTTCGAGTAAATAAAGTCTGCTTTGTCGCTCTACCGAATATGTTCCAGGAGGAAATGTTGTCCACATTCATTCGTGCCATAAATTTGCGTTAATAAAGCAGTCGAGTTCTTGTATCACCTGCAGTAGCTTCAGCTCTTTGAATTTGTAGGGAAAGTCGAGCATCACTTTTCTTATCGGCATACCATTTGCATAGATAGCAAATTTTCATTTTATATGGTGGACTGGTTTGATAACTTACTGTAGTAATAACAATATCTTCAACACAGAGTTTTCTACTTGTTGGTTCACAAGAAGTGTGTCGAGTATTCCTAATGCCTCAACCCGACCATTTGTGAACGTTACGGATATCTGTCATTGGTCTTATGCCTAACACTTTTATGTCTCCGCCCGAAGAGCTGCTGATGTGCTTGCTGTTATTTGAATAATTTTCGAGATGCACCTTTCAAAGTTAACATTTTCCGCCGCTGCAGTCTTAATGCAGTTAGGCAATAATAAAGAACTTGTTTGTACTGCATCCCAGACACTAGTTATCTATTTTAAATAATAAGTTAACAAGGATGAGTAATTCAAGAGAAAATACCACGTAGCTTGTCAAAGATTTGAGTGTAAATGAAGTTATCTTCTATTGATTTTAGTGGAACAAAATCTTTAAACTAACTTCAATTTTGTTTGTAATAAATCATGCAAATATCTTTAGATATAGGCGCCGTCAGTGGAAATGGCCGTGTATAGCATCGTGGGATATCTTAATGAATTTAACTTACAAGAAAACAGTCCTTATACGTGAAATGTATTCTGTCATAAGGATTACTCTATATTCTATCAATGTTGTTGACATCTTGCATTGTTTGAAATACAAATCACATGAACTAGTCACAAACTATTGATAAAATATTGATAACTGGCAAAACAAAATTCATTAAATTTTATATTAAATCTTAAAAATAATGATTTCTTTCTCTGTTTCTTTCTTTGTTCTTAAAATTTTAAAATTGCTATAAAATAACTCTCGTTTTTCTTAAATTAATTTGCTTAATAATACCTTATTAATATTAAAAGTATGGATAGAAAATTATTATTGAATTAAAATTTGGTTATGCAGATTTTCAACATATGGAAATATTTTCATTCTTTTATTAGTCATCATGACTATATAAATACGTAAAATATTACTTTTTCAAAAAGGAAAACAAACAAATTTAACCCATTACTTTTTGTTGTTCTGTGAATAAAATGTCTTAATTCACCGCTGAGGTAAAACATTTTACTTATTTTGTGCTTCAAAGGTTTGCCTACTGTAGTTTAAGATGTTACACCATATTTTAAAATGATTACATTTCGTTTCCTTTTTCCTAGCTTCTATGACGTGTGAATATCATGGTTAAAAATAAGTTTTGCTTCTGATTTATTTTCACCGTCTTGAAAAGTTCACAGTATAATTATTCTGCCCTTTTGAAAGAATTTGAATTTTTAATATTAAAATAGAGAGTAGTAAAAGTTCTATATTATAATAAAATAATATTCATATTATGCATTTTATTTTTAAAGAAATATATTTTGTAAAATAAATTATTTCTGTCGAAAATATTTATTTTCTTAAGTTTATATATATATATTGTTATATATAACACAAACTAGAAAGTGGGGCAAAAGCAGCCGACTTGTACTTAAATTTATTAACAACCATTCTTTCTCTTCCAAAATATTTTGCCTAATCTCTAATTGGGATCTCATGAACGATGTACTTTGATCACTGTCTTAAGTATTTATTTCATCTTGTTGAGATATCCCTATAACTCTATTCTACAAAGATTAAGAATCTCATTCCAAATCAAGTTTTAAGAATTCCACTTTCATATTTGAACATTCTGTATAAAAAGCTAAAGCTTCTATGTACTTGTCTCCAATATCTTGGCAGGAAGTGAAAGTCATCCGTCAAAGGCAATCAATCATGTTAACTCGTAAACACCTTTTCAATAATGAATCACGGATTAATAGTTCAGAGTATGAGACATCATATCAACTTCCCTGTTTACATAGATCTGTATGTTAACGTTATATTTTATAGTATAAGATTTTTAGATAGTGCCTTAGAACTATTAAACTTACAAATTTTCAGGAGCTAAAATAGGCCTTTCTTACCTGAAATATTCTGTACAGAAAATTAACTGTTCTGTATACTTCCATTTCAGAAATTCAGTTACTCACAACTCAGTCATATGGCTCATCTATCACGCCAACACGCAGATAATCCTTCTCCAAAAACGAACAACAGAGTAATTCAAAGTATGTGACACATCACACCAACCTCCCACCAAGCACCTTTGAACGTAATCCATTGTTAATTTCAATCTAACTCAAAGTATACTATAGAATGGAAAATTGAATTCTTCAGAGATATAAACAGTGGATTCCACCGTAATGAGAAGAACTCGGATTTATAAAAACCCTGAGATATGTGATTTTGGGACTCGGATTATTAGTTCGCATGAAATCGCTCACTAATGATCGTTTTTACATTAAACCAGGCATAAATACAGTGACTTGTATCAGACTCCATTGCGATTCACTTAGTTATTACTTTAATATTGTTTGCAAAAATTAAGATTTTTAAATTATTCCGTATCCACTAGGAAACTGAGAGAAATAACCAAATAAAATATCTATTAATTTCTTGATAAATCTTATATATTAATGATGATATTTTCTGTAAGTAACTTCTATGCAAATTAATATAATTTAGAACATTTTCCCATTGTGCGTCATCCTATTATGATGGTCGTATATCTAATGTCTAAATTAGGCTTTTTAGAGAAAGAATTATTTGTAACAAATCTGGCATTCATTCTTGATATATTTTCGTTCCTTCTGAATACTCTGTATTTTAATATTAAATACCATACAGAAAGTTACGGTATTTTTCACTTTGAAAGTTTGAGTCAAAATCAGGAAGACATTTAAACGTAGTTATTTTATTTGAAGTTTAGCGGTTTATAGCTTGAAATATTTGCTCGAAAATTTTCATATTCTAAGTATTTAAAAGGTGAAAGAAATTTCGAAGAAACTGATAAGACACCATGTTGACACAAAACGAAATAAAAGTAACCTTCCAAAATTGCTAAGAATACATAACATTTATAGCATAAACCTAGTAAATTATAAGCAAATACCAAATATTAGACCCAAATTTAGCATTGAAATAGTTGGGTGATTAGAATGGAAATATAATACTGTATTGAAAACCTTAATGATTCCCAGAAGGTTGAAGTTATTTTGGAATCGTGAGCCAAATAATAACTAAAGTTTGCTTGAAATACTTAGAGGAAAATACATGTATGTTTCGCTGAAAACAGAAGGTGAAAAATTTCATTTCAGTCCACAACTTTCATTTCAAAATTGAAAGCATCCTGAAAGATCTCCAAGGACATTCTAAAGGCCTTTTTCCAACGACTAGGACTTTATTTATTTTTATTTTATTTAACGTAAAGAAATGTTACCAATAAAATTTCAACAATTAAATTTACCTGTTGTTTGTTCATGCAATACAAGAGAACTAACCATTGTTTAGTACAGGGAATACCTTAACGATATATTTGACATTTTCTTTGAAAGTGGTGTAAGTACACATTTGGCAAAAGTTTAGCTAACATGTAAAATGGATACAATTTACTATGAACTTCTTATTTATAAACTTTTTCCAAAAATTGTTAAATTTTCATAGCTTTATCATTGCAAATTTTCAGTTAATGAAGTTACAGTAAATTACTTGAAAATGTTGTAAGTCTACTTTCTTCAAAGACATACTACTATTTAGTTCAAAATTAAACAACATACTTTTGTGCATTTTATGTGTTATATTTACCATTGTACATGACGTAAACATTTTACCCCTCTAATTATTTATTCCCTGTTTATAGATTATAAGTTAAATAAAGCCTTTTATTTTATTTTATTTTACTGTTAAGTATTTAATAAAATCATAAAAGAAAATGGTTTGAGCCAATTAAGATCCTGTAAATATTTTGTAAATTTAAGATTTTACTTTTGTTGACTTTGAAAGTGTGGGTGTAAGTCCTTTAGTCATTAAAACTACAATTTTGTTAATCACCTTTTCAAAAATGATTATATTATAAATTTAAATCAATTTAATATTTAAAAGATAAAACTATAGTAACATATCCATATTTTCAAATTCAAGTGTAAACTTGAATATTCTCATATAAAATAAAATACACTTACAATTCACTTTCAAAGAAACGCCCATTTTTATGCATAGAAATATCTTGTTTGTCACCCACTAAAGTTGGTAAAAGAATTAATTAGTAATTTATTACTGCTTACTTTACATCCAAAATCCTAGAAACTGCAAGTAATATACATAACTATGTGAATCCCACAAATTATTTACTTTCGTACAAGCAATCAAAAATACTCACTTTAATCTCACTTTCAAAATTTCAATTCATTATTCACAAATAGTTTGAGGTTTTACTTAACAATTTTGCTATAATAAACCAAACTAGAAGCAGCTATAGACAAATTTTTGACTTCACTATAATTTAAAAGGTACACCAATCAAACTAAAAGCTTCTTAATTAAATTGTAATCAATATCATATTTTATACTATTTTTCAAAAAGAATATAAAATGATGAAACGGTAACTATAAGAAATAATTCTTACTGCCTGAATTGCTCATGGTATTAAATGTTTTCCATTCTACTTTTGTTAAAATATATTTTAGTTTTGAAGTAGTAAATAACTAAAATGTACATTTGCAACCATATAAGCAATTTTACCTTAGATCTAAACCATTTTATGATGTATGTGTTTCAATATTTGAGTTACAGAGCTAGGATGTAAAGCATTTGAACTTACAAAGGAAATCGGAGATACCTCTACGAAGGGTCTTCTAGCATTTGAACTTCATGTCCAAAATCACAAATAAGCTAAAAGTGATCTGATCAACTCACTCACGCCGATAGTTATGAAAGAAAACTAAATTTTAAAAATATAAAGGTCTAGGGGACACCCAATTACGTTAAAGGCAATGAATTTGGTACCACATTAGCTCAATTGGAAAAACAACTGAGTTGAAAAGTAAAAGCTAGAACGCGAGTAAAGAGGTTGTAATCTATTAGAAAATAAAACTACGTCCAGAAACTTATAAACTTTGATAAGTATTGAATTGACATATTGTTCTTAAAATATCGAGAATTTTAATTTGTTCTTCAAAACATTAAAGCTAAAACAAAAAGGTTTTGAGAAATTGATATCAAAATTTTAATCAACATCTTAAAAATACCTTTACTAAACGTACAATGCCAATTAACTTATTAATTAATATTTTTACAAGTTATAAAAGTTTTTCCAACTGTTATGCATAATACTTTTGAGTAAAATTAATTGATACCTCAGACAAATGTCATTCGAAGCATATCTCTATTTAAACCAAAAACTAATATACAGTATTTTCATATGTTGTTAAAGATATATTTTCATGTGACAGAATTACAATTATATAAAATTTGTTTCAGTGAAAATTAGTTTACATAGAGCCATTTTGAAACATTCTGAAATCAATTGACAATTTAATATTATAAATAAGTCCTTCAATATAAATTAGAAAGAAAGACGAAGGTTAATGCTATACTGAATTAATCAGTTGAAAAGTGCTCTTCAAATGACTTTCTATTTCTGAGAAGTTAGCTAAATTATATATTAATATAATCGTATTAATCAACGAATTAACTTTTATAGCTTCTGCTGACGATAAAATTTTCACTAAGAGCAGTTTAGGTCGAACTAATATATTAAATGCCCAAAAATATAATTTTGCATGACAAAGTGAAGAGAAAAATCACCAAGCATTTTGTCACCAAATTAACTTAAAGGAGTAAAGAGTTCCGTAAACTACATTATTCTCCGTGACTACTTCTAGAAAATATGTTGAACTGAATAATAATTGTAATTTTCTCAAAACTAAATACGAATGTGGTTCAGCCATTTTTCTCGAAATATACAAAGTACTGTATCAGTGCATTTATGAAACGTGGCAAGAAATTCACGCAAGTGACTGTCAGATAAAGAAATGAAAATATAGTAAGCTTTTTATTTTAAGGACAAATCAATATTTTTCAACATTTCTGAAACACCCTATCAAAGCTCAATATGTCTTCGCATTAATATATCACAAATAAAAATGAAACAATGACACTTTAATATATTTTCTGTATTAAGGATGAGAAAGCTTCATAAAATATGAAACCGGTGATAGATTATTAGATAAATTCATACCGTGTGTTACCAATCAAATCAAATCATCTGAATGACGTTGTGAGAGTAATATTGCGCGCATGATAAGTTATGTCATTAGTGTTAATAATTTTCAGACAAATTCCATTCTTCATTGACGGCTGACTCTTCGTGGGACAGTATACAAAAGCTTTGTTTAATGTTGTTGAAGAAAAGTTGCAATGAAGTTTTGTACATTATATAAACAACTCTGAAATACAGGGTTAATCAAAATATAACCCATTTTGTACAATATCAAAGATAAACGACACAGAATGATAATTAAGCATGAAGGCTGAAGGGAAATGTGGAAGTTTGATATTGCGATAAATAAATGTAACTCTATGTTCTTCGTGAAACTATTCTGTTCGCATGAAGCTTTCACCGAGCTTCCTCGTTGGTCGCGGACCAGATGACTTAATATTATATGAAATAGACAACTTAGGCTCATTCATTATAATTTACTCAGATTTCTTCTTCGGTGGATTTAAAGATAGCGTATGTGCAAACATAACCACAAATTTATTTAAATTTGAACAACGGATTTCTGCTGTACAATCAATTATTTTAAGTAGAAATTTTGGTGACAGTAAATGGAAAATAAGATATTTTACTGTTAATGTAAGAGGTTTTAAATTTTGGTGATGGTTGTCCAGAACTGAGAAATAAATAAGGTCTTAACAAAATATTATTCAAAAAGGTTGAAAACCAAAAATATAAATTGAAAAGATTTTTAAACTAAAATTCAAAATTAAATTTTAAAAGAAAACACACCAAATGCCTAAAATAAGTCTTTGAGAAACAAAATCCAAAAATACCAAAGAAGAATTACAAGAAACTCCAAAGAAGAATCAAAATATTTGAATTGAAATTGATGTCTTCGTGTATTCGTGCTATTTCACGAAAGCTGCTCAGAAGCTTTCACGGAGCTACCTAACTGTTGGGATCGATGGCAGTGGCCTGATGATGTAACACAGTTAGCCAACCTGAGTCACCCGATGACCTATGCGATTTCTTCCTTTGGGGATTTGTAAAAGATAAAGTGTATGTCTATGATCAAATTTTTGTGAACTCAACAGTCGATTTCAAGCTACTGTTCTAACTAATTATGTTCTGTTAACATAGCACAGTTACATTATCGAATTGACATTAAACATGTAGTTGAATACTCTGTAAAACACACTCTATATTTTCCATTTGAATTCACGGCTATTTGCATTTATTCTCTCGTTTATTTATGATATTAAGAATTTTGACCGATGAAATCTCAGCAACAGATATTTATTGAAGAGTATGATCCCAATTAAGTAAATGTATATATATAAATCTTTATGATATTTTTGTTCTAATACTATATCTAAGTTAAAAATTAAATGATTTTCTTAGTAAATATTTAAGAAAAGGAAAAGGGTTGAAAGACGAAATTATGAGTTAATTTTGAAGGAGGCTTTAAATGAATAATAGTTGATGGGTGATTTGCCCATTATCTGAGGAGCATCACAAATTTGGCTTAAGATCTGAACCAACTCACGTATGCAAAAATTTGTTTTAATTTGTTGTCAAACTCTTTTCGACTTTACATTTAGAAATGTACTAGTTTTCGGTAGTTCTTAACCATTGGGAAAAGGTGTTTTTAATAATGAGTTACAGATCTAAATGTAGATCATTTGAAAATGTATCTTTTTGATTGAACACTGCATGAAAAATATTTTAAAATCATTGTTCAAAAATATAATATCAATATTTCTGCATTATGATTGTTTAAATAATGCTATGAAAAGTAGATGAAGGTTTCGGGCAATAATGGATAAAATGTGCATATTTAGTATATTTTTATGTGTTATTAACGGAATATGACCTACAATGAGCCGTCATTCCAAGAGTTTTTATAAATTGAAAATAATAAAATAAAATTTTCAAAAATAAAATAAAAACATTACCCCTTCATCAATATTTTGAAACCTCTGTTTTGGCGGGCACTACTCTTTGAATCTAATGCACGGCGGCAAGTATTACGTGCCACGTAATAAACTATCTTAATGGGAAAAACAAGAAACGGGCTTCTAATCATACACTTGATAGTGCCGCAAAGCGACCTAATACTAGAGAGCCTTTACTGTATGTTAACGATATCTTTACTAGTTATAAAGCCCAAGCATGGTCCTGCTGACACCTTTACGAGTTCATTTTACTGTTTTAAAAGATACTACACCCACTACAAAAGCTAATTCCCAAGTATCTTCTTTTGGTAATATACCAGTTTTAAAAGGCATGTCGGAGCCAACAAGTCAGATGCTGCTACAATATTAAGACTTGAGTTTTGCTTATTAATCAATTTTACATTCATAATCCATACCACATTTAACCTGTTTAAAAGCTCTTTGGAACATAGGTGCATTAATCGATAATAGTAATAAATTATCAAAATCTTAAACTAGTTTATATTGAAAACATAAAAACTATTTTCCAAATGTTAAATTAGTACCAATGATGGATAATACTTCTTAATTAATTATCCCTCATTAACACCCAGGTATACCTTCATCACATGTTAACCTCCTGACATACCTCCCATAAGTAAACATTCACATACAAATACCATTTTCAACTAAATCATTGTAATTGCTGAAGAATGCACCATTTTCATATTTTTAACTTATATAAGAGAAGAGAAGAGAAAGATATAGAGGAGAAGAGTTGATATACATATATATATAGTTATTACATATTATATAGAGATATGTATATATACATTATTATGTTGCTATTAAGGGCAGGATATATATAAGGCTACATATATATACATATAGTTATGTATATATATATACATATACAAGGCTATTATATATAAGAAGAGGCTATATTGTTATAGAGCAGTTATTAGTCATATATAGTTACAGTATATTATTATTAAGGTTATTAACTATATAGAGAGGAGCATATATGGAGAGCAGACATAACTACATATTATTATTACATATTAAGAGTTAAGAACTGAGCATATTATATTATGAAAGAATATAACTATATAAGGAGTGATGGTTATTATTAGACGAGCATATATATATATAACTGAGAGATGAGAGGTTATATATATTACATATATATAAGATATACATATGGTTATTATATATACATAACCACATATATATACATATATTATGAAGCGGCTATGAAGAGAGGGGAGGAAACGATGAGTGAGGTAAGGGCACCCATCAATAATATTTAAACCGTCACTGACGGATTTCAGTGAGGAGACGGTGTAGGAGTAAAAGAACTGGGGAGATAAATGAGCAATGGGAACGGTCCGAATAGCCCTGACTTAGAGACGCGGCCGGGGAAACCACAAGAAGATTTGGGGCCGGGGCTTGGAAGCTATCGAGAACGGAGTTGGAAAGTCATGACTGGAGAGACGCGGCTATAAAGCTATCGGGAACAGACAGCTGGGGTCTGCTGGAGATTTCTTGAGTGCAAGGGAGCTTTACATTAGAGAATTGGTTTCTCTCTGGAGTTACATGTTTTGTTTAGCACAAAGGGGCTAGAACCTTATTGTATCATCTTCGTAGCTACATTTGTATTTGCCTTTGTCCAATGAGGTACCATTAAAAGTTAGTCTTCATGAATGATCAACTATCATCATTTATACCCTTAGACATCCCAACCAGCCACACCCACAAATATATATGAACAATTTGATGTCGATCCATACTGGAATGAGATGTACTCAGCAAATTTGTTATGAAGATATATTTTTATAAGTGTGCTTAATGGGTATATAGAGAAGAGAGTATATATATATATATACATATATGGAAGAGAGATAATTTTTAATTTTATAGTTTGGTTTAAATATATTGCCTGTTTATTTTTCAATGATATGTTAGAAAGATTATTTTGAGTGTACCATTAACGATAATGGCATTACTAAAACTGCGAAAACTGGATACATGCGAAAATAATTTGAACACAATTTATATCAAAATAAGGGAATTTCCTATCATTCCAGTATTTAAATTTCGTATCATTTTTGTTTTCATTCATTTTCTCAAATTTGCTTACTACATTTTTATATGCCTTTTATTTGGGATGCTAATATGTACTTAACGTATGGATGCTACATACACACTTGTCTATGTCAATTTAGAAGATCAGCTGTACATCAAAAGGTGATT
>BMAW01087309.1:206867-248557 GCA_019974015.1 Nephila pilipes
AAAATAGGTTACATTCTTTTTAATTACAATAATGATTTAGATTTAAAAATGGTATTTGTATGTGTAATGTTTACCCATAGAGTATATCAAGGAGGATATCAACATGTGATGAAAGGTACCCTGGGTATTAATGAGGATAATTAATTAAGAAGTATTATCCATCATGGTACTAATTTTAAATTTAACATTTAGGAAAATAGTTTTTATGTTTTCAAATAAACTAGTTTAGATTTTGATAACTTTATTACTAAATTATCAATTAAATATAATATTCCAAAAGAAGCTTTTAAACAGTTTAAATGTGGTATGAATTATGATATTAAAAATTGGTCTTAAGCAAAATAAATGTAATAACCTTGCTTAACTTTGGCTGTTAGCTCCGACGCTGCCTTTTTAAAATGTCAACTGATATAGCAAAAACTACTTGGGGAATTAACACATGAGTGGTGTGGTCTATCTTTTAAAACGAGTAAATGAACTCGTAAAGGTATCAATAGGGATAAAACTGCTGACTTCATATAACTAAATAAAATATCGTTAACATACAAGTAAAGCTCTCTAATGTCAGTCGCCTTGCAGCACACTAATAAATTAATATGATTAAGCCCCGTTCTCTACTTGTGTACCACGTAAAAGAATGATTTATTATTGCTGTAATACTTACCATGGCCATTAAATTAAAAAGAAACAAAATGCCCATAAAACGGAAGGTTTCAAAAACTCTATTGATGAAGGGGGTAATGTTTTTATTTTATTTTTTGAAAATTTACATTTTTTATTATTTTTCAATTTATAAAATATTGGAGAATGATGACTCATTTGTAAGGTCATATTCGTTATCAGCACATAAAAATATACTAAATATGCACATTTTTATCCGTGTGCCCGAAACCTTGTTACTTTTTCATAGCATTATTTAAACAATCATAATGCAGAAAATATTGATGCCTGTTATATTTTTGAACAGTTTTTTAAAAATATTTTTTCATGCAGTGTTCCAATCAAAAAAAGATACATTTTCAAATGATCTACATTTAGATCTGTAATATTCCATTATTAAAAGAAACACCTTTTTCCCAATGAGTTAAGAACTGCAGAAAACTAAAATTACATTTCTAAAATGCTTAAAAAGTCGAAAAAAGAAAAGAGTTTGACAACAAATTAAAACACAAATTTTTTGCGCTTCTTACGTGAGTTGGTTCAGATCTTAAGCCAAATTTGTGTACACGATGTATAGAATAAATGAATAAATCTTTATCCAACTATTATTCTTAAGCCCTTTACTCCTTCAAAATTAACTCATAATTTCGTCTCTTTCAGCCTTTTCCTACTTTTCTTCCAAATATTTTATACACTAAGAAAATCATTTAATTTTTAACTTAGATATGGTATTACAGAACAAATATCATAAAGATTTATATATATATATATATATACATTTGCTTAATTGTAGATCATACTCTAGTAATAAATAATGCAATTTTTCAAAAGGATTTCATCCGATTTCAAAATTTCATAATATCATAAGTAAACGAGGGAGAATGATAAGTAATACATGAATTCAAATGGAAAATATAGAAGTGTGTTTTACAAGTATTCCTTTAGTTACATGTTTAATGTCAATTCGATATGTAACTTCCAGCCCAACATGTTGTAAGGTGACAGACATAATTGATTGAACAGTAGCAGAAATCAGCTGTTGAAGTTCACAAAAATTTGTGGGTAATCATGGAGCATACACTTTATCTTTTACAAATCCCCAAAGGAAGAAATCGCATAGGTCACATCAGGTGACTCAGGTGGCTAGCTGTGTTACATCAAGTCATCAGGCCCACTGCCATCGATCCAACGGTTAGGTAGCTCCGTGAAAGCTTCTGAAACAGCTTTCGTGAAATAGCACGAGAATACACGAGGGACATCAATTTTTCACAATTCAAATATTTTGATTCTTCTTTGGAGTTTCTTGTAATTCTTCTTTGAGTGTTTTTTTTTTTTTTTAAAGTTTTTTGTTTCTCAAAGACTTATTTTAGGCATTTGGTGTGTTTTTCTTTAAAATTTAATTTTTGAATTTTAGTTTTAAAAATGCTTTTTCAATTTATATTTTTGGTTTTATAACCCTTTTTTAATAATATATTTTGTTAATGGATATATTTAGGCCTATAGTTCTAGAATAACCCATCTTAAAAATTTAAAGCCTCTTGCAACATTAAATATCGTATTTTCCATTTTACTGTCTTTTCAAAAAATTTCTGGTTTTAAAATAATTGATTGTACAGCAGCAGAAATCCGTTGTTCAAATTTAAATAAATTTGTGTGTTATGTTTGCACATACACTTTATCTTTTACAAAATCACAAAGGAAGAAATCTGATGGGGCTATAATAGATGACCTAAGTTGTCAGCTGTATAATATTAAGTCATCTGGTCCACTGCGACCAATACAACAGCGAGGAAGCTCAGTGAAAGCTTCTAATACCGTTTCGTGAAATAGTTTCACGAAGAACATAAGAGGGTTATTTATTTATCGCAATATAAAACTTCCACAATTTCCCTTCGTATTCATGTATTACTTATCATTCTGTGTCGTTTATCTTTGATATTATGCAATTTTGAAATGGGACGTATCATTTTGATTAACCCTGTATTTCAGGATTTAGACATATATTACAAAACTTCTTCATTGCAACTTTTTTCTTCAGCAACATTAAAACAAAGCTTTCTTTACTGTCCCACGAAGTCAGCCGTCAATGAAGAATGGAATTTGTCTGAAATTATTAACACTAATGACACTTAACTTATCATGCGCGCAATATTCACTCTCCACAACGTCATTCAGATAAATTTGATTTGATTGGTAACACACGGTATGAATTTATCTAATAATCTGTCATACGGTTTCATATTTTATGAAAGCTTTCTCGCCATACTTTAATACGAAAAGAAAATATATTAAAAAGTGTCATTGTTTCATTTTTTTTATTTGTGATATAGTAATGCGAAGACATATTGAGGCTTTATTAGACGGTGTTTCAGAAATGGTAGAAAAATATTGATTTGTCCTTAAAAATAAAAAAAAAGCTTACCTATATTTTCATTCTTGTCTGACCGAGTCACTTGCGTGAATTTCTTGCCATAACGTTTCATAAATGCACTGATCACAGTACTTTGTATATATTTCGAAGAGAAAAAATGGCTGAATACATTCGTATTTAGTTTTTGAGAAAATTACAATTATTATTCAGTTCTTTACTTAATTATTTTCTAAGTGAGTCACGGAGAATAATCTTAGTTTACCGGAACTCTTTACTCCTTTTAAGTTAATTTGGTGACAAAAATGCTTGGTGATTTTTTTTTTTCTCTTTCACTTTATTCATGCAAAATTATATTTTTTGGGCATTTAATATGTGGATTCGACCCTAAAACTGCTCTTAACGAGAATGAAAGGAAATTTTATCGTCAACGAAAGCTATAAAGTTAATTCGTTGATTATACGATTATATTAATATATAATTTAGCTAACTTCTCAGAAATAGAAAGTCATTTGAAGAGCACTTTTCAACTGGATAATTTCCTGAACATAGCATTAACCTTCGTCTTTCTTTCTAAATTTATATTGAAGGACTTATTTATAATATTAAATTAGTCCAATTGATTTCAGAATGTTTCAAAAATGGCTCTATATGTGTTAAACTAATTTTCACTGAAACAATTTTTATATAATTGTATTCTTATCCATAGAAAATATATCTTTAACAACATGAAAATACTGTATATTGAATTTTTTTAGTTTAAAATGTGAGGAATGGAATACTTCAGATGACATTTGTCACAATTTAAATAGTGAAATTTTTGCTCAAAAAGTATTATGCATAACAGTTGGAAAAAAAACTTTTATATTGTAAAAAGTATTAGTAAATTAATAAGTTAGTGGCATTGTTACGTTTATTAAAGGTATTTTTTAAGATGTTGATTAAAATTTTTGATATCAATTTCTCCAAAACCTTTTTGTTTAAGTATGTTCTTTTTAATGTTTTGAAGAACAAATTAAAATTCTCCGATATTTTTAGAACAGCCATCGTCAAATTCAATACTTTTTATCAAAGTTTATAAGTTTCTGGACGTAGTTTTTATATTTTCCTATGGAATTACAACCATCTTTACTCGCGTTCTAGCTTTTTACTTTTCCAACTCCAGTTATTTTTCCAGTTGAGCTAATCTTAATTTTTCAAATTCATTGTTTTTACCCTTTAACGCTAATTGGGTGTCCCTAGCCTTTACCTCATTTTTTTAAAATTTAGTTTTTCTTTCCATAACTATCAAGCGTGATTGATTGGTGACAGAATCCGGATCCTTTTTAACATATTTACAGTTTTTATTTGTAATTCAAATACTGTTAAGCCCTTCGTAGAGGTATCTCCGATTTCCTTTGTAAGTTCAAGTAAAACTTACACACATCACAAAATACCTTAACTCCGAGTAATACGAGAAACACATACATCGCAAAATAGTTTAGATCTCAAATTAAAATTGCTTATATGGTTGCAAATGTACATTTTGATTGTTACTACATTCCTTCAAAACTAAAAATATATTTTAACAAAGTAGAATGGAAAACATTTAATATGACTTATTCAGGCAGTAAAAAATTATTTCTTATGATTTGGGATTCGTTCTGTCATTTTTATATTCTTTTTTGAGAAAAATAAGTACATAAAAATATTAAGTATTGATTACAATTTAATTAAGAAGCTTTTAGTTTGATTGTAGTTACCTTTTTAAATTATAATTGAAGTCAAAAAAAAATTTATTACCATATTTCTTCTAGTTTAGTTTATTATAGCAAAATTGGTTAGTAAAACTATAAACTATTTGTAATGAATAATGAATTGAAATTTTGAAAATGGGTCAAAAATTGATGCCTTTTTGAATTGTACGAAGAAGTAAATAATTTGTAGGATTCACATAAAGTTAAAAATTATGTATATTGTGCAGTTTCTGAAGGATTTTGGATGCTTAAGTAAAAGCAGTAGTAAATTACTAATTAATTTCTTTTTACCAACTTTAATTAGAATTGACAAGCTCAAGATATTATTTCTATGCATAAAATGAGCCGTTTTCTTTGAAAGTGGTGTAAGTGTATTTTATTTTATATAGAGATATTTAAAGTTTTGCACTTGAATAATTTGAAAAATATGGATATATGTTATTACTATAGTTTTATCTTTTTAAATATTAAATTGATTTAAATTTATAATATAATCATTTTTGAAAGGTGATTAACAAAAATTTAGTTTTAATGACTTCTAAAGGACTTACACCCACCACTTTCAAAGTCAACAAAAAGTAAAAATCTTAAATTTACAAAATATTTACTACGGGATCTTAATTGAAACAAACCATTTTCTTTTTATGAAATTTTTATTAAATACTTCAACAGTAAAAAAATAAAAAATATCAAAATAAAAAGGCTTTATTTCAACTTTATAATCTATAATAAACGGGGAATAAACCGAAATTCCGGGAAATTATAAAAATGTTTACGTCATGTACAATGTTAAATATAACACACATAAAAATGCACAAAAGAAATTATGTTGTTTAATTTTGAACTAAATAGTAGTATGTCTTTGACGAAAGTAGACTTACAACATTTTCAAAGTAATTTATTTGTAACTTCATTAACTAAGAAAATTTGCAATGATAAAAGCTATGAAAATTTTAACAGATTTTTTTGGAAAAAGTTTATAAATAAGAAGTTCATAGTAAATTGTATCCATTTTTATCATTAGCTAAACTTTTGCCAAAATGTACTTACACCACTTTCAAAGAAAATGGCTCAAATATATCGTTAAGAATTAGTCCTGTACTAAATAATGGTTGGATTCTCTTGTATTGCATAAACAAACAACGAGTTAAATTTAATTGAAATTTTATTGGTGTTTTTTTATATTTCTTTACGTTAAAATAAAATAAAAAAAATAAATAAAGTCTAGTCGTTGGAAAAACCCTTTAGAAGATGTCCTTGGAATCTTTCCAGGATGCTTTTTTGGTCAATTTTGAAATGAAAGTTGGACTGAGAAATGAAATTTTTTTCACCTTCTGTTTTCGAAAGCGAAACATACATGTGTATTTTCCTCTAAGAGTATTTTAGAGTCAGAAAACAAACTTTAGTTATTATTTGGCTCACGATTCCATAAAATGTTTTCCAACCTTCTGGGAATCATTAGGTTTTTCAATACAGTATTATATTATTTCCATTCCTAATCACCCAACTATTTTCAATGCTAAATTTGGGTCTAAATATTTGGTATTTGCTTATAATTTACTACAGAGTTTATGCTATAAATGTTATGTATTCTTAGCAATTTTTGGAAGGTTACTTTTATATTTCGTTTACATGTCAGCAATGTCTTATAAGTTTCTTCGAAATTTCTTTCACCTTTTAAATGAAACCACTTAGAATATGAAAATTTTTCGACAAATATTTCAAGCTATAAACCGCTAAGCTTCAAATAAAATAACTACGTTTAAATATTCTTCCTGATTTTTGACTCAAACTTTCAAAGAATGAGAAAAAATACCGTAACTTTCTGTTATGGTATTTAATATTAAAATGCAGAGTATTCAGTGAAAGGAACGAAAATATATATCAAAATTAGTCTGAATTCCTTTGTTACAAAAATAATTCTTTTCTCTAAAAAAAAGCCTAATTTGAACAGTATTAGATATACGATACATCCTTAATAGGATGACGCACAATGGGAAAATGTTTCTAAATTAAATTATATATTAATTTGCATAGAGATTTACTTACAGAAAATATCATCATTAATATATATAAAGATTTATCAAGAAATTAATAGATATTTTATTTGGTTATTTCTCTCGAGTTTCTAAATTAGTGGATACGGAATATGTTTAAAGTATCTTAATTTTTTTTTTACTTTTCCAAACAATATTAAAACAATAACTAAGTAGATCGCAATGAGTCTGATGCAAGTCACTGTAACTATTTTATGCCTGGATTTTAATGTAAAAAAAAACGATCATTAAATGAGCGATTTCAATATGACTAATAATCCGAGTCCCCAAAATCACGTATCTCAGGGTTTTTTTTTTTTTTTATAAATCAGTTCTATTCTCATTACGATGGAATCCCACTGTTTATATCTCTGAAGAATTCCAATTTTTCCATTCTATAGTATCACTTTGAGTTAGGTTAAATTAACAATGGATTACGTTAAAGAGAGTGCTTAGACTGGGAGGTTGAATTGTGATGTGTCACATACTTTGAATTACTCTGTTGTTCGTTTTTGGAGAGGAAAGTTATGTTTGCGTGTTGGCGTGATAGATAGTATATGACTGATTTGTGAGTAACTGTAAGATTTCTGAAATGGAAGTATACAGAACAGTTAATTTTCTGTACAGAATATTTCAGAATTAAGAAAGAGAAATTTTCTTTAGCTCCTGAAAATTTGTAAAGTTTAATAGTTCTAAGGTATACTATCTAAAAAAAATGTTATACTATAAAATATAGCGTTAATATACAGATCTATGTTCTTAAACAGGGAAGTTGAAATATGATGTCTCACATACTCTGAACTAATCCGTGATTCGTGTGAAAAGAGTTGTGTTTACGAGTTGGCATGATTGATTGCCTTTGACGGATTCGTGAGCTTTCACTTCCTGCAAGATGTGTGGAATAGAAGTACATAGAAGCTTTAGCTTTTTATACAGAATATTCAAATATGAAAGTGGAATTCTTAAAACTTGATTTGGAATGAGATTCTTAATCTTTGTAGAATAGAGTTGTAAGGTATCTCAGATAAATAAATACTTAAGACATTGAATTAAAGTACATCGTTCATACAGATCTGAGCCATTAGAGATTGACAGAAATAATTTTGGAAGAGAAAGAATGGTTGTTAATAATTTAAGTACAAGTCGGCTGCTTTTGCCCCACTTTCTAGTTTGTGTTATATATATATATATATATAAACTAGAAAAGTAAATATTTTTTCGACAGAAATAATTTATTTTACAAGAAAATACATATTTCTTTAAAAAATAAAGTACGTAATGTAATATTATTTTTATTATAATATAGAATATTTTTACTACTCTATTTTAATATTAAAAAATTCAAAATTCTTTCAAAAGAACTAAGAATAATTATACTGTGAACTTTCAAGACGGTGAAAAGTAAATCAGAAGCTAAAACTTATTTTTTAACCATAGTATTCACACGTCATAAAAGAAGCTAAACAGGAAAAAAGGAAACGAGAAATAAATCATTTTAAAATATAGTGTAACATCTTAAACTACGAGTAGGTAAACCTTTTGGAAAGCACAAAATCGTAAAATGTTTTACCTCGGCGGGTGAGGTAAGACATTTTATTCACAGAACAACAAAAAAGTAATAGGTTAAATTTGTTTTGTTTTTTTCCTTTTTAGAAAAAAAGGAAGTAATATTTTTACGTAATATTTATATAGTCATGATGACACAATAAAAGAATGAAAATATTTCCATATGTTAAGGGAAAAATCTGCACTTTTAACCGATTTTTAATTCAATAATTTTTCCTTATCCATACTTTTAATATTAATAATTATTATTAAGCAAATTAATTTTAAGAAGAAAAACGAGAGTTAATTTTATAGCAATTTTAAAATTTTAAGAACAAAGGAAAGAAAGAAACAGAGAAAAAGAAATCATTATTTTTTTTAGATTTAATGTATAAAAATTTAATGAATTTTTTTGTTCCCTTACAGTTATCAATATTTTATCAATAGTTTGTGACTAAGTTCATGTGATTTGTATTTCAAACAATGCAAGATGTCAACAACATTGATAGAATATAGGTAATCCTTTATGACAGAATACATTTCACGTATAAGGACTGTTTTTTCTTGAAAATTTAAGTTAAATTCATTAAGATATCCCACGATGCCTGCAGCCATTTCCACTGACGGCGCCTATATCTAAGGCAATATTTGCATATTGATTTTATTACTGAAGCAAAATTGATTAGTTTAAGATTTTGTTATTACACTAAAATCAATGAAGAAGATACTTCATTTACTCAAATCTTTGACAAACTACGTGATGTTACGTTTTCAAAACTCTTGATTACTCATCATGTTAACTTATTATTTAAAATAAGGTAACTAGTGTCTGGGATACTTTTGATACAAAACAAGTTTATTATTGCCTAACTGCATTAAGACTCTGCGCTTGGCGGAAAATGTTAACTTTGAAAGAAAAGATTTTTCTCGAAAAATTATTTATCCAAATAACAGCAGCGCATCAGCAGCTCTTCGAACATTTCGGAGACATAAAAGTGTTAGGCGTAGACCAATGACAGATATCGTAACGTTCACAAAATGATTAAAAGATTTGAGGCATTAGGAATACTCGACACACTTCTTGGCAGTGAACCAAAACAAGTAGAAAACTCTGTGTTGAAGATATTGTTATTACTACAGTAAATTTATCAAGCCAGTCCACCATATGGAAATGAAAATTTGCTATCTATTACAAATGAAATCGACATGCCGATAAGAAAAGTGATGCTCGACTTTCCCTACAAAATTCAAAGAGTACAAGAGCTACTGCAGGGTGATACAAGAACTCGGCTAACATTAGCACTGCAATTTATGGCACGAATGAATGTGGACAACATTTCCTCCTGGAATATTCGGTAGAGCGACAAAGCAGACTTTTATTTACTCGAACAAGTGAACGCAAGCAACTGTCAGATTTAGACGAAAAAAAATTCTAATGTTATTCAAAAACTTCCATTGCATGCAACAAAAGTGATAGTGAGGAGTAGTTTTGTAGCTACTTTTATAATAGGGCCATATTTTTTTGAAGAATCAATACCCACAGGCCCTATTACATGTACCGAAAATGGGATCAGATATCCCAGGTTATTGTCCAGCTTATTCCAGGTTTACAGAAGAGAGGCTGCGTTCTTACTTGTATGTACGGCAGAGCACCACATCATACTACTCGCATTGTTCAAACTTTCTGGAAATGCCATTTCACACAAGACAGCGTAATAAGTCGTCATTTTCAAACAATATGAGTACCACGATTGCCTGATTTTCCCCCATGCGATTTTTTTGTTATGAAATTTTTTTTTGAAAGATTATAGGTCCAGAGACAGATGTCAGACGGTCCGTGATTTGAAGGAAAGTGTTACTCTTCATAATCTCTCAATCAGATTGAACACTTTACGCTGTGTAGTAGAAAATATATGTTTCAGAATGAAATCGTGATTGAAAATAGTGGACATTTCATTGAGCATGCGTAATTTTGTTTTTGCTTATTTATCATTACGAAGCGATATGATTTCATTTTTGTTTGTTGACGCAGATTGCATATCATATGACATCATTACTTTTTTTTGTATTGTTTGGAGTAATAGATACAACTCTAGAGCTTTCTAAATTAGCGAAATTTAATTTTAGTGATTAAAAACTTTTTCCTTGATTCATTTAACAACAAATTCAGAGAAAATCGCATTATATATGACACGTAATGATGAAAATTGTATCTAAATTTTGTTTCGAATTTCACAGAGCACATCACTCATATTATATGCTAGTGAAATTATGTTTCGTTGGATTTCTTTCTGATTAGCCAAACTTTATAACAACTTCAACTATAAGAATTATAACAATCTAATAAAAAATTGTTCATGGAGTGCCATGTCCCTTTAAGTCCACGAGAGTGAATAAAATTAACAACTTAATACAAGCGGTACAATAACGCACGACAAATTGAGATGTTTCTCACAAATAACGGAATAATACCATAGCGTAATAATAGTGGTTAATAATACCATGGATTATTAAAGGTTTTGAGCTCTTAGCTTCTTCACGCGCCTTATAAATTGGTATACTTCTTTCTTTTCTCGTTCCAAATAAATTTTTACTCTCATCTGTTGTGACACATTTTGACGTAAACCATTGCAAATACTATTATGTTAGTGTTTCCTGGGCTTCCTTGACGATATTGTCGCCCGGTGTTGTTCCATGCAAACTATTAACAGAAACTAATTCTTCAGTAACCTTAAACTCAGGGTTGAAAAAACTGTAGTAACTAAGTAGTATTAGTAATATTTGTGGACTCAATAAAAAGCATCAAAAACACTAGAATTTTTTAGCTTTTATTTTAACTGATTCTTCATGTAATTCCCAATGTTCATCAACTCTTATTACCGTTACATTCGCAGAAAGACTGACAAATCGAAACCAAAGGCATTTTCGGGCACATTTTTTTGGTTTCTTCAAGAAAAAACATGATTTAATTAGTTCTCCATTGGTAAATGGTTTCCTTTCGTGGTTAATAAAGGAATAATTCATTCTTACTGCTGCTTCCTTACCCCCATATATATTTATTTATTTATATATATATATATATATATATATATATATATATATATACATACATTGATTTTTATGAAAAAATTGAACATACATGATAAATCATTCCTTTTTAAACTTTCCCAATTTTGAGATCATCTACAAATTTTAAATATTGAACGGCGAGCTTAGTTTGGTAATAACGACAAACATAGCACTTTCTTCACACGGGCTTGTGTCAATATAATAAACATAATTCATTCATACATGTCTGTTACAAAATATACTCTATAACAAAAAAAAAAAAAAATGACGCACCAAGAAGGAGTTGCTCGATTGCAATGAAATTTCGTATGCAAAGACATTTGGACCGAGCATCCAAATGATTAAAAATTTGGTGCCCAATGTTTGAATAGCGGTAGCTACAACGCATCGGAACTGCGCACTCAGCAGGTGTATAAGAAATTGGCAAATTCGGTGCAAATTTGGCAAGAAATACCACAGGAGACCATCAGGGAGCTTTATCACTCTATGACACGTCGTGTGGCAGCTTGCATCCTGACTAGAGGTGGGTCAACTCTTTATTGAGCCCGTTACTTTATAACTATGTAAATCTGAAATAAATCATTCAATTTTTCTGAAATTTTAATTATTTTCTTCTCTGTACATAATTTTACTAACCGCCAATTTTTGTCTCCATCGGACAACTCCTTCTTGGTGCGTCATTGTTTTTGTTATAGAGTGTACTATGAAAGAAAAAATATATCAATTCATTAGAAAATAAAATGCATTATTTTTAAGAAAACTTTAAATTCCCATTTCCTTTTTTAAATCTATGTTTCTTCTGTTAGTGTTATTACGCACCATTTAAAAAATATCAAAGTTATATGCTCAAATTAATGTTGCACATATTCATGAGACTAAGCAAATGAGTTAGAACTTTTAAAGTATACGTGCTACCTAAATTTGCAAGATTTTTTTTATATTACATGAACTTGCGAGATTTCGTTGTTTTCTGCCATTTGTCCATTTTTGAAGTAACGCAAATTCAATTCTAATTCATAAATTCAATCTCTCCTTTAATAGATTAATTTACTTTAGCTTTTGTTTTAAATTTGGAAATTGGAAATGGAGAAGAATAGATTTTGCCGTTTTGTTAATTACCGTTAAGGAACAATAGTCACACATTTTGTTTGAGAATGCATGTGGGCTTAGTGCATAGAAAATTATCTTCGCAATCATTAACGTTATAACTTTCGGAAGTAAAATAAAGCTCCTAATGTTGCAAAGCCATCATAAACCAGATGCCTATATCTCGAAAGCGATTCGGCGAAAACTATTGACAGTTATTCGACCATGTTATTTTTACGAGACTGAGACATGCAACCTTTAAAATATGAATCGAATAACCAATATTGATTGATAAGTCAATTTTTACTGTAAGTCATTTGTTAGAATTATCCGAAGTAGGTGATTAAACTCTCATAAAGTGGAAAAGTTAAATGCAAAAGTCACATTTATTACTTCAAATGGTTCGTATAAGAATGCAGGGACAAGTGTCATTTTGTAATCATTAATATAATTCTTCTATTATGGTTTCTAAGGATATTTATTCAAAGGATGTTTTTGAAGTTTAATAATAAAATAGTTTACCTGTTTTCAAATGTAAATTACATAAATATATTTCAATATATTAGAAAGTAATATTATTTAAATATGGATTTCTTACAGTACATTTGATGAAATTCCAACACTGGCTGATTATTATTTGATTCACCTTCCAATATAAGTCTAAAAATAAAGTCACTAAATGTCACGGTCAAATGAAGAGAAAGACCATCATATTCTTTTTAAGATACGAATATTATCCCCGTCAACTCCCTCTGAGGTAATCTTCACCTAAAGAAGCCTAGATGGCTTAGAATGCATATTCGTCTCTTACGAACTCTCTCGTGTTGGTGTGAGTAAACACTCTAGAATGGAGGGTCCGAGTCAGGAACTTTTCTCTTATTTCATCTAGGATCTCTGTAATCGCTTCTTAGGTAACGAGCAGCATGATTCAGACCCCAAATCAATTTCTTTAAACCCCAACCAACTCACCTCCAAATTTCTAATATTTTATTATTCATTTCATCTCCACTTGTAAATATAATTTATCTATTCCAGTTCATAACTTCAATCTAATTTAAATAAGACACGTTTCATTTGATTGAGACGAGTTAGTTGAAGGGAAAATCGCAATACAGCTCAGAGTTCCAGGTTTTTCTTAATTAAATATTAATTGGTCTCTTAAGGACTCCAGTATACTTCCCACTTTGTTTAGTTTTCTCATAACTTTTACTTCAATTTTAAAAAATGTATAAAACTGATTGTAGGGCATCCTTGATTAAATTACTTTTTCTCTGAAGTATAACATTATGGTGTTTGAAAAACTGATAATAATTAAAAGTGGTAAAATGAAAAATCAAATTCTAGACAAAACTTTTTCTCTGTTTCTCAATTTCCCCCTGTGATTCCATTCATAATATTGTCCAGCTATATACACTGCTCAAAACAATTAAAGGATATTGAGGTTTTGTGTGGATTAAGTGGCTGGAGAATTGTTTATATGATTGATACATGATCGACAGAAGTGGTAGGCTAAATAAGAAAAACAATCAAGCATGTTTAGCAGAAAAAAATACATTTTACTTAGCATTTGGACACAAAAGGAAAAAACACTATTTGTGCATTCGAGAAAAAACGAATAAAAAAGGGTATTTACTTGAAAGAAAAAAGTTTTTAGTAGGGGGTATGGTTTCCCCGGACGGCCAACAACGCTGAACACCTTTGAGGCATGGAGTCAATGAGGCTATTTATGAGGAATTTCATGTTGCCTTAGGAGCACGTGTGGGGAAGCCAGTTCAAGTTTCATTGGTTACAGTACCCAGAAGCCTTCATGAGATAGACCTGCTGCATGAAGACCTGCAGTTTGCACCCTACATCAGCATACAGAGATCCCATTTAATATCGTGCTCAGAATATTAGCACTGGAGCAGAAAATAGTGGGAGATCATTTTATTTACTATGAAAATATGGTAAATAGAAACCACTTATATTTATAATATCACAAATTTCTCTTCAAAATAACGATACATAATTATCATTATCTTTGTTATCTATCGTTCGATGCAAACAGATTTGGAAGGTATCGTATAGAAATTTTTTGTATTCAAATGTTTGAGACACTTTTTTTAAAATTACTTTAGCCATTTCTTAAGGCCCCGTAACTCAAAAACTTTCAGCAGAACGTTACAAAGTTGAAAATTTAGATGCATTTTAAGATAAGGTATCAGATGTGTGACAAAATGGTATCAGTAATGATAAAACTCTTTACGTAACTTATTCTACTGTTTTAATTAAATTAATTAATTTATTTATGAAAATCATTACTTAAGTTCATTAGAGCTATTTAGAAGGATACAAATTTTGTTCAACAATATTTATGATGAAAATTGCAAAAAATATTAAAAAGTCCAATTTTTCTTTACGATTTTACCATTAATATTGCTAATAATTATCATATAGTAGCTTGCAAATACAGTATAAGATATTTTCAGAGAGTGATAATTATGTTCTCTAGCTTAAAAGCATAAAACTCTTGAACTGTAAGAGATTAACTGAGTAGTTTTAAGTGCGATACATTGGGCGTTATTTCAAATTTTACACAGGAAGAAACTAAAATTTTTAAAATTTCTTAGGTATTACCTGGAAAATACGTAAGGTATTAGTCGATTACTACACAAAGGACAAATAGGATCATTCCCCCCCCCCATTTTTTCTAAAAATACATCTGAAGCAACTATTCATAGATATTTACTATCAATCCTTCCTCTAGTACAGTTCCAAGGAAGCTAAAAGGAATTAAGTCTTTTCACAATTATATTAAGTACAACAGTGAAAAGTAAATAAGGCTTTAAATTGATAAATTTGTTTATGGATTACATTGTATACCATACAATGTGTTTGAGTAATGCAGATGAAGGAAAAAATCAATACTTAGAATGGAATTGCTTCTTAAACAACTGCCGTCAAAATGGCTCACATAATCGTGTGATATAAATTCCTTAAAGCTGAACATATATTCTTAGATTAATAAAAAAAATTTAATTTTTCATAAGAAATAGGTCTATTAATTTTAATACTTCAAAGTTATTTAAAATAACTTTAATTAAGTCTTCAGTATCCACAGAATTAAACAAATCTTCGGTCCAAACTATCTATAGTAGTTTGTAAAATATTTTGTGATATTTTACCTGCTTTAGTTATGTAACTATTGAAACAATTAGTTAAAGTTTTAAATCTAATAGGTATTTTATGAAATTTAGGAGTTAACATATGTGAAAAAGTTTAAATGTATTCCTTGTATAACCTATTTTTTTGTATAAAGCTTTAATTCTATCAGCTAATTATCTATCACTATTATGAATTTTAATCAAAGCATTATTATTAATCAAATGTTTATAATTCAAATTAGAATAAAGTACTTTACAAATGATGGCATAATTACAGGGACCTTATCAATATGACAGATAATGAATTAATCTTGTAATTTTTGTATAGAATGTTTTGAATCTAAAATATCAGTGCTGTCTGTAACCTTAACTTAGTGCTAACATTAACCTTAACTTTGACCAAATTAGTTAAAAAATTGAATCAATATCTTCATTGATTATTCTTTTAATAAAGTTATTATTATTCGAATATTATATAATTCTGAAAATTGTACCATTATTCATAATTTCTCTAACATTTGTTTCCCTAACAATATTTAGATTACTAGTAATCACATGTTGGTACTCTTCCTTTATATGTTCTTTAATATCCTTGCAATTACTAACACCCTTGATTTGCCATTCCTTACAATTATTAATAATTAAAAATCACACGCCCCATATTTTTACTATATTTAAAAGCTTTTTAATAACAATATTATTAATAAGAATTAAATTGTTATACTTACTAAGAATATTGTTAAAATTTATATTATCACAGAAGATTTATTCATTTCTCTATATTACTTGAATATTCTACTTTTCGATTATCATAATTATAGTAATTAATTTTATATTTGTGAAATAAATAATTACAAATATCCTTAACAATATGAAGACAAGTAATATCAATTTTACTGATTTTAAAAACAAAATCCCTAAGAATTTTAGTTTTTCTTTTCTTTAGACCAAAAAAGAAGTATTTAATACTTTTGATATTGAAATCTTTATATCAATTTTTTTGTTTAGGATATTTTTTTATTCAATAGCCAGGATATTCATACATTTCCTCTTTTTATTCCTACCTCTGTTTTTTTTTATTATTAGCATTATTTGAAACTTTAAGCATTTATTGTTATTCGATAGCTGAAAGTCTTAAAAGCATTTCGCAAGGAAATAAATGAAGTAAACACTCTTACTCATCACAAGTAAACTGTAACGATGTTTATTATTTTCCCCAGAGCTAATTTGACTCTACCCTCGATGGAGTATAGGGATACACAGACAACACTGACCTAAGAAAAGCTAGAGGGTGCTTTATACTCACATACATGAACATTGAATATAGCGGTCGGTCTCGCAATGTTTTTAATAATGCTTGGCTTTACACAAAACTCTATCAGAAATATAACTCATAAAACACAACATTTTACAATAGAAATAAAATAATAAGAAAAATGAAAAACATTATACGAACATTGATGTAAAACTACATACATCTCAGTCCAAAAGACAATATAAAGTTTTTTTTTAAGAAAAGAAAATACTAATCTAAAAAAATACTATTAGAATGTTAATTTACTTAAGTCTCAATTGATAAAATGCACAACTTTGAAATAGGTGTCTCTTATAAGTACCACAAGCGGTTTTGACTTTAACCACTCTTATCATTTTTTCTTGGATAAATATTGTTAAGTCTACCTATTGACTATTGACAAGAAGATAAATTATCTTCTTTTATTTTAACCGCAACTCCAACTTTAGCATTGTTTTTCTCAAATCGCCATTTATTTATTTGCTGCAGATTACCAAGATAATCGAAACTCCATTTTCGCCAAATGAATTGAGTTAATTTTGTAATTTTCTGCCAATTGTCTAACCTATTTTTATTTAAATTAGCCAAGTCAGACTCAAAAATTGATGTAATTGACCTACTAATCAAAAAATGAGAAGGAGTCAATACATTTAAATCATCTAGGTCAGAGGGTGATGGGATAAATGGGCGAGAGTTTAGCATCCCTTCTATTTGGATAATCACAGTCAAAGACTATTCAGAAGTTAGTCTTAAATTACCAATTAGTCTTTTTAGATAGAACTTAAAAGAATTAACGCTTGCCTCCCATAAGCCTCCAAAATAAGGGGTTCTAGGGGGAAGGAATTTCCAATACATTTCTTCAGAGGGCATGTAATTAACAGGAGTCTCATCAGGTTTACAAACTAAATTAAACAACTTTTTAAGCTCGAAATTTGAACTGACAAAATTGCAGTGTCTGAATACAACTTAGCACATTTTCTTCTCCAAAATATAAAAAGTTTCAGTAAAGCATTGAATGAATTAGTGGTTAAATCTGTAATAATATCTAAATGTATTTCTTAGATACAAAGCATATAAATATACATACATAAATTTTATTATATACACCTTTCCTTTGTCCTTTATACAAAATACAAAAAGAACCACAGAATTCCACACCTGTTATATTGAAAGGATAATTTTCAATTAAACTCTCTCTTGGCAAATCAGCCTTTATTTGATCAGCACTAATGTATTAGCTGTGAACCCAATTACACAATTGTGAACAATTTTTCCACATATATTACGACCATTTATTGACCAAAATTTCTGCCTGATTTAATATAATAAATATTGTGGATCACTATGTAAAAACTTTTGTGAAGGTATTCAACAATTGAAAAAGTCAAATTATGTTTCGAAGGCAAAAGAATTGGAAACTTCTGGTTATATCTCATATCACTATTACTCAAGCGACCTCCAACTCTAAAAGTTCTTTTACTATCAATAAATGGATTAAGGTTTTTAATTCGACTGTTGGAAAGTATTATACCAGAATTTTGGATACTATTTATCTCTATTTTAAACTCTGCCCTTTGCACTAACTTCAATAAAAGCTTCTCGTCCTTTTTAATTTCTTCTAAATCTAATGGTCCATTTTCTTTGCTTTCGTTGCTCTTACAGTTATTGAAAAATCTACATATAAAACTTAAAACACGAATTATTTTAAAATAATTATTATTAAGATTAAGTAATCCCTTTACAAGAGTTAGTAGAAGTATCAAGATAAAAGTTAGTAAAGTCACTACAATTCTTAAATTCGTTTTGATACTCATCCTAGTTTACAGAAACAGGAATCTCTCTTTTGGGATACTACTCTCTCATCAGAAATGCTGGACCATTCCACCACAGTTCACATGTTTTCTTTTTTGAAGGATCCATTACTCAGGAAACGAAGTCCGCAGGATTATTCTTTGATGACACATAATTCCATTTATCACTGGTAGTTAACTCCTGGATTACAACAATCCTGTTCGCTACGTAGGTTTTTAACTAATAGAATTCCCTTATTATCCAAGACATAACTATCGTAGAATCACTCCAAAGAAAAATGCTAGTCACATTTAATCTTAACGAGTTCTTGATTCATTGAACCAATTTCGCTAATAGCACTGCTTCGCACAGTTCCAATTTGGGAATTGTTGTGCGTTTAAAAGGAACAATTCATGATTTATTGCTATAAGTTTCACAAGTACCTTTTCATTTGAAATCACATATTAATAGTAGACGACAGCTCCAAAAGCAGATTTAAAAGTGTTGGAGAATCCAAGTGAATTACATGGATTATCTGACTCTTCAGAATCTGAATCACTTTAGGGTGTTCTGTAACAATGCATCTGCCAATGTTGATACAATTCATAATCTGAAGAGATTCCACAAACTTTAATTATTAACTGTTAATTGTCTCAGGAAGTAAATCTATCTAATAAACGTTTTAATAACCATAGCTTTTGAAGGTAGATTTTTCCTTTTGTCACTACCGGTAAGCATATCATCAATGTACATATCTCTTAATACATCTGAAGCTAGTACTGAAAAATTCTCTGATTCATCTAAAGCAAATTCTTTTAGCGTTTGAGTTGCCAAGTACAGCGCGCTTGTTGTTCCATAGGTGACAGTTGTTAACTCAAAAGTTTTTAGTAGCTCGTCATTTTTTTTCTTTCCACAGAATAAGCTAGAGTTTGCACTGATCTGGATGAATACAAATAATCGTATACTTTTTTTTTCACATCTGCAATGAATGCTAAAATGTACTTTCTGAATTGAACCATAATAGAAAAAAAATATTATTTTATCATTACAACTCCTCCATTGTACTGAAGAGAATTTAAAGAACGTCCGTTGGTAGTTGGACTCGAAGCCTTAAGACGACTCTTAATTTGCTAGTACTTTTATCGGGGCGAGAAATACCTGGATGGGGTATGAAATACATGCCGCATTCCTTTAGATCATCTACTTCTCGCATGTGACCTAACTATTTATATTCTCTTAAAAATACTCTATACAGTTGTAAAAAGTTAAGCTCTTGCTTAAATCTATTCCTCAAAGAGTTCAATTTTTTAAGAGCAATATCTCTAGAATGACCTAAGCAAATGGGATCCTTTTTAAATGTCATAGAAACTGCATTTCCCAGGAGTCTTTCTTATGTGATTTTTTTAAAAATGTTCCTCAGAAATTGCTATCTATTTTTTACTATCTCGGAATATATTTTGAATTTCCTAAAATTTTCTCATCATCTTTTCTAAATCAATATTATCTTTAGTCAATCCGCTTATTATGATTAGAAACCAATATACTCCCACTATCAATAAAGCCGAAAACTGTATTTTGAAGAATTAATTTTACATTCAAAAGCTTTATTTGGCCTGGTATAAGAATTTCATGAAAAAATTCTGCTCCCTGCAATTAATCAATATTTCCCGGAATATTAAAATTTTCAGCAGCTAATTTTTCTCCACTTCAATTATCAAAACAATCATTAAATGGTTGAGAAGGGATCATATCTGTAATTCACGGCACCACAAAGAAAATCTGCATTTGTATCATAATTCTTTTTTGTCTATTTGTGTGATCATTGCATTTACCAGAGACTTAATCATTAACTCCGAGTTATTCAATCTGGAAACTAAAATGTTTATATTTTTCTCTTTTTAATTTAAGTCTTATTCATGCACTGTTGCAAAATAAAATTATTTCTTGAACCATCAATGAGAAGAATCTTTGTTTCCTGTATATATCCAAAAGTGTCCCTTACAAAACAGATTATGGTACTTAAAAGCACTGATCTTGACTTCACGTAACTTGTTGCAGTAAATAACTTGTCTCCTGCTCTTAAAAACTCCTCTTCCGTCATTAAGTTCACCCATTTGTTATTTATTGTTTCGACACCGGTCTGAAATCCATTGCCCTTGCAGAAAATTGATCATTTGAGGGGGGCAATGAACTCTTCCCAGCGTTCTCTTGGCTTCTCTGAAGAAGACTTTATAACTGATTCATTAACTGCGATAGAATTTTAAATTTGAGAAAAACAAAGAAAATTTATGCTTCTTGAGGCAGCATCGAGAAAGATTTTTCGATTTGCTAAACATATCTTTATGGAAAGGCAAGCAATTAAAACAAAGGGAATTATTTTTAACTCATTATATTCTTTTAATAATAGGTAATTGATTTTATTGAGTACATTTACGTAAACAATGGCTTTCAAATTTACATAAGTCACATTTTGTATGCCTAACATCCGAGAAAAATGTTCTAGTCATGACTGTATTATTTTTTTGCTATAAGAATTAACACCATCACTTATGGTTTTCCACGAGATGAATAAAATAAATCAATTTCTTTCGTCAGTGTTATGGGATCGAACCATTTATTTTCTTGACGAATACTTATATGCGAAGCGGTCTCTTTATCTAACGCACTGTACAATTTATCCGAAAGTATTAATTCCTTTAATTATCCAATTATTGAAACGTCTCTTAATTTTAAATAATACTCATAATTACTTAATAATCTGCTCGCAAATTGTACATATGATTCAAAATTGTGATTCGTTGCTTTTTTGAAATTCTCTAAACATGCTAGGGGAATAGGCTCAAATTCCTGTACTATTATTATAGACTATTTTCTCATAATTGTTGAGATCATCATCTTTAAGATGAGTAATGAAATTTACAGTTTTTCCCTGTTAAATTTAATAAAATATCAGGCTTATATTTATCTCCGACTCTTTTAACTTCAAATTCACATCCTGAAAATAAAAAAAAAGAAACCCCAGCCTTCTCGTATACTGAGAATTCTCACTGTAAGTGTAAGAATACCTTTAACTAATGAATATAAAGAGAAAGAATCTTGACTGTTGATTTCAGACGTAGTGTCCGCATTCTTCCCTCTCATTTTCGGTACTTTTTTTTTTATCAACTTTAGCTTTTTCTCTCTTTTTTTTTTTTTTTTTTTTTTCTAACTCTAATTGTTAATGTTCTTTTAATTTTCTCTCTTCAATAATCAGACTTGATGATTCATGCACCGAATTGGGATCATTTTTGTTACTCGTTCATATTCTTTTATAAGATATATCAAGTCTATCACATTCAGTTCTTCATTTGCTGTTTGTCCTAACAAATATTCCTAACTCAGAGGCATCCTTAAACACTAAAATCTCACGTTCTCAGTTACACAAATCTTAACGTTCTCAAATTGCACACTTTTAAATACTTAGAGAGAGTCAACGCTGTCTTAAGTTCTCAATGAAAAAATGCTCAGCGATCAAGAGTTCAAAACAAGCACATTCTTCACTTAAAAAATCTCCTCTATAGCTCCATGGGTATTCTTTAGGCTTCCAACGGATTAATTGTATATAAATACAATTTCTTTAAAATATTCTTTGTTGTTATCTTGCTTAAGAATATGATTTATATTTTTAAATAATATCATGGCATTAAGAACGTGTGTGTATAAAGTATTGTAAGTAATAAAATATTCAAACCATAGACTTATTCTATAATTAAGTACAATCTTAATAATAGTTAACTTAACATTTTCAAATTTATGTGTAAAAAAGTATCGAATTTTAATTTGTTACAGTTTTTACATCCCTTAAAATTGTTCGTATCATACTTTTGTTAATTAATACGTATATTAATATTATTGCGAGTTTGTTCGATGTATTTATAATCACAAATTTTACAAATTTCAGTAAGTAAATACAGTTACATTTTTTGCAAAAAAAAATTTAAAGTGAATATTAAAATATTCATTATTGACCATTTTAAAAGTTTTACACCTCTTATCATAACAAATATTGTATTTTAACTTTTTATTTTTAGTACTATGAATGCAATCAATATTTAGTATACTTCTGTCATTATTACAACTGTTATTATTATGTGGACAAATATTCCTATATTCCTTCTAAAAATTATATTTACTATTTCAGAAGATCCTAGTTTTATATTTCTATAAGAGTTTGCTTATCCATAACTTCAACTTTCCTAAAATTATTTATAGCAAACTTATATGACATGAATCATAGTTGCAAGTAAATTCATTCCTACCTTTCTCAAAAACTACACTTATAATACCTACAGCAACGCTACAAATCAAAACAAGAATTGATTGACTAGTGAAACCTTACTTAGACAAAAAATTTTAAGTTTCAAAAAAATCAAATGAAAACCAAAATTTCTAAATTAAACAGATTTGCAAGAAATCAAATCCAGAAAAAGTTTAATTAGAAATTCCAAATCTTCAAAAGGACAAGCAAAATATAAATAAAAACACCCAAAACACTTTTTTTTTAAATCAAAATAGTAAAAAAAAAAAAACAACCAACACAACAAATCAAGATTCTAGCAATCAATTATCTACTATCAAAATAAACCAATAAGATCAAAAGTATTATTAAAAATAGTAATCTGTTCACGTATTATATACATATATATATGTGTGTGAATGTATATATATATATAAAACGGTTATAAAAGAAACGACAATGAAACGGTTACAAAATGAGAAAACAATGGGAAAAAACGATATAATAATCACTTTTATTATCCAGGAATCAATTTGAAAGAAAACTTGTCATAAGAATAGTTCACATTTTTGTGAAAAACAAAAAAATGAATAGGTGATACTGTAATTTAATAAGTTGTGTGATAACCTCTGAATCTCGGGCACGCTTCACAACAATTTTCCATTGTTGCTATGATATTGTGGAAGAGTTGTGGTCTCAAAGAGTTCCAGAGCTCTTTTCGATTCAGAAAAGAAGCTTGATGAGTGCGGAAATACTGCAAGTTTTAACCTAAGCATCTCCCACACATGCTCGATAAGATTCAGATCAAGTGAATGAGCAGACCCCATGATCCGTTGGATATTTTTCGTTTCAAGGAAGTCGTCGATCAGGCCCGCATGTTGACGAGCCATTTATCATTCATAAATATGAAGTAAAGATTTACAACACCACTAAATAGTGAACATAAGGCTTTGAACTTCATCTCTTCATCTCATTATTATCAGTCACAGACCTCTTTTAAAGATTTGGAGGTCTGTTCGGCTACCAACATGATGCCTGCCTACGTCTCTGATCCCTTTGAAGTAAAAATGGATGTTTTTACGTGATGTTTCATGGGTGGAAATGAGTTCCACGTTCTCACCATTTCGTTAGGTTATGAATAAAAAGAGCGCCTTAATGCGTAGTTTTGAGGGGAATGCAAATTGTCGGGCGTTTGCAATACAGACTAATGTAATTGAGTCTCCTGTAAGCAGTTTATATTTGGAAACTCATAACCCTGTGGGGCTGTGAGTGCTGAACCCAGTTCTCTCTGGCACAACTGTCTCTCTAATGTCGTGCAGATATTGCAAGATATCTTTCTTGGCAAACGGTTAGGACTCTTATCCTATGTTCTGTTGGTCGTCGGTTAACATTACCCGAGCTTTGAAACCTCTACCAGTCTTGAGATAACACACCAAGATACATTCAGAATTCTATACGCTTCGATATATGATCATTCGGATTCAATCATTCCAATGATCTTCATTTTGAAAACATGCTCAGTTGTCGACTTTGTGCCGTTATTCGTTCTGAACATTCCTTCACACATGAATTCCACGATACCAGGCTGAACAATTTAATGCAAAGTGAGCACCTTATATTTTATTATTTTACACACACACACACACACACATATATATATATATATATATATATACAGGATATTTCGAAACTTATGGGCAAAAATTTAAGGGGTGATAGAAAACATCTAAACATGCAATTTTCAACATACTATGCATATGCGGAGAGCAAGCAGTGAACCACTTAACTGTTACTATCTCATGAAAAAGCATAACACCAAATGGATAGAGGAGGTACTAAATAATTTTATTGGTAGCATATGTGGTTAAATTACTAAAACTGCTCATTTTTCACATACACCCGACATTTCTCGCACGGCGCCGGCAGCAATAGAAATCCTGGCAGCTAGGTCCTCGTCAGAGTCAATGGGACTTTCGTAAACCAAACTTTTCAAATGGTCCCAATGGGAAAAGTCCAAACAAGAGAGATCAGGTGAGCGCGATAACCGAGGTGGGGGCCAATCCGATCAATCCATTTACGTGGGAATTTAGCGTCTCAAATGCTCGGCACATCCAAGCTGAAACGGGGTGGTTCTCCGTCGTGCTAGAACCTCATACGTGCTTGTATGTTGGCTGCAACATGTTGAAGTAACTCTAGCAATACTTGGCTTGGTTGTAGTAACTCTAGTAATACTTTTTACAGGTTCTTGTAAAAATATGAGGTATGTTCTGCCATCCTGTCTTAAGTTCAAAATGCATACGCCGATCAAATAGTCCCCAACAATTTCTGCCTAACCATTTACGCTTAAACGCTTTTGATACGCATGAGAGAACGTGTGCTGTAGATGTCCACACAAGGAGGTTGAAAGTATACGAAATATCTTCACGATTAAAGGTGTATTCATCCGTTAATAACACATGAGCATTAAAATCAGGCTGGCCTGAAAGCTGTTACAAATCTGCAGTTATCAACGGTGCATAATCTGCAGTTATCAATGCTTGTATTTCCTGTACATGGTAGGGGTTAATTCTTTCGTCCGTGGTACTCGCAAAACAATTGAATAGGGCACATTTACGGCACGGGGAACTTCTCGAATACTAATAGCCGGACGATCTTCCACTCTTTGCAGAATGTCCTCTTCACCTTGTGGTGTCAGCACACTCCTACCACTCCCTGTATCATGCCTGCCGATGACAAAGAATATCGTTTCACACAGACACCGATGCAATCGCTCGAACATTTTCCCGTCTGGTTTTCCGGTCTCGAACATTTCCCGGTCACTTTTAAGAAACGCTGCCCGTACAGTCTTTAAGCTTCTAGAGCATTCCAATTCACAAGGCCATACATAAAATGCCTGTCTGCCGTTTCCCGATTACTGTACGTTGCTATACCTCCTGAAATCCAAGGTAGAAACGACGATGTGTAAGAAACATCGCGCTTTATGATTATCATTACAGTGCCGTCAAACAGTTCACCACTTGCACTCCACCTGTGGGGAAAATTTCTTGTTTAGATGTTTTCTATCACACCTCAAATTTTTGTCCATGAGTTTCGATGCATACATAATTTTATACATAATTTTGGTATACATACATAATTTTGCAGAGTCTTTAATAAATATTGAATATCTTTAATCTCTCTCAAGTGTAAGACACATTTTAGCGAGAATAATTTTATAACTAAGAGAAATACTTTGGTAAAGAAAATTTTGGACACTTATTAAGTAACCTGGATTACAAAGAATGCTGAGATAAATAAAAGTCTTAAAATTTCAGAGTTTTAGATAACTTTAACAATCAATTCAGAAAGTATAATTCAGAGAGTTAAAAATCCACATTACGTAAATGAATCTTTTTGATAAGTTTTAATAAAAAAATGTTTATTTTCATACTAATCATGTTGAATGAGTTGTCTTGAATTGTGCTTATTTGCCCCCCCCCCCCCAGTCTACATAAATAAACCACACGTTATGAATGATGCGACATACTTTAAATTATCTCCTGTTAAATGGTTTTTGACTTGCGGAAAAATTGAAACAACAATTAATAAATTTGTTTCCATTTAAACTCCTAGATAAAGTTTCGACTTTTGAAAATTTTCTCTGAGAAATATGATTAGTTTCATTTGAAATGACATTTTTCTGTCAGGATAATATGCATATATACATAAAGCAGTGGGGAAAACCTTTTAATATTTTTTTTCCAATAATTGAGAGACAGAAAAAGTTATTTTCTGTCCAGTGTGATCTAGCAAAAACGCTCAGTTCGTAGTTTTAGTGTAGTTTCTATCTTATTTGAAAGGGATATTTATCTAAATCATACTAAAAAGGCACGAACACAAATAGTTAAAATCAATAATTTTCTCTGATAACCATGGAATTTGGAACAAATACGTTTTTAAATATATTCATATTATGCATGGAATACATTTTAAAAGTATTAGGAATTCATTTGTTCCAAAATACTCAGAATTTTTGAGTTATTGAAGTTTTTGCCGTTTCATTTATGTATTACACACAAATTATTGCTTGTGATTTAAAATTCAAAATATAACTTTTATGAAATTTCAGCAAACATGAAATAAAGTATTTGATGCATGAATGGGGGAAAATGTTTAGCAATGTAGTGCAATGTTTGTTCAAGATACTTTTCCGGTTTGTTAATTTTTAAGTAAATAATTAAAACAATTTAAGATCCATGTGATCGATTTCTTTATCATTCAATAAAAAATATAAATTTAAAATATTGTTGTTTTTAATAAAAAATTAAATCTCAAAGAACATTTCGAATAGGTAAAAATATAACTGTTAGAGAAAAATGAATATATAATCGAAACGAGAGATCAATAAAAAATATTAAGTCTATTAACACACACACAAATACTAGATGATTCAAAAGTCTTTTTTGTGACTATATATAATTGCGATTGATATTTGCTTATTATTATTTTCTTTTGCAAACAAATTTCGTAAATTTTAACTTTTTTTGTGTATCGTGTTCCCTTCATTTAAATATTTTACTCTTTCTATGGATATCTCCTTGAATGATGCTGTATGAAGTTTCTCATGCACTCGCTGAAAAAAAATACGATCCCTTATTTTATCATCTCCCTTCTATATATTGATAACTTCGGATAGATGTAAACAGAATAGAACAAACAAAGCGAACATTTCATCACATTCCATTTGAAGAATGGCTAACAGGATTGTTGAAGAATTTATACGCCACACAAAAAGAGACTCAGAGTCACGAATAAAATGACATCCATTTAATTTTTATCCCATCTTTTGCCAGATGCTTCAAACCGAAAAAAAGACATTTAACTTTTTTGCTTTCAAAAAATATTTTCGCAGTTTAAGATTAAGAGAGAGAAATTAATTCATGCCCAAGGACTCAGACAAAAAGAGCCTTATTCGTAAATTGTGTATCAGTGCATGCCATTCATTGCAACAAAGAAAAACTCATTTTTTAGAAGATGGCAAATCTTTGAAATTTTCAGACGTAAGGAAATGCTTCTAATATTTTTCTTTTTCATAAGTTTACTTCTTTCGAAGAACTTCTTGATAACATATTTGAATGCAATTTATACAGTTAAAAACACTTTTCGTTTCGATGCCCTTTTATATGAAGCATTTCAAATGTCAGATAAAAGTGCTTTTTTAATGAACTGTTTTTATAGAATTTAAAATAAGATTTAAAAAACTGTGAAAAGGAGGAAAAGAACAGTTCATCGGTTTCAATTATATAACCACAGATAGCTATTGGTGATGGGATGAATGAGTAAAATTTGAGGTTTATGGCACAAGAGCCAAATTTGGCTATGCTGCGGCATACAATTTCTATCTGGGATCAGGATTTGGGTGGGAAACAATTGGTTGGGAATATGATGAGTCGAAAATTAAAAAGGATCTTTAGAGTATCCCGGGGATGCGTCACCCAAATTTAAAGACAATCAACTCTATGGGAAAGAAAATTTCACTGGGGTACTTCGGTGTCAGGAGGTATCTTATCTGAACAAGGTAAGCCCCTAAGAGGCTATTGGAACTGGATCTCGTCATTCAAAGTCACGGTCTGAGTTATGAACCACACCCACGTTCGCTCTTTACTCTCTTAGTTTATACAACATGCTACTTAAAATTCTTATAACTCAGTGTTTTGAATAATATGCAAAAGATTATGAAATGCTTTATTTCTCACGAAGGTATTTAGTGATATTAACTACTGAGTTAACTGATATTAAACGGAATAATAGTTCCGAAATCTCAGAAATCTTCAATAAAATTAGCACCAAATTTGGAAAAAGAAAAAAAAAAAAAAAAAACTTGATAAATTTAAATCTCTGAGAACAAATTCAAGGTTAATATATCTCTATTTCTAGCCGCAAATTTATTCCTTCATATTTTTTTTTATTCTAGCGATTGGCCTTTTAATTTACCTAATTATTTTATGGGTTCATCTCTTATATATGAGTTTATATTTATGGAAACGTGTACACTTAAATATAAACTATGTGTGCATACATGTTTTTAAAATTTTTAAATGTTTTTGCTTTCTATCTTAATTTTTTCTTCTGTTTCATTGTTTTGCTATTTGAGAAGTTTTATTTTTTTGCTATATTTGTAATTTTACTCATATTTTCATTCAATTCTAACATTATTTGGTAGATAGCGTTGCTATCTTTTGCGTAATCATTTCATTTTCTGAGCGAATCAAAAAAATTTGTATCCTGTCCAAAACCCATATATGTTTCTTAGCCTTATCTCTTAAAAACCGATTAAATGGTAATAAACAAAATCATAATAAAAGCTTTGACAATTTTGTACAGTGTTCCCAAATCAACATTTGTATAAGTTTAAATGATTTTTCTCAGCGTTTATGATGCTTAACATGCTTTTTCAATGTTAGAAATGTGAAAAATTTTCAATTATGAAGAATGGAACCTTCGAAATATGCTGTTCATGCCATGAAATGTCCCGATAAAAAATAGGAAAATAACATGAGCAATTTTGTACAGTTAATAAAAGAAACGAAGAAGAAGATCAAGGTAACAAATGTATTTCGGGAAGACTATGAGGCTGGATTATTTTGATGGGGTAAGATTTGAAAACTAAATTGTAGTTTTCTACAAATGACATTGCATGTTCTATGTATCTGTATGTGTATGTATGTGCCTTTTTCTCTCAGCCTAATATATGTGGGTAGATTTTAAAATTTTTAAAGCATTTCTTACCTATAAATCCATACACTAAAGTGAAATTTCTGTTATATTATTAAAAATCAATAAAAGAGAGCAGATTATCATAAAATCATAGTATTTTTTTAAAAATTCTTAATCATTGCCAGAAAAAATATATTTCTTTAAAAAGTTAAGCAATATATTTTCCAAACATTATTCCTTAGTATACATACACACGTGCGCGTATACACACATATATATCAATGTGTGTGTATGTGCATTTAATCTTTCCCCCACACACATTAAACTTTTTTTCTCATTGTCTGATAGTTTCTAAGAGAAAAGTAGCACAATCTTTAAAAAAATTGAGACATCTTTAATACTTGTAATTTCGTAGTTCTCATAGCAGTTCTAAAAGGATATCACCGTTAATGGGTTACAAAAACTTATTAACATAACTATAATTAACATAATTTTAGTTAACTAATTTTGAAAAAAAAGGAATTTTCAATTTAAGGAGTCTGATTGTTTTGCAGAATTACTGTCTGAATAACTTATGCTTCAAATTTATGCTCTCAATACGTCTATTAACTTAAGATATCTTCGGGAAAACCTGTTTGTAGCCATATACTGTAATTCTTTAACACAAACCGTTCATACAGTCTATCCCTTTTCTTAATATTGGAACGATTGGATAATTGTATGATTGAGATTTATATACACTGTTACTATTATATTAAGATTTATAAGCTATTACATGGGACCTTCAGTTTCTGCGATGGTCTAAGCGTGATTTAAAAATTTCAAATTTTAAGAAAAAATTCAAAAGTGAATATTTCCTGAATAATTCGAAGGAAATGAACAAAATTATAGGTTGAAGGCTTTTTTTACTAAGAGGAATCTAAATATGCATACATTTTTGTATATTATCATTCATTGCTTTTTCGTTAATGTATGTAAAAATTCATAATATTACTTAAAGAATATTTTTAAGTTTTTATAATTAGAAAAACATTTTTATCGTTTTGTGCAAAGAAGTTCTGAAAAATTTTGAGTAGAAAATTTGTTATTGTCGAATGTTCAAAATATTCTTTTAACATTATTAGATTTATTATTTAAGCTCGTATAACTCTAAAACTTAATATTAAAATTTTATGAAATTTGAATTTAAGACTAATTTTAATGCATAATACATGAAAAAAGTTTGATTCTGTTGTGGTTAAAAAATTTATTAGTTAATTAAGTTAATTATATTTAATCTATTTATCCAATTGCGATCAGAATTTCAGATGTTCTTAAGAGAGACCCTTTTTCCTTCTTCTTTAGACAGCTGTACAGGAAGTTAAAGAATTTAACATAGTTGGTATAATATGCGGGAATCTTCTTAATAACATTATAAACCAAAAATTCTACTAGAATGTGTTTGGATAAATAACTATATCTTTCAAATCACTAAATGGGAATATACTTTAACTCTCTACTGATAATTTGTTTTAAAAAAGTAAACAAGTTAATTGGTAAAATTATTTCGTATGTCACTATTCTTTTAAAACAACAAAGGTGATTAGGATTAAATATTCATCCATGAAAGAAACGAATTGCGTCGCCTCCATTTCCAACATATTATCTGATGTAACTTCACAAGTGTTATCATTCATAGCTACAACCTTTCTTCTATTGTTTAGTTTCACAAAGAAGAGAAACTTCATAATATTTCATCCAAAATGCAGAAACTCATATGAAGATACAATCTCGTGTAATTCGAGCTAGAGCCATGTTAGCTTCCTAAAATTCCGGAGAAAGTACTTTCTCCCCTCCTAGAGTGACAGAAAAATTAAGTATTCGCCTTCTATCCACTGCAAAAGAATACTTTTGGCTTGTCTTGGAACTTAATTGTTTCTCGGGAAAAGATATATTTTCTCCATTCATATAATTTCACGCTTCATTCCCTTGGATCATACACAGACAAATGGGAATAGATCTTTACAAGTTCAATTCCACTTTTCAGGGGAGCATAAATCATTAAAGAATCCTTTTGAAAAATTCAGTGTTGATTCTCTGCTCCTGAGAATTAAAAGCTGTATAAAGACTTTCAAGGAAAAAAAACAGGGTAAAAAAAAGATTTCAGTTGAATTTAGACGAATGATCTTTAAATCCTTTGAAAAGCCAGAAATATTCAAATAAAAAAAAGAATTTGAAACAGTTTACTGTTATGCAATTTATATCAACAGATATTTTAAAGAAAATTTATCCAAGAACAAATATTATATATAAACTTCCATAAGCAAGTCAGTGATCAATATTCTAACAGAAATATTGGAATAAACTTTTAAAAAGACATTTAATAATAAATGAAAAATATTTTTAGTTAGGTAATTTGTTCATAAAAGGAAAGAAGTATAATCAAAGTACCAAATTATTGCAAAAGAAGAAATACCAAACTATTGTAATAACAGACAATCGTGTCATTTATATTGAACTAGCAAACAGCAATAACTGATTTAAGAAAAAGTTATAAAACCAAATAATTTTCCTTAAATTACATCATATCAGAAACATTATTGTTAATATGAATTATATTCGTAAAAAGTAAAACACCTGAATTATTCATTTTGAGAATACCTATTAGAAGTACCAACGATATAAATATTAAATAACATACAATATATAAAAAATTAATTAACCCAGTGGTGTAGTTAGTAGTCATCCTTATCACACGTTAAGCTTTGTAGAAATTGTGTAGCGTTAAACAATATTTTAACCTTTTTGTGTGAGGTGATATATTGTCACGTAGAATGAAAGTCAAATATAGACTGCAGAATTTAAACTCAGCTCAAGGATTATTTATTTAATTTTAAGAACTTTATTATTTAAGAATTCATATTAGTAATTAAGAACTATCAATTTTATAGGAACAATAAAAATATTTTACTTTAGATTAACATAAAGTAACTCTAAATGAAGATAATAGGATGCAAAACAGAACAACAAGAAGACGAAAATCTTTCTCCAATTTACAGCTTTGTGTGAGGTATATATATACGAAGGAGCTGATGCACTTTGCTTCAGTTCATGCTTCCCTGAACAACTTCTCGAGAGTAAATATGATTCGCAGATAGACTTCTTCTGAAGGCCATGGTCGAATGTAACCAACGTGCAGATCGCTTAATAGTAAGCGGCGAGTGAATGAATGTAGGCTTGTGGCGCAAAAGCTGATTCCAGTTTTTGCGCCATTGTTAGAAAATAAGTATCGCTACATTACATCCTTTATAGAAAAAAGTTGCGCCCCACTGCAATCTGGTATGACTCCTGGTGTCAGATATCCTTGAAAATTTAGGTATCGTTTCAATTTGGTTATTTGGATCAAGATAAGGTATTAACCTAAGAACGTAGAAGACATCTTTTGAACTCTTCATAGTCTACGGTTTTCTTACATACTTTCCTCTTCACAGGTCATATCAGATAATCCCTGAGTAATTCTATACAGTCCAAAATAACGCCTTAAAAGCTTACTGGGCAGTTCAACTTTTTGCATTGGTATAAACACCCAAACTAAATCCCCTACCTTGTAGATGACTGGATGATACTTATCATCCTTACCATGTATGTCATCTGCTTGAACTTCGAGAATGTAGAATTTTACCAGTCGCCTAACTTTTTCAGCGCTGGTGATAAGATGTTGTATGCAATTGTCGTTAATTTCAAAATTGTTTGGGAGAATCACGCTGAGAGGCGTCTCTTCCATGAATAAGGAAAAAATATACTGAATTTTGTCATATCCTGTTTTGCTGAGACATACGCGGAGTTCTCAAAGGGTAGAATGTTGTCCCAATTTCTTTGTTCGACATCCACGTTAATGGACAGTATGTCCTCTAACGTCTGGTTTAATTTTTCTGTAAGACCATTGGTCTCTGGATGACAGGCAGGCTTCAGAAGATGTGAAGTCTGTCCTCGATCAATTATCATTTCTTTGGGAGCACCGTGTTTCAGTATGATTTCTTCGATAACGAAGTTAGCGACTTCGATGGTCTCAACAGTTGGTAATGCTTTTGTAATTGAGAATCTCATCAAATAATCTGTACAAACAATTATCCATCTATTTCAGTTTCGTGTAATAGGAAAGAGTCCTAGTTGATCAACTCCAATTTTTGCAAATAATACGTCAGGGGGTTTTATAGGGTACAGTTGACCCGCTGGGAGTTGAGACGGAGATTTCCGTCTTTGACATTTTCTGAAATGGGACACATCTCGGTGAAAGATGCCATGAAGTCTTGGCCAATAGCATTTTCTTATTCGGTCACATGTCTCGGTAAATCCGAGATGACCGGGAGTTAGTATATCATGGAGAACTATTAAGATATCTGGTTGAAGTTGTTTTGGTACGATTGCTGTGTCCCAAAAGATCATAGTTTCTATTGTACAATACACCTTCTCTCATTGTACAGCTTCGGTAATCGTTTTTTTAGAGCATTTTAAAAATTAATTTAAACTGGTTATCTTTCGATTGTTTTTTTCTGTAATCTGTAATAGACATTAGAAAAAGTTTGTTTTGGTAAGGTGTAAAGGTGTAGGGCACGATTTCGTACAATGCGCAATCACCATTGATCTCCATCAGAGGCATTTTGATGGTCTAATGGTACGTTAGAAAGGTTCTATGACCCATGGTCCTTCCTTTTGTAAACGTTTGGGACCATTCCAGTCCTCTACCTCAACGAGTCAACACTCGTGTTCATATCATTGCTATCTCAAGAGCGCTTCACAGCCATAGACAATATGCTGTGGCCAGCAGCGTCAGCAGACTTGTCGCCCATCGAAAACTAATAGGGTGTTATAGGCCATCCTGTTAAGACTCCACCGATACCACAAAATTTTCAAAATCTACTGGCCAAAATTCAATCTGCAAGGGATGAGTTGAGTTGAGACACCGTTAAGAGCGTCTATGAATCTATGACACTACGTATGGCAAAATGCATTAGAGATAATGTGGCAGCTCCTTATTTCAAATACATTGAAAATTTTAATAGTTTTGTATTTTGACCAATGAATTTTTCATACCCACGCTCAATTTTTAATAATTTCTTGTAGTTAGTGAGCACTAACTTAATTAAAAAAAATATCAATTCATTCTGTCTGTTCCTTCTTAGTGTAACTGTTTTTTGATGATGAGTGGTTTCTCAGTTCGAAAACTATTACTCTCTTGCATCTGCAGCTATGAGAAATAAGATCCTTTCTTTCTTCCCAGTTTGATTCAAGTCGTACAAAGATTGTCATGACAGTGGGTGTGTAACAGGCGATTTTAAAGGTGGTGGCAGATCAGCCACCTACAGGCATACAAGCTATGGGCCGTAATCTTTGTATGCCCATGGAGAATGTAGAAAGGTGAGAGGCTGCATCAATATAACTTTTAACAATTCCAAGCATTGACTGAAAAATATTATTCAAGTTTTGTAGTCTTCATCCACTGGCTTCTACAGCAGAGTTCAGTTTGTCCAGAATTTGAGACAATTGTGCATTTCTCTGATGAATGCGTTTTCTCACGAGATCGTGCATGCAGACATCTAACAATAAACATGTCTAAATGTCTGAAAAACCACATTATGCTTTCTTTCTGTTTCCTCCGATGAATTCCCTTTCACATGAGATGGTGTATTTAATACTCCCAATAAATATGTTTAAGTGTCTGTAAATCTACATTTCGCATATCGGCATGCGCATCCATGACGCTTCTCCATCAATATTTGCGCAAGAAACATCGGCGGCCACCTAATAGGAGCATATTTTCTGCTCAAATGCCTTGATAAGTTTAAATAGTGTACATTTATGCTACAGGGACTGCCAGAATTGTTGGAAGATATTCTAATTGACCTTTGGCAGCGTGTGGGGCTACAACACGATGGAGCTTCAGCCCAATTTGGCATAGAGGTGCGGCACGATCTGAACGTCTCTTTTTTAAACCAATGAAGTGGAAGAAGTAGTCCTGTAACTTGGTCACCACTATTGCCTGATTTGTTTTAGTAGAGACAGATGAAGTGTATGTATGATACTTCTAATTGGTGAAAGAATCTAATCGATAAGCGTTTGGCTGCTGCTGGGGAGGTTCGCGATATGCCTGGAATAAATACTCAAGAGAGCTCGCTAATCCCTCTTTCATCGTTGCTCATGCTTCTCCGTTGGCTTGATTTACGAAAATATTCATGCGTATTTCTTGGAAAATTAGTTGGGATTTTTTTAATCATTAAATGATTAGAAAAATGGGGGAAAAGAGTTAGTAATTTTCGTTATTAAAAAATTCTCACCAAAATCAATGATATTCTTTATAAAATTCTAAGTGTAATAATACTCTGTTTGCTAAAGTGTCTAAAGCGTCAGAAACTTTTCAGCCAAAAAAAAAAGTATTTTATTCAAAGCAATCACTCGATTATACGTGAAAACAGAGAAGTTTCTAATCGACTTTGAGATAGCCGAGCTTACATTGTCTCAGTTATTAGAGCCTCACTTTGAAATGGCAAGAAAAGTGTGCCAATGTATAAAATGATAAATATCATAATAATCGCCAACTATCCTCTCTATGCTACTGTTTATAAAAAGGATTAATCAATAAGTAACTTTATTCTTTCCCGTTTGAAGGCAACGTGCCTCTCGCTACTGCCATTACTCAAGCAGTAAGAGACTAAAAGGAATTTCTCATTCACCTCAGTATCAATGGTAAACATTACTCGTAAGTGATTCTAGAAGCATCCCATGGAGCTTCGAGTTATTATTCACATACGAAACATTTCCAGGGGGAAATAATGGGATTTTTCCCCTTCGTAGAGAGGTTGAACATTAACTCGAATGTAAGCCAGTGATATTTCTTTTCTGAAAAGAAAACAAAATTCCCTCTCTTTTGTAGTAAACTAGAGAAATACTTTTAATTCTTATTATTTAAACTGTCACTTGAAGTTAAAAGTGTATTCTTACGAATAATGCATGTCTGATTATTTATTTTATTAACATTACTCATTAGTTTGGATACTAGCCGTTCGCTATTGTCCTCTGAGAGCCAAGTGGCCACGATAGCCTAGTTGTCATGGTAGCGGACTCGGGGCTGGAGGTTTTCGTCGAGTCGAGGGCTCGAACCTTGAGTCGTCAATAGTCTTTGTGTTGCTTCTAGAGCAACATTAATATAACCAGCCAACCTCTGAAAGCCAACTGTTTTTATAAGGGTATATATAGTACTTGAATGATACTATTAGTTATATGTTTTGAAAATTATGGAGACAGAAGTATTAAAAATTTTGTTGCTTCGAATTATTCTTTATAACTTTTGTTCTAAATGATAATTAATTATATTTTTATAGCATTTATTTCCTTATAATTAATGAAATACAGGATGTTTCGAAACTTATGAGCAAACAATTAAGGGGCGATAGAAAACATTTAAACAAGTTTTTTTTTTTACCATACAATGCATAGACGGAGAGCAAGTGGTGAACCGTTACACAGCGCCCTTAAATTTTTGCCCATAAATTTTGAAACACTATATATATTGGTAAAGTGAATTAGATATCGGAAAATGAGACAATGTGAAATGTTCAAAGTGGTAAGGTATCAATTTCTCAATCGAATTCCATATCGAGAATTTTATTTTTCAATTCAATATTTGAAATATATATATATATATATATATATATATATATTCTAGTTATCTTTCTCGTGCAGTTAAGTATCTGCGTGACAGGCGATATCTTCACTACAGAAATTGTAAAAATTGGCTCTTTGCAGCTCATTAAAAGGAAAATAGGATTTCGCAGCATAGAGAGAGAAAAAAAAAGAAAGTGGAATTAATAATTAGTGGAAGTGAGATTTTTGAATATGAATAAAATTTATTCACTGTGGTTTTATATAAATAAAATATTTTTTCTGACTGGTTTCAAATTATGGTATTCAAATTGATGAAGTACAAGTTTTCAATATAAAAAAAATCAGTAAGAGATTCTTTTTTTTGCCGAAGAAAGAAATGGGCCTCTTTTTTTTCCTAACCATCGTCTCTCCGTATTCGCCAATAACCAAGATTACATTAAAGGGTATGAGATTCCAACTGACTCTTTATATTAGTTTGTTTTGAACTATAGGAATACTTACAACATGCGTAACACTTGATTTTATAGAGGGACTATTAATATGTGAACCAAAACAAATAATGTTAGTTAAATTTGTTAAATATTTTAAACAATAAAAATGAACCCATTAAAAAGGAATACTATGTCTTAGAATATATATATAAGTAATGTTTCAAATTTAATACTATATTTTGTGACTAATTTCAATAAATACGAGCATTCTCCAGTCAAATTGATTTATTTCGTATCAGTAAAATAAGTTAGTAGTAAATTTCTAATGTCCTTTAAATTACAAATTTATTAAAAATTTAAGAATATATTTTAAACCAGATTTGACAGTATAAAATCAATATTAAAACATACAAATCCATTACATAGGAAGAAGATAGCTTTTATGCATAGTTCATCGACCTAACCATAATATTACGGACACAAAATTGCGACAAATTACTGGAAATCATTATTCCTTCACGTGAATAGAACGGATGGAAAAAGGAAAGCTCCATTCTCGAAGATTAAATAAATGAATATTTTTTAATCAATCTCCATCAGTATCGAATTTTATATACATTTTAAACTATCTTTACGGGTATTTCAATAACTAAGTAATATTTAATGGATAAAATTGAATTTTCTTTTGACATTATTAGAAATTAAAAGAGTACTTTTGTCACCATACGAAAATGTACAAATAAATTGTATCAATAAAAGCTCAAAACATTGTTAGTTAAATTTAATTAAAAATAAACCTAATTTTATGTGATTAAAAACCTTTGTAAGCATTTACAAGCTTTTCATTTTTATTTCTGTCTAGAACGTATTATTATTATATCGCTATGATAGACTAGGTTTATTAAAAATTATGATTCCCTTCTCATTAATATATTTTAATAATGACAACAACTTATCAGATGGGTTTTATTCTTCTTTTAATAAAATTGATAAATCTTTTTTATAAATAATTACTTGTTTAAAGTAAGATTTCCGATTTTCATGTATTTAGACATTTAAGAACTGATATTTTTCAAAAAATTAACTTTTTCTCTTAGTCATTAAAATTATATATTTTTTAAGAATAGCTTTTTTCTGTTTTCAAAATTTTTATCAAGTAATGTTTCTAATGTAAATTTTGAAATTATTTAACGATACATTTCTTTCAAGCAAAATAAAGCCTTTACAATACAAGTGTTAATTTAAACAATATTTTCTTCATTTAATTATTTAGAATTATGTGTTTAAAACAATATATATTTTTATAATAAATTCTGTATCTGATAAAATATTAAAATAATCCCACATAATACCTAATTTAATGCCAGATTAATACTTTGGAATTTTGTGTAAAATTTATAATATTCAATGGGAAAATCAGTTACATCTCTTACAGATTATACCATTTAACCTGATTTTATCTTGTAATTTTAACGTGTTAATTGTCACTCTCATGCAACTACCTCCGTTAAAATTAAATACTCGAAGAGATTAAATCTCACAATTTAGGATGTTTAAACATTATTCGATTGAATGAATTATTCTTCTCTACTGTGGATTATATCAGTAATTTATTTCTTAGTATATATATATATATATATAAGGAAGTATATAATAACAGAACAGAAAAGAAATTAGCCATTTTTGCGTCCCACTTTCTGTAAGTGTCTTTTTAAAACTTATTTCATGATACTGACATGAATATCGTATACATTATTTATTCTCATGATTTTATAGGCCAACAAAAATACAAAAAAAAAAAAAAAAAAACAGAGAAATGCTTTTATTTTTAGACGAGAATTAAAACAAAAGAAAAGAAGATTTATATATAAATCATGAAATACTACAGATTAGAAAGCGCAAAATAAATTGCAAAGAAAAAGAATAAAACAAATGCCTGTCAGATAGCAAATATTAACGTAACTATTTAGAAAATGAAAGAAAGAAAAACACAATATTTTTAAAAGGAAACCTTACTTTTTTTCAATGCTACAAATTTCAACAATGAGGACTCTTCATTAACTGCATTTGGAGAGTCATTTGTTAAATTTACTTAGAATCCACCGTGTAGCCGGGGTTGATGCACGTTAAATATGTTGAGGCTCAAAGTCCTCCAGTGTTGAAGTAAGAGAAGTGGTGCCAGCTCAAATGTAGTCCTCGTCACTTGTACGAGGTTCAAATTTACGAGGTCTGTCAGCAATACCAAACCGACAAACAATGGTTTAAAATTGATCAATTATATATATATATATATATATATATATATATATATAAGGAATATATGTATATGTATATATATACATACATACATACACAAATATATATATATATATATATATATATACACTGATGTAAGAAATTAAGAGAATTTTCATATTTTATCTACAATCTCCAAAACTATTAGACAGATTTTAATAAAATTGGTGTGAACATAAGTTGATATAATACAGACAAAATAAACATTCAACAGTTATAATAGACACACATGTTTGTGCGTGACACTCATGGGAGTCTGAAGGTCTGAAACAGCAGTTGCAGAATTCACAAAAGAACTGGGTTAAAAGGGGGTATGGTCCCCTCTTACAGCTATACACGCCTTGCAGCGTAATGTCATACTGGAAATAAGGCAGTTTATCAGTATCTATGGCAATTGGTCCCACTCATTCACCAACGCTGTTTTCAGTTCCTGGATGGTTCTCGGAGTGGGTTTGCGAGTTGCAATTGCAATTGCCCTCCCCAGAGCGTCCCAGACATACTGTATAGGATTGAGGTCTAGAAACCTGGCTGGCCAATCCATACGGTGATTATTCTCACTCTCGAGAAATTCGTCGACCAGAAGAGCTCTATGTGGCCTCGCGTTATCGTTCATTAATATTATTTCGGGGCCCACTGCACCCCGAAAAAGGCGAACATAGGGCGCCAAGACCTCATCCCTATACCTCCCACCAGTCACAGAGCCTCTGTGAAAGATATGGAGAGGTGCGCGGCCATCCAACATGATGCCTGCCCAGACCATTACACCGCCATAAATCTCGATTTCGCGAACATTGGAGGGTTACTCTCCATATGAAAGTACGGTCAGAATCGGTGTTTAGGCTAAAACAGGACTCGTCGGTGAACAGAATGGTCGCCCATTGCTCCCTACTCCAATCACTACGCTGAGTGCATCATGCTAATTGAACTCTCCTGTTCGTAGACGTGAGGGGGATGCAAACAGCCGATCTTCTGGAAAACAACCCTCTCTCATTCAGTCTTTTGGAAACAGTCACCCTTGTTACATGGGTTTTTGTGGCTGCATACAGATCCCGAGAGAGCTGAGAAGCTGTAGCCCCTCTGTTACGCCTCGCTAAAGTAGATAAATGGCGATCTTCTCTGGCCATCGTGGCTCTTGGACGATCTTGCCCAGGCTTTTTCTCGATGGATTCAGTATCCTGAAACTGTTTCCATAGCTTACACACGACTCTGGGTGTTAAATTAAACTCTCTGCATACCTGGACTTGCGATTGGCCTGCTTTTAGCCTCCCCATAATTCACCATTTCATCATCTAAACGTTGATGGTTACTCATTTTTACAGTTCCGACGAGAATTAAACGGATTACTGCAAGATAGCACCAAGAAATTCGTCGAGGTGTGCAAGCGAACGAAATTCGTCTTACCCTCCAAGTGCTTATAAAGCCAGTTTTTCTACTGGCTCGCCTACACACACGTGAACGCTTACGTTTTTGCCGTACAAGATTTGCATTTTTATCTAGAAGCAGTGGTTTTTCCTTCAATTCAGTTCTTTTCATGTAATTCGATAAAAAATGCAAATTCTCTTAATTTATTTCACCAGTATGTATATATATATATATATATATATATATATATATATATATATA
>BMAW01087309.1:262793-278731 GCA_019974015.1 Nephila pilipes
AATACCAAATTTAACGACTGCAAACTTGGAAAAAAAAAGAGCGGATGGATTTCAATCATCGCTCCAGGAAATTGATTGCCCAAAGACCTTGATGTTTCTCACCAAGTAAATAAACTGTCGGCATTAAAATAAATAAATAAATGCCAAAAACAGAAAATACCGTTGCATGTAGAACTTGCTTACCGAAACAAAAGAATGTTTTGGGATCCATTACGAATGACGCATAACCACCAATGAAAAAAAAAATTGTACTATTCGAACTGCATTTTCTCCAGGTTAAAATCATCCAGACTTTGAAAATGTTATCTACGAGTGATTCTCAAGAACTATGAACGATTTCTGTTTCTTCAGCTTTTAATACTTTCAGCTTATTACATCTTCCATTATGCAACTTAAGGAACTGAAATATTACATCTGTTGTGAAATGGACTTTTCTAAATTGGATACGAGTTTTAAAATTATTCATCTAAAATTCTAAAGGAATGTTCAGAATGTAAATCTAAACTACATTTTCTATTTATACAAAAAAAAAAAAAAAAAAGGCTACTGTCATTTTATTGATATTTCGTATTTTTTCATATACTTCTTTAACTAATGCCATGAATGTATATGAAAATTTGTGTAATTTTATTTGAAATATTAATACAAATTTTAATTTTTATTTTGAAAGTTGGTACATTGATTTAAAATAGTAATTATAATGATGGAATTGCCTGATGCTTTGTTTAATTAAAATTGTTATTGGTTTTATTTTGGTTCTTAATTGTTATGAAATTAAATAGTGGACATATTTTGGAATTTAATTAAATGGTTTGAAGGTTTTTTGAAAAGTATAGCATCATGTTGTGTATTTTGCAAAAGTTTTAGAATTATTCTGTTTTACATGTATGTGGTTTCTAAAAGTTTTTAACTATAAAAAAGTGATATTATTATACATAGGTGAAATAATTTTTAATTTAATTCTTAACTGATTTTTGGTATTCATGCTATATGTGAAAAATTACATTTTATTTTATGTTTCATTTTATTTTATTTTATTTTATAGTAAAACAAAAAGTGTGCTTATTCTTAATATTTCAGAATTATTTTAGTGTAACATTTTTTGAGTTTTTCGAAAATATAAATTGATATCTTACTTTTGTTACACAAGGTAAACAAACAAGAAAATGAATAATGTGGGATATATGAGTGAACACGATTTAATTTTAATAATTATGCTTTATTAAGAAAATGATTATTTGAATGTTTACTTAGATATGTGTAGTGGATATTTTAAAATGATATTATAAGAAAAATTTTGCTTTTACTTACTTTAAATTTGAATGAATATTTTGTTTTGATTTGAAATAATCATTTTTTAGTTTTGAAATGAATATAAACTGTTTTGAAGTGAATATTTACTATTTTGATTTGAATGAAACATATTGTTGTTTTACGTTATTTAATTGAAAAATGATAAGTAATATATTGATTTGAATGAAAATTTTATTTTGAAATAAGGAATAATATATATACTTTCATGAAACAATATTATTTGGTTGTAAAATGAAAGTCAACAATGTGTTTTATGTTATGAAAGGAAAATGAAATTTTTTTTTTTGAATCTTTAATTCTCAATTATACTATTTAATTTTTTTTTTTTTTTAAAAAAAAAGGGGGGTTTGTATTTAAAGGAATGTATGCCTAGTTTAGATGATTTCCATAGATAAAAGTCTAATTTTAAGAGGAATATGGATAATTAGTTTAGATGATGAAGAATATTAATAATAAATAAATAAAATAAGCTTAGCTGTTCCAGTTTAACATGCGAACAAGTGTGACACAGTTTTGTCAACAAACCATACTTCTTCAGCTAATATGGTAAAAAGATTTGGTTAAGAAATTGTTGTAGGTTTAGACAATAAGAAAGTAGTAATACAAAAATACTTTTATACATACATTTTAAATTTGAATAATATTTGTAAACAAAAATTTAAAAAACTTGCATTTCCATTCCTGTTGATGTTTTTGTATTACGTGGAAGAATAGATTTAAATTTTTACTTGTTCACTCCTCAATCCAGCGATGCATGTGGAAAACGTAAACAATGTTTCTTATACTGTGTCAGAGTTTTACCATCAGTGCGTCTCCTGTCAACGGAAGTTGTTTTTGTCTCACGTGCTATACTCAATGTTAAGTGGCTCACACACAACTATTCTCTTATATATGTGTTATTCACCTCCTCATTCTTTAATTTTGCAGGGTTCACGCACTACTGCAATTCAAAATTTATGAGTTTGGTTAACGTGGCATTATATTTATTGTTGTACTCGAGTGTTGTGGATCAAAAAGCAATTGAATTAGGAAATGTCAAATTAATCATTTTGTAGTTTTATACTTGTTTCAATACTATGTTTGATTTAACAAATGCCACCCACACATCTCTGTTATTTATGTATTTTTTTTACAGATTCAAGAATTCATGTTAGCAAGCTTATTACTGAGAGATTGATGTTAGATTTTAAGCACAATACCACACACACACAACACACAGATTTATCTTTTTTATTTAGTGTTTAAATATTATGATTATTTATTGAATTTATTTATTTTTTGTGAAGGTGAGAGGATTCTTTTAGGGCATAAAATTTTTAGATCTTAATTTTTAATTATAATTCCTTAAGGCATAAGATTTTAAGCCTTAAATTCAAATATGATATTTTTTTTAAATGTAACTCTAGTTTAAAAGTTAAATTTGATTCTTTGCTTGGATACCCCTTTTAGATAAGGTTATGTGTTAGGGCCCAACGCACATTCTCGTCTTGCGGAAGGGGGAGATTTCTAATGATTTAACTTTAATTTAATAATTTCTCTTTATAATAATTTAATTTTCTGTACCATTCCACTCTCTAATCCAAAAGTAAAGAATTCATTCTTATTTCCTGATCCCATTCCAAATTATCCTTTTATTTATTAGATGGTCACAAATGGTACCCATGGTCACAAATCTGCCAAAATAATCCCTACTAGACACTTTGTCTATATTGAAATTTCCCTAGAATCCCTAATCCTGTACCAGGTGCTCTATGGCGTCTCTTATGGAAAAATACTTAATATAAAATCAAGGCTAGAGGAAATTCTCTCTTTTATTCACCCCTCTCTTCTCACAGCTGCTGTTATCTTCATATAGTCTTCCGCTTCGGCCTCCGAGGCCGAAGCCTGGTTCATTAGTACGTAAAGCTCTCTCTCTAGAATCAATAAAGAATCTTATTTCAGCCATGTATTCAGTTTGTTTCACTAATGTTGAACAAACGTTTTAATATCTTTCATATATATATATATATATATATATATATATATATATACATAAACAAAGTGTAAGAAAAAAAATTGCAAGCAGCAAAAGGAGGAAACGGTAGTCTAGTGATCATGGTTGCGGACTCGCGGGTGGCGGTTTCCTTCGAGTCGTGGGTTTGAACTTTGATGCCACTAAGGATCCACCGTGTAACCGGGGCTGAAGTACATTAAATCTGTTGAGGCTCAAAGTGCTCCCGTGGCGTGGTATGAAAGTTAGGAGAGGGAGTTGGTAGCTCAGGTTTTGTCCTAATCTCTCGAATTACGTTTAAAATTATGGCGTCCGTCCTCAATAGCCCTCGTGAAGCTTCTAGTGCGACGTTAATAAAACCAAACCGAAACAGCAATGATAAAACAAAAACACTAATAAAAAAGCAATGGAAAATATATATTATCTGAGAAGGGTGTGCTGGAGAACACTTAAGTATGTTTAGTAATGTTGTAACATTTGACTTGATGAATATCTATTTTTCTGCTTTTTGATAAGCAAAATTAAATATAAACGTGAATTAAAATTTAGAAATTTATTGATCAGATTTTATAACCTTTTATAAATTAGATTTTCAGATGAAGCTAAGAAATTATTTAAATTTATGCTTGATTTTTCTATTATTATTTTACTTGAGTATATAATTAAAATGAATTTTTTAAGAAATTGTTAATTTTTCTCATTTCATTGTTACGTAAAACGTTTCTTGTGTTTCAATTCATATCGCATATCTTTAAAATTTGCATGAGTTAAGAAAGACATAATGAACAAATGTGTGCAGTAGTTTTATGATAAACTTAACAGTTTAGTATAAAACTCTTTTAATGCCTTGAATGGGAGATAACTTAGGGGATGTTTTAGATAATATAAGGATTTTTTTTGTTGAATTATTTTTTAAATTTAAAATCTATCCACAGGTCTGTAGGGTTGAAGTATATAGAGATATAAATGAAAAATTGAAAACATAGGTACAAAACTATTGCGCGCATGGATCAATTTTTAAAAAATTGGTTAAGGGCTTCATTTTTTTAAAAAAAATTATTTTTTAGCGTTTTTTTAATTTGTTTATAAGAGAATGGAAATTATCTGAGTGTTGTCAGTCTCAAAATTTGATAGCTGAGGGGTCATGGTTAGCTTCAGTTTCATTTTGAAGCATTGTTGTTTCTTAAAGTTAATTAACTAAAGTTATTTAGGAATAAATTAATTCCTTTAAGGAAAGGGTTATTAACTTAATATTATACAACTAAAATCATTTCTGTTCGCTTATGTTCTGCGTTCTTTATGGGATAATAACAATTGTTTCTCTATATCCCACAGAAACGATCTATGAATGCTTTCTTTATTAAGTTCTCATTATGTTCACATAAACTGATATTAACCACTTTTTCAAGATCAATATTTGTTTTTAAGCAAATTTATATAATTTAAAAGTTTTGTAAAATGTTTTTTCCCCTGTTAAGAAAATTCCTCGGCCGAAATGTTCTCGGATTGCTAAGATGCAATGTTTCGAAGAGATGAAGCACTAATAAAAGTAATATTTATGAAAACTAGCCTTCGACAGATACCATAATGAGATTTCAGAATACGAGTGTTTTGAATACAGGTATTTAGAAAAAAAATTGAAGATTTCCTTAATGTATCAAACTACCTTATGATGGATACAGAACACTTAGGTAATTTGTTTACAGATTCCTAAAAAAATATTGCCGTCGTATATCTTTCAAATTTTGTTTGGGTTAAAGAAATAAATTTGCATAAAAATTGAATGTTGTAGGCGTTAATCAGGTTGAAACAAAAAGAGAAACATGTTTTTTCTAAATAGTTGTTTGATACCAAATTGCATCAAGTAACGTTAGCAAGCATCAATTTTCTAATACACTATTTGAGATAAACATCGGAAGATTAATGTAAGGGGATGTTAAAGGTGGGAATCTGTTACTCAGCGTTGGAGAAATTCTGTATGTATATGAATTTGCATATATTGGTTAATAAAACGCAAGCAGCAAAAAAGTACCACAAGCATACGCAGTTACATAAAAACGTAATTTTTCATGAGCCATGCTCTAGCCAAAGTTCACGGAAAACGTAAATCTATGTGATCCACAAATAATGTAAAATAAAACAATTCCGAATTTATTTTAATTGAGCCATACTTCTAGAATAAACCATTGCCTTTAAAATATTTAATCTGTCTTCAAAGTGATTACGTAACGAAATTTTTAAGACTATAAGAAGGAATTTTTAATTTCTGTTGGAAAATATATTTCATTGCTTACAGTATTTTCTAATTTTTATCTCTACTGCTTTTATGAACCAATTGAATTTGTTTTCTAAATCTTTGGCGTTAACGTCCATTCAATTCGATTTAATTCAAAAATATAAAATTCTCGAAGGTAACATATTAAATAAAAACTACATTTTAAGATATATGTAATTCTTAATTAGAATAAGAATAAATAATTATAAATTATAAGAATAAAATAAAAACATTTCTTTTCCGTTAATTATCTACACATTAATCAATGTTATTTGAAACAAAGTTATATTTTTATTCTATATTAATATAAATTATAAGGAAATATTAACATTTTTAATGAATGTAAGGTATTAGAAAAATAATTGATTGAAGAGTTTTATGGGGTGCTCAACATTACTTTTAGGTTCAGCATTACTAAATAAATATCGAGCAGAGTTTTGTAAATAAACACATAATTGAAAATAATATTTCAGCCCAATTTCCTCTTTTTAGACACGTATCTCTAAATCTTTTTACATCTAAACTGTTTTGTCTACTGTTCAGAAAATAAAATAAAGCTATCTTTATCATCTTATTGAGATTCAAACTCAAAGAAGAATGCAATTTTTCAGAGGTAATTAATGCTGATGGCACTTATATTGAGCATAATATTCGATTTCAACAACGTCATTGAGATAAATTTGAGTTTCAGAGTAACACACTGTATAAATGTATCTAATAATCTACTTTCCGATTTCACATTTGATGAATGCTTCCCTGTCGCTACTTTAATGCAAGGTGAAAAGGAAATATTATCATATATATCAATGTTATGCTTTTATTTATTAATGAAAGAACAGCTGGTGCCTTCATTATATTGTGTTTCAGAAATGGGTATAAAATAACGCTTCATCTTAAGAAAACAACTCTCGCTCATATATATATATATTCTTATTTATTTGAGCCACTAATGGAAGCTTCAACTGATAATATTTAATAAACCTTTTTATGTCAAGACATTATGTTTCGGAAAGGAAGCCTTCTATTACCAATATTTCATTCAAAATGTGTGGTTTTATTATTATTATTGCTTAATCTTTTAGCTTAATTCGTTCTAATTGAGTCATATAGAGAAAATCCTGTTCACGAAATTTTTTGTCCTTTATTTGGATGACAAAATTACTTAAGGATCTTTTTTTTCCTTGAGAAGCAATATCTCATACCATTTATAAATACTGCTGTGTTATAAAAAGTGCTCTTAATTTACGAAATAAAAACTCTCCTCTACGAGAATTTAAATTATAATTTTCACTGATTAATTGTCCCATTTCATTAATATTAGCAAATTAACTTCCAAAAATGAACGTCATTTGAAGCACATTTTTCAACTCAACGGATTCCTTAATATAAAATTAACTCGTTTTTCTTCTGCTTTTTTTCTTCAGGGTTAAATTAATTGCAAAATGTTTGAGAAATTACCTCCTAAGTGTTGAATGTATTTTTCGTACATAATTCCTTACTTTTTTATACATAGAAAGTTTTTCTACAACATAAAAATATCTTACATTTAAATTGATTTTGCTTAAAACGAGAAATATTTAAGAAAAAATACATTAGCATGATGAAAAATTTGTGGATTATACTTTAATTACGAAACCGAAGTATCCAAAATTCTTGTGTTTTAATAGTATATAATAATATTTTAATTAGAAATATGCTTTTTGAGTGATCATCATTCAATACCCATATAATAATGAAATATTTCTTTTTCTAACAATATACCGTGCTTGAAACTGAATATAAATTTTTAAATAATAGTTTATTATCTATTTGATTTGTCAAATGAACGTATTATTATACATTAATCTCATACTTTATTTATTATTTCTATTAACAATTTTTACGTCATTTAGTTAATGTATGTCAATATGACAATTTTTCTCATTTTAAGGTATTTTCTTTCCCTTACTTAGAAGTCATTTTGAACAATTATTTAATCTATTGTTAACCAAATCCTACTTACACATTTTCTATCAATAAGGGTCATTATTCATTCAAACGTGTCAGTCTAAATATCAGTTCTCGAACGTTATATCACTTAAAGGTCACTGTTTAATCTTTGTCAAAATATTTAATACACAGATTGGTTGGCTGGTTCTACTGTCACAAGGACCATATTTGACAAAGCAGTGAGAGTGGACTTGCTTAGAAACATGGCTATTCTGTGGCAAATAAAGTTAGCTGATGAAAGGGAAAAAGACAAGAAGGAATGTCAAAAATAAAGAAAGATCTCCAAAGTATCCCAGGTATGTGTATTTATCAAAGAAAGTAAGCCTCAATGTAGAAAGATAATATGGATACCTAGGAATCATAAATCCTAATTTACCTATAGAAAATCAGCTTATAAAAGGGAATGAGAATTGTGAGGAGTGAAAATAGAGAAAGATCGCAGGGCATCCTGGAGGCTTGTCGCGCGTGTTTACCGAAGACAATTGTAGTATATATGAGACTGTTGGCGTGAGAAAAGTGTGGTGGCTTCTCCATTTTGTCGAGGAGAGCGGTTATTCGTGTATAAGAAGAGCCGCAACCTGAAGAGAAGTATAATTTATTTTAATATTATCATTTTCATATCCTGAGTAATTCCTAAACCTAATTCTTCCATCAATCTAATTAAGTCTTCCTTTTCCCCTTTGCTAAATAAGCCATCTTTAAAAAAGCAAAAGATTACAGAGAAAGATAATTTGACTCAAATAAACTAAGATTTTGCCTATTTACGAATTTAAAATTCCAAGTTCAAAATTTGCTCAAGTACTTTCTAGCTCAACTTATTTTCCTTCTCCAAAAAACGTATAAAAATATTCACATAAAATCAAAACTCAAATACAAGCAAGCAATTATAAAATTTTATATTTCAAAAACCGAACTGAATAACTTTATTTTGATATTCAAATTCAAAATGATATTGGATAAAATTCATATTACTTTAAGTCTAATTTTTTTGTGAGAATTATAATTAAATTAAGGAGGTATACACATTATATAAAATATCAAAATAATACCTGCATTTGAAACCAAAACGGAAGGGATTTCTTTTAACAACACCACTTTAATTCTTCACTAACAAACAAACAATAAGAAATGCAATAAATTTTTAAAATATTACGATAATTTTTATACAAAATAAAATATAAAATAACTCCCCAATACTATCTAATACCTCAAAACGAAAATATCCTAGATTTTCTAAAAAAATTATAACATATTTATAAACTCCTCAATCCTTACATGAAAATATAGTAATAACACAAAATATTGTTTGTTGATAAATTGCCAGGTTAATACAATCAAAACGAAACTATAATGTATCGATAGAAAAAAAAAATTCTTTATAAATATTAAAATCACATGAAAACCAATATTTTCTGAATTAAGTTATTAGAATGAAAATGAAACCATAATTTTTTTTATCAAAATTAAATTACTTTAAAATAACAATAATATTTGGATGGCATAACTGAATTTGATATTTGGGCGATAGAAACAAATTCACTCAAAACATAATTCAAAATATTGACAAACTATCTATTAGTACCAGGATGGTAAAATATACTACCCTTCAAAACATTAGTTTATTTATCACAGAAATTTAAATTTTTTGACACCAATAAAATTAAGTTTTAGAGTAGTGGCAAATATTTGCACTTTTTAAAAAGTCGTTTGATAACAAAGTTTTATAGGGCATCCACACATTCACATTACATCAAATATCATCTAACAGACCAACGATGTGGCCAACCGTCGCCAAACAGACTGTCTAAATCAGAATATCGGCATCCTCTGTAGAGGAAGTTGGAATGTCAATGGAATACAGATTGATATATATTCCAAAAGAATAAAATATAAAGAAAAATGAAAAACAAGAAGTGCAAGAATTCTGACTTCCCACCAGTCACCTAAAGGAGTTAACACGTGTGAAAGAACTGTTTGTGAAAAGATTTTTTACGAGACCTCGATGTTTGCACAAAGAAGAAAAAGAGGAAATTGAAGACCGTAAGAAGGGATAGCCTCCTTCTCAGTAGTGAAGAAATGATCCATCTCCGCGAAAGCTAGCCACCTCCTCATGTTGATGACTGCGAACACGTATGTATAAAGCAATGAGAGGGAAGGAAATTGACTCCTCCTTCCAAGAGACAAAAGGCAATAAGTGGCTTCCTGTGTCTCAACCGCGAAATATACTATGGATTGTCAACGAAATCAGGGTGATGGGCTGAAGTAAACAATAATTGTGAAGTGACGTAAAGGACTATCAATTACAACTGTTACTGCTACGAAGAAATTACTCCAGGAGATCAACAAAATGGGTCAAGAAGTTCCTTTATTTTATGTATACATTTTTCTTTCTCAGAGTCTAATGAAAACGAGTTTTGCTCCAGGAATTTCTTGAATTTTATTTTTTCTGTGCTCCAATGTAAAACTGAAATTAAACGTTTACTATTTCAGTTATTAATTTAGAAATAATTTATTTATTTAAGGTTTACTGATTCATTATTTTTCATGCAATATATTTGAATATTTTTCTGAGAATTATTGAATGAATGCTTCTTTTTTGAGAATAACTGAAGGATTATTTTAAAAGTAATGGATTTATTATCTTAAGGATTACTGATTCGTTATTTTTTGCTGAGTATTTGAATATTTTTGAAGACATTTAATCATTATTTGGAGAATTATTGAATGATTGTTTTAAAGGGAATATCGGATTGAACATCGGAATCATATTATGTCAAAAAAGGGTATTTTCTTAATGTTTTGTGTGATCTAATATGAAATGGGAAATTGTATGATAAGTAATATTTTAAATTGTTTGATAATTAATATTTTTTAAAGTGTAGGAAAACTGATATTTGGAAGTGTATAATTATTAAGATTTTCACGAATCTTAATCCTCTGAGCGTTATACACGGGTTATCCAGTCCTGTTCGAGATACTTCGAAAGCGTTCCAAACGTGTTATTTAATGTGGCTTTGAACTCACCGAAAGCGGTAAAGCCGTATTTTTTCGCCTTCACAGGATTACTTCAAGTTCGTTTGAGACGTTTTTTTGAAATTTCTTTCCCTCCTTTTAGAGGTTTAACATCTTGATAGATAATTGGGATAGGTTGCAGAAACACAATGAACGTTGACAGGAAATTTTATGGTTCATTAGGGAACCCGGCTCTTGCCCTTAGGTTTGAGACATTTTCCTTAGAGACATTCGTTCAAGAGGGAGAGGGTAAGGTGTCTGTATGTCAGATTGGTTTGAGATTTTATTGGGTTTGAATTAAATACATTCTTTGTTTTAGCTTTCGCGATACAACCATTTTATTTAAATCAATCCGAAAACTGCTTGGAAGCTCCATCACACAAATAAAATAGATTTTATTCACATTTCTTAATTAATATTCATTTGAAACTTTATCAAATTTGGGTGGAGAAGGCAACCTGCTATTTAATCTAATTGGACAGATTACTTTTTTTGTTTTCTTTGCTTACTAAAAACTCACGTTTTTCCCTCACAATAAAACTGTCAATTAAAATTAAGTTTTTATAACATATCTATGCATCTCTAAAAATATCGCTAAGTATATCTATAATATATCTATGTTTAAATTCAAAGAATGTATGAAAACAATGAATATATTCATTTGTGTCACAATACTACTTCAGTTTTTAAAATAATAATTATTTCATGACAAAGCGTCAAAAATGAATAAAATATTTTTTAAAAAAACGAGCGAGTCAAAATCAGAAACGATTTAAGCATTTTAATTATTACAAATGAATAATTTTTAAGCTTCTGTATTGCATTACTTTAAAAAATTTCTTATGCATTGGTAAAAATAACAACAAAAAAAACCCAAACATTTTAAATCTATTAGTTTTTTTCATAATTTCGAAGCCAGGTATTCAGGGCAGCTTACATACGATCCCTAGTTTTGTAATGTTAAGTTCCGAAATACATCCGAATTTTAATTGGCTGAACAGTTTTCTTCAAAGAGGAGATGAATGAAGGTTTTGCCTCAAATGTCCTGTTTTTCAAACTTGATTTTTCGAATAATTAGTAATTAAAAGCGTTTGCACATATTTATGTTTGTTTATATGCGTAAGTGTCAACTGTACATTTGTACAGATACTTTTGGTTACTAATTATTCGATGATTCACTTTTAAAAAATATCCATTTGTGTAAATCTCGCATAATTATGTTCTGTTAGAGGATAACTGAAGTACAGGTAATTAAAATCCAGACGTTTTTCGTAATCTCAACCTTAATAAGGAATTTTATATCAGGAGCCCTGAAGATTTTCGTTTGAATTTAAGAAAAAAATATTTATGTATCGCGCACACGCAGTTAAAAATTATTTTCCATAAATACTTACAATTCTATGAATATTTAAAATATCAAATTCAAATTTCAATATTGTGCATTGCTAGCAAAGTTTTATATATTCCTTAAGTCTTGTACAATTCGTTTGAAAACTCTGCATGTTATCAGCAAGACATGCTGAAAAATTAGATGAATGCAAAAAATTTTTTACATAGAAACAAAGTTCAGATGCTTAAACATTGGAGTACAAGAAAATATGAGAATATTTATAAAAGATTTTGAAATATTTACTATAGATTCAGTTCGAAGTTTGTTCGTTATATTATACATAATGTTAAATAAAGCGTAAATATAATAAAGTAATAATTTGGTGTATTCAGAGATTGTTAAGAATAAATATAAATGACATTATAATTTTAAATTCAAACTTCTTTATCATCAATTGAGCGTATTTTATAATTATATAATATACATCAGTCATATTATTTAAATTTGGAAAAATACCCAACATTTTACGAAAACAATCTTTCAAAAGGATGCATCCAAACTGATGGTCTGTTTCCTGAACAATGAGACATCATTTTTCTACACATCTAACCAAAAATTAAATATGATAAAATTTCAGATTTTTTACTTTTTTTTATTTTTATTTATTTATTTTGCAATATAGAACGGTACATCATGATGAATTCATACCGTTAATACTTGAGAATAAACTTACAACTTTTTAGGGTTCTAAATGTAGTATTAAGGATACATTTCTAAAAGTTAAAATTGTTAACAAAATTCGTTATGAATACATTGAGTAACTGTCAGCCAACTTCACAGAACTAAAATGTTTTAAGTGTAGTGTTATAAATGACTAAGTTAAATATGACGAAGTTTCTCTCATAGTCGAATTTGTATTGACTGAATTGAAATCTGTAGATATCGATTACTATTTGCTGCTTAAAGATAAATATAAACATATGTTTAAAGTATAAAACACAAAAGAAACGGCAAGATGAAAAATTAAACTTCGAAAGAAGGTGGTTAGAAATATTTTCATTTTTTTTTTTTTTTTTTGAAAGAGAATATATTCTCAATAAAATTTAAAACTACTGATAGAATGTGCTCTATGTTGCCCCGACACAAACGCTATTGTAAAGAGGGAATTTCCGCTCAAAGGAAGTTGTTCTGAAATGAGTGCGCTATGCAAAAAAAGAACTTCATTCAGGAACTTCCGACAAAATTCATTCAACCAAAAACCACACTGTGACGAAAAAAAAAAGGAGTTGTCCGGTGGAGACTTAAAAGACAGATAGGAAAAATATGTACAAAATAGAAAATGATTAAAATTTCAGAAAAATTTAATGACTTAATTCAGTTACATAGTTTAGTAAGTAACGAACTCAATAAGGTGTTGACCCACCTTTAGCCAAGATGCAATCAGCCACATGACGTGGCATAGAATGATTAAGGGTCTGATGGAATCCTGTGTTATCTCTTGCCAAATTTGCTCCAATTGTAGAGCTAGGTCATCAGGATTCCCTAGTAGACGTAGTCGCCTTCCCATTATATCCTAGAACTGCTCAATTGGAGAGAGATCTGGCTGGCCAAGGAGGTGTTTGACAAGCTGTAAGACAGTTTATAGCAACGCATGCCGTATATGGTCTGACATTATCTTGCTGAAAAATAAGTCCAGGGTACTGCAGAAGGAACGGTAGCCAAACAGGTCTCAGAATATCGTCTACGTACTGCTGTGCTGTAAGTGTGCCTCTACTGACAACCAAAAGAGTCCAGCTATCAAGGGAAATGGAACCCAAGCCATAACTCCTAGTCGAGAGCCTGTGTGACGTGCAATAGTGAAAGAAGGATCAGCACGCTGTCCTGCGCGTCTCCAGACAAGTCTTCGAATATCGTTAGGACACAGTTGGAAGCGAGATTCATCCTAAACACTATACGTCCTCAGTCAGCTTCATTCCAACCTGATCGAACCAAGTATCACTGTAATCTGGTTCGACAGTGTGCAGGCGTGAGTGGCAGGTGGCTTAGAGATCGGTACGAGAGTATATTTCGCTCTATCAGCCGTCTGTGAATGGTAATGGTGGACACTCGTGTGCGGGTCGCACGTCTGATGGTTGATAACGATGAATCAGGCGCTGTGACAGCTGATCTGACAATCACTCTGTACTCCCGATCTGCTGTGACCCTAGGTCGACCACTAACATTATGACGCTAATATCTGACATTGTTCACCCATTCTTGCCAGCCTCTTCCAATCGTCGCATCGCTTTGACCCATATGACGAGCGATTTTCCGATTTGCCCAACCTGCCTCTTTCAATCCAATGATACGACCTCTTTCAAACTCTGACAGTTGTTGTTTATTTACATCGTTGCTTAAGTTTTGCGCACTAATTTACATTTAATTTATTATTAATATTATTATTATATATATATATATATATATATATATTTAAGATTGATATATGACACATTTGGTGACTTGTTGAGAAACTTGGTGTAAAATTTAATTCTTAAATAATTAGTTTTAATCAATTAATTTTTATTAATTATGCTTAAATTATCATATTGTCACCCTAAGCAATAGTGTATAGAAATTTCTGTTAAGTTGAGTGCTTTAAAATGTGAGAGAGAGCTTTTAAAATTTTGATAAGACCTTTAATGTCAGAAAATGAAAACCTATTAATAATTAGCTTTAATCAATTAATTCTTAGTAATTATGTGTATAGAAAATTTCCGTTCAATTGAGCGTTTTAAAATATGTGAAAAAAGCTTTTAAAGTTTTGAACCTGACAAAGTTATAATATAAGTTAAGGAAAACCCATTAAAAATAATGAGAAGGAAATAAGGTTCTCTCAGGCATCTTTAGATTGAAATTCCCCTATTTACCTAAAACAGTTAAGCTTCTGAATTGAATGAAGGCTTTGAATTCGCATGCAAATGGTTAACATTTGATTATACCCTAGAATGGAAAAATCTTGCGAAAATAAGTCGAACCGAAAGAGATGAAAGTATTTCTTATAAAAATTACTCTTTCATCTTTTCCTCTTTCAAATAAAAAAAAATCCACCGCGTTTCGGATGCATGCTCTTTATTTAAGTTCCTATGCAGACGGTGAACTCTACCAGTCTGTATCAGATGAAACATTAATGAAAAGACTCAAAATGTCCTCCATTTTTACCCCGATGATAAGAGAAAGAAAAAGTGATGAGTTCTTATCCAATGATGTGGTTGTGTTGATCGATAAAAAGCATCCTACACCAAACTAAATGAGCAAAATAAAAAGTGAATATCGTCGTAAATAGCAGCTGTCGTCTAATTGCATACGGGTGATGCCAATGAAGGGTTCTTTTGAGATATGTCAGGGTAGGATTAAATATTTGAATGAAGACCCTAAGAAAATCTATCCGCACCTCTCCCAATTACTAAGGCACCAAGAGTCTATCCAAAACAACTTAGGAATCGCCAGGAAGGCTATTATATGAGGCATTTATAAATAAACATGTCACTGAGCAAAAGTGCTTTGATATTCAAAAATTAAAAATACGACCTATAGTTTTCTTTTTAAATGCTCGTAAGCGACATTTAAATTTAATAAAAACTTTCCACTAACTAGAAATCCTTTTTTTCCTTCGTAATTTATCTTTTTTTTAAATTTTATTTAATGGTTTTATCAATTTTATACATTACTATAAAAAAAAAATTCTAGAGTTTTACTGTAGACTCTTAATATACATCTTTAGAAGAACAAGATTTTGCTTAATGAAATAATTCTTTTTCTCAAAAAGTAAAAGCGCAGTCACTTATCACAATTGCACCAGTTTTTATCCTCATACAGAGAGAAGGAAACGTCATCTCTAAAAAGAATCGAATTGTAGGAATCCCCTCCAGGAAGATGTCTTTCTTGGAAGCTTTCCATGACTATTTTTGGGTTATTTCTGAAGCAAAAGTTGGACTACGAAATGAAATTCCTTTCACCTTTTTTTTTTTTTTTTTTTTTTTTTTTTTTTT
>BMAW01087309.1:278831-293125 GCA_019974015.1 Nephila pilipes
TTTTTTTTTTTTTTTTTTTTTTTTTTTTTTTTTTTTTTTTTGAAAACAAAATATAGATAATGGTTTTCCTGTAGTGCAGCCTTTAAGTTAGAAAATGTACTCGAATTATTTGACTCATGGGGTACCAAAGTGTTTTATAACCTTCATGGGCCCAGTCAATTTCTTTAATGCAGTACTTTTTCATTCAAGTTCCTGATCGCCAAATAACTTATAGTGTGTCTACTATTATTTATTTTTCTAGAAAATATGTATATTAAATTGCGATGCAAATGTTCATCGTATGTTCATCATTTTTCTATGGATTTCAGATTATAAACATGCATGTTCTTAAAATTTCTAAAAAATAAATTTCATAACGGAATTTTTCGTATTTTGATTGATTGATTGATTAATTGATTTTTCTAATCTACTTCATTGCAAAATTATAGCTGATAGCTACAGATCTCGTAATTTTGCTCAATGATCAAGTGCCGTGAACAACACTTGAACTGGCACTCCACTCTCTTAACTTCCACACCTCGGAAACGTAAAGACTTCAATTCTCTATAGATTTAATAGACCTGTAGTGTAGCATAAACTTGCTACACTACGGGTCTTTGGTGAAATCAGGGATTCGAATCCACGACTCGACTGAAAGAATGTCGAAAATGAGCTTGCGACAATAACCAATCGGTTACCAAGGCTACATTTTGATTGAGTCGGTATAACTTTCAAATCTTTAACTATCACTTGAATTACAGTGAATATAGAAAGTATTCTTACAAATGAAATATTATGAAAGAAGCTATTGTTTTAGTATTCTAATTTGGATAAAATTAATTCAAAAGGTATCATCTAATAGAATACTGTTTTACATACCTGAATAAAGGGTAAAAAATTGATTGAAAAAAATTAAAAATGTAATTGTTTTTCAAATATAAAGAAACACACACACACAACATGAAGCTTGATGATTTTGAGACGTGTAAAAATTATCCGCCCACTCAAACAAATATAAATTTTTGTGAGTGTCTTGTTTTTGGATCAGTGATTTTTTTGTTGATAAATGGTATCACTCATCTTAAGGCATAAAAAGGATGGTATAGTGAAATTTATATTTAATAGACAATGCAAGATTGTTGATATGGTTGTAAGTCAAAAGAAATACATTATATACAGGAAAAAAATTAACTATAAATCTTTGTAAAGAATGCAAAACTTATAATGAAGTTTATTTATTAGGTTAGCAAATATCGCTTACCATTGCAGTCAATTATTCAGAGTTTTATGGCTTCTAAAATACTCCATAACGTTTTTCTTTCATGACTACCCACTCTACTTACCTCTGTCCACAGATTATTTGTAGCCCTTTCGTTGAAGAAAATTAGAAAATTAATGCTCCTAATCTTACAGAAGGATTAACAATAACATCAAGGAAATAGCTGGGTCTGTAGATACAGCTGCTCGAAATGCCTGTAAGTAACAAGGTTTCCACGGCCGTGTTCAACGAAAAAAAATTTTGTGAATGAGAGGAAACGAAAATTACGATAACACTTCGCTATTAAATACATTAATGAAAGTCCAGAATTATAAAAATATTTGATTTTCGACAAAAGTAAGTTTAGCTTGTTTTGATAGGATAGGGAACGGATGATGTGGAGAAAAAGAAACACAGAGATGCATAGATAGAATTTATTTCCAACGATGAAACATGGTGGAAGAAGTAAGCTTGTTTGGGGTGTATAAATGCCTCGGGGATTGGTAATTTAAAAATATTTGTAAAGATATTTTTAAAAATAATTCGCAGTCCAGTACGATAAATAATAAATCTTGCAGATCATTTTGTTTGTAGGTACAATTATGATCTTAAGCATTCAGCTCTAATTACGCAGCTAAAATTTTACATAAAGCTACTAACCCCTTCTCTCTTTTATGAGTTTCCCTATTTAACAATTTCATAAAACATGTATGTAATATTCTTGAGCAGAATGTTACGACCAGATCAATTTCCAACAAACATGATTTCAGAAACACTCTGAAATAAGAATGTGACTAATTTTCTAATTCAATGGCATCAAATTTGGTTGAATTTATGTAAAAAATCCCCACAGCAATTATTAAAGCTAAAGGATATTCTACAAAATATTAACTATAAAATTGTGGCTTAAGTATCTGAGATAACATACATTGTATGAACATTTTCTAAACCACAAGTCTGTGAATTATTTGTCTTGCAAGTTTTATATTCTTACGAGAAATCTTTTCATGCAAAAATTTTAAGGCGAATGTAAATTGTATTCTATTATACATATCTGAATATTTTTTTTATTATTTAACTCTATGTATTTCTTATAGCAAGCCGTTTTTAGATTATGAGTATCAATGTACGAATACTTTCTACACTCAGTGTAAATTAAGATTAAATTCGTGTTTGTTGCTGTAAAAATTCAACCGATCAAAATCTATAAATATATGTGTGATTATAGCTACTATATTTCAAATCAAATAACATTAAAAGATACTTTTCTAAAACACCTTAACAGAAGCTGAAAAAATATCAAAGAGCTTTTTTTTTTTTTTTTTTTTTTTTTTGCTAACTGTTCTAAAATGTAAAAAGTGTTTAAGAAAAACAGAAATATATGGAATAAAAATGACGTAGCTTTATATAACATGAATATCTAAATGCAAAATTGCATTTCGTTGATTTATACCATAAATTCCATTTTTAAGGTAATTTGCTGCTAGTTATATTTATCTGAATTTTATGATTAAGCCTATTTTGTAGTCATATAACAAAATATATATTGAGCAAATACTAATATTGAATTCCTTTTTCAAAACATTTGCACTAGAACATTCTAATAAAAATCTTATCGCAAAGAGTTCAAACAGACCTTAAAAATTGAATATAATATTTGTACTTGCTGTTTGAGGAGTTGTTAATAAATTAAAGAGTTCTTACATGTTCATAAATTTTTTTCAAACGGTGGAAAAAACATTTGAATCTTTTGAAACTGAATCCTCCTTAAATGCGTTATTTTTAAAATGATTTTCAGATTATTAGCCTTACTTTTTGTGCCTCCGGATTTGTATCAATAAAGGAAGACAAATATTTGCTTCCTACGTCAATGATTTTAATGATAGTTTGTAATCGAAAACATCGTGCTTTTGAGATCTGTGTAATTACTCGTAGTTTTAAACTTATTAATACGAGAGGAATCCCATTGTTCTATATATTCCTGTTTCCGGTAACTGTGTGTTTTACATGGGATTCATAACATATAACCATAAAGACAGTGCTTGTTTAGAGAAAAAAATTTTTCACATGTCAGTCAAATGAGTGGTTTGTAAGCCATGATGAGTTTGGCACGACAGTCTATCTTTGGCGGATTTACGAGCTATGAACGATTCAAAGTTTCTGGAATCAAGAGAACGAGACACTAGCTCAGTTATTTTCCGAAAAAAATTTACATCCCTTATATTTATTTTAGGTTCAGCTATGTAATTTCATTTTTTCTGCAAATTAATCCTTTCGTAAGAATCCTAACAAAATAAAATAAGACATATAGATATCTATGCTATTAAAGATAAAAAGTAATAATTTAGAAAGAAATTATTTAAATAATCTGACGATACAAATGATTCGGTTCTTCCAATTAAAATGTTAGTTTTTTTTTTTTTTTTCCTTTAAAATTTTTGTAATGAAGCTTTAGAGAACATGGTGAAAGACTGACAAATGACTTCGAAATTTTGAACCAGGAGCAGATGATACATGATATATTGCCTCAGTTTCCCGTGACCGTGGTAGCCTAGTGGTTAAGGCTTCGAATTTGCGGCCGGTGGTTTCCGTTGAGCTGGGGGTTCTAGACTTGACGCCACTAAAGACCAGCGGTGTAGCAAGGGGCTGATACACGTTAAATCTGTCGGGGCGCAAAGACCTCCCTTTGGCGTGGTTTGGAAGTTAGGAGAGAGAGGTGCTAGCTCAGGTGTCGTCCTCGTCACTTAACCGAGGTTCAAAATTACGAGGTCCTTCGTTAATAGCCCTCCTGTAGCTTCTAGTGCAACGTTAATAAAACCATATCTCAGTTTCCAAACTTCTATATTATGCAAGGTGAGACCAGTTTTAATTAGCTTACAGCAGCTCTCATCCTTCCTCGAGTCTGTATTTCGCAGAACCAGGCTTCGAATCATGGTCATCGACGACCTCGAAATTTGCAGCTTCTGCATCTAAAATACCGAGTTCCGGTTTAGTTACTGTTCTGATAGCTAGCTGTATAATTTCATTATACTCGTATTTTCTCATTCAACGTCTGTTATGACATTGTTTCTACAAGATTCATTTAATAATACGTATTTTAAGAAATGAGATCGAGTCAAATGAATAGTCTTTCGAATTTAAAATTACTGAAATATATTATATTGAGTGGATAAATCTATTTTTTAAGCTCAAGGAATCTCAAGACATTCGGAAATTGAAACAGAAGATTCTTATTGAATATGAGGAAGTTTGGTGAAAGACTGTTTAGTTTTGAAGGTCAAATGCCGAAGATGACATTGGACCTGGCAACGATTGTGTGTGTAATTTGTAACAAAAAGTCATTTCACTAATATAGTATCATAGCCTCATATAATACTTATTATAGAATATTAGTAGTCATAATATTTAGAGCTATATCTTACTGGGCATTAATAGTGTTCAAAATTATTAGAAAAAATACGAACGAAGACAAAAATAAAACTGGTATTTTATTTACATGATTGATAATATCAGTCTAAGAAAATGAAATTCAAGGGGAAGTGCTTATATCTGTGACTATTTACATAAAACTAACAGTTTGTCAGTTAATAGAACAATTACACACATTATATACGTTTTATCTTAAATATTTTAAAAAAATTATATTAAATAAATTCTTATAATTGATATAAAAATGACATAAGATATCAATACATTGATTTGAAGTGAATTATTATTCGCGATTTGCTTACATTTTGATATGCGTGGTATTTTCACGTAGGTTTTGTGAGATAAAAACTGCATGATAGGTAAACAATTTCAGTATTTCCTTAACAATGTCCCGTCAGTCACAAATAATATTTTACTTAAAATACAATAATGCAAATAATATGTTAACAATTTAAGTAATATTATGCTTCTTCTATATAAAAACTATGGGCAGCTGAGTATCAGAAATCAAGGCTGAGTAAATAGGAGTTTTCCCAAGAAAAGAGGAGCTTTCAAATACAACTAATAATCCCCTGTGTGTGGAGGATGTGTTGTATCTCCAAAGGTAACTCTCGATCACCCACCTACCCTGGTGTACTCGGGCTGACAACAACGGTTCTCAGGATTGTCCAAACACTTTCGAGAAGATCACCACAAAAAGTACAACATCACCAAAATTACTCTTGGATTCCTGACAATCAACTGGACATAAAAAACGAAAATGAATATTTTAAAGTCAGGTTTCCCAAAAATCATTAAAACTTAAATCAAAACAAATTGTTTTGGAATCCTGTTTCAATAAAAAATTATCATTACTGTTAACACTGAAATATTTAATATGTCAAATTCTGTAAATAAATTTTTGGCAGAGGCTTGGTTAACAAATCTACGAAAGTTACCTTTGTATTAATATATCTTAACTGGAATAAATTTTCATTAATAAAATTCATTTTGTAGCCATCCTATTTTATATTACCTTCTCAAAACAAACTGAACTATCCTTGTGATCCTTGCCCTGAGTTGGAAATTCGTTACTGTAAAAAAGAATATATCGTAATCTGATGTATATGATTTTTTTTATTATAATTTGTGTCCTCTATTGTGCTAATGAAACTGAGAACCATTAAATATATGTACCAGTACATGTGTAAATCATTTTTTGCACAATTAATAACAACGATGAAGAGCCATAGTGGTGCCCAACAGAATGAAAATTGAAATATACCAGCTCATCCTGGATTGAAAATTTTGTAATGTATCACCCTGATACAACTATGAAAATTATTCAAGGTTGAAAGTTGTCTTTCAACAACAGCAAAAACTCATCCTGATATCAACGTGAAAAAAAATTTCATTTAAAATTGAAAAGTGCTAGTTCATCTCAGGTTGAAAGTGTTATAAGTATCCTCCCGATACATATTGTGAAAAGTATTCAAGATTAGATTTAGCCATTCAAAAGAAATCACCCTGGTTTTAGAACAAAGTCTTGAAGAAGGCCAAAAGTAATGGAAAGAAATTTCCAAGCCCTAATGAGTTCAGCACTTTTTTTTGACTGAAGCAATTTTATTGGAAAAACCGTCATTAAGAAAAGCCGCCATTTTTTTTTCTACGTCGCCAGAGACGGCAGGTGAAAAAGTGCCAGAATTTTGCAACCTACCGTCAAAAAAAAATCTCGCCAAATCTTAAAGTCTTTATACTAAAGCCTAGGCAAACTTTCATTTAGATAACTGCACAAGATAAAGATAAAAATGGCTCATCTCTCAAAAAACAAAAGCAAAAAAAAAAAAAAAAACTGACCTCTATAATTTAGTTTTGGAATTACGAGTCGATGTTACTTCTGATTATAAAGTAATTGATTTACGTGACAAAATCACTAAGTGCACATTGTTCAAAGATAATGAGCAGTTTATTTAGAAAATTTAGCAGATATGTTAGAAAATTTTGTAGAAGAGTGGAAAAGGCTAGAAAATGATGAAGTAAAGAATGTGGAAAGAGGAGACAAATTACTAGCTGAGCAAAGATCATTTGAGTTTAAAAAGTTTAAGCTGAGAGTGCAAAATTCTTTAAAGACAATTGTAAATCTCACTCAAATTGATTCTAACCCCATAGAGTTAGATTCAAAAACAGTGTGACCTACATTTGTACCTGATACAGATGATATGTCATTGTTCTGAAAAATATTTGAAAGGCAAATGAAACATTTAAATGTACCTATAGATTTTTGGGTGTCTCAATTAGTTGGAGTTCTTCCAAGTTGCATTGGTAAATTAATAGCAAGATAACCTGAAGAAATATTCAAAAAGTATGCCTATATTTGTGCTCCTAAGATTCAAACTGACTGCAGATCGATTCAGAGTTCGTTTTAGTCGACACCAGAAACTTGATCATTCCACATGGAAAAATTTCTTTTTTAAGCTGAGAACTTACTTTCGTGTTAGCTGAAAAGTTAGATTTATATGAAAATATAAAATCCCTTATCAGAAAGTAGCAAAACTTTCCAAATCACTAGAACTGTACAAACTGTAGTGTTCCAGAAATACAGGTAGTCAAGAACTTAGAATAAAAAGTTCGCAAAAGTTGAAAAGAATGATGTTTCAGCTAACTACAAAAGTACTTTCTCTATCTCGAGCTACTTGTCGTCATGAAATGCCAACAATGTTTATCACCCACCACTTTCTTATTATGGCTATGGCAATCCTGGATTTATTAAAGCAAATGTCCAAACTGTTTACTATAAGGAAAGACATTGCTTCGGTGAATACACTTGTTTCAACTCTCTAACAGCTCTAATTGATATTGAAGTTCATGAAGCTACAGGTACAGTTTCATATTAGTGTTCTTATTTAAAATTCATTTGTTCTGTGACATATGAGGTGTTTTTGCTAAAACATTCCGAAATTTTACTTTTCGAAGACCCTTTTCTGTCCATAGTCGAAAAGGTTCTCTATTGTCCTGTCCTGCCAAAAACCTTTTTCTTCCAAATCGTTTTATTTTGTTTAATTGTTTTTTTTAATTATGGCATTGTGAACAGTAGTTTTAGTTCGCTTCATAAACTATTTATTTCTCTTTCAGATTTACTATTGCCCTATAAAATAAAAAAATTTCTCTTCTCACCCTCAAATAACTCTTTACCTGGAAGCATCTTCAAATAAATCGTGGACAACACAGTAAATAAATAAATAAAAAAAAAACCTGCACCTTTTCTTCTTAGGTAATGCGGTCATGAAATACTAACGCGGACGTTTCATAATGATTCTGATGTGACATATAATGTACTAATTTTCTCTTGTAGTGTTTAATTTCTTAACAGACATTTCATTCAATTTTAGATAAATGAGTAAATATTATAAATTTAGATTAATTTTTAAAGTTGCAGTTAGTACAAAATGTGTATTCCTATCCATGTTAAATATGCACACATAATTCTTCCTCAGAAAAGCATAAACTCGTTAGTAATCTTATGCTCTGTAAGTTCTTAAGCATGGTCTTTCATTATGTTTTTATTATAAAATAACATTTTGGATTTGCATTTTTGTTGGAGTGGAGGTAGTTTTAACATATATGTGTGTTATCCAGACATTCAATAAATAGTTTTTATGACGTGAATTAGTTTGACTTAAAAATGGTCTGAAATATATTTATTTAATATTTTGTGTCTTAGTTTACAGTTCCAATAATATCAGTAGTGCTAAAAATTAAATATCAAAACGTTACAGAATTATTCATTGATTATTAATTGAAAATGGAGAGTTTCCTAGTAAGAACAAGTGCCAATAAATACCTGATCATCAAACCTATATATAATTGTCGTTATCTCTTTATATTTTGCCATCTCGTCTCCGCAGTACCAATTACAAACGCTTTCTAGTGTCCATTAGCGATTAAAGTAAATGGAAGTCAGCTGAAATGCTATCTCTCAGTTGCATTCAATTTTCTGCCCGAGGATAGAGGACTCTTCTCTACAGAACGGTGTTAGCATGCTCAGTGTATAGGATAATTACTTGTTTGACGGTTATTCGCTCGCGGAGGTCTCTGCGTAATTAACGAGAGGACACTAATTACTTCGGCACCCTGATAGCAACAAAAGACCCTTCACTCCGGTGATTTTGTTCTTCACCCAAAAGATTCCAGGCTAACTTTGTTAACGCTACGTTCCATATAAGTTAGCAATAAATTGAATCATGAATCAAATACCGAATCCGTTTCTGAAACGTTAGTCATTGGAGAATAGTATCATTCAACTGTAAAAAAAAACATATAGAAATGATAATGAAGAAAGAGAATCAAAGAAAAAGAAAACCTTTGAGTGTTCATCTTTTTCATGTGTTTGAATTTTTGTAGCTAATAGTAAATACTATTAACAATTGAAGATCTCTTCAAAATTTAGGCATATTGCTTAGAAAATATTATATGTTTTATATTACAAAATATTAAATTTTTGAACTCTGATAGAACATTAGACTAGAACTAAATTTATATTGATCCATAATCTATTATCCTTACTCTCTCTCTTTCTCTTCAATATTTATATAATTATTAGATTATCTATATAATCACCAATTTTAAGAGATGTATTGAGAATTGAAGCATTTCTTAAGATTTAGTTTCTTGAGATATTTTAGAGAAAATTATAAAATTTTTAAATGATGCGAAATGATCAGTGTGGTAATAGGCATCTGCTAAGCTTATATGCAGTTGGAATATTTTTACTATCCAGCTCTGAAATTTATATAATATACGAAAGAAATGCCATTTAATCCTCTTGGTAATAACATCAATTTTGTGATCTGAGGTTTATGAGTTCGGCCCTTGATTTCACTTAAGAGTTGTGATATAAAATATTGATAGATATTTTCGGTAGAATAGCTATCAATGGATAACAATGCTATCAATAGCTTTAAAATTTTGGTAGAATAATGGATTCGTAACCGATTTATACAGTGAGTTCGGATCTCGCTCTTCAAAACTATTGTTGTGTAGCAGAGATGATGCAAGTCACAATATGTCGGAGTACTCCAAGCAATATAAAAGGCTCGAAAGAGCGGTTGTTAAATTCTCTACTAGGAGAAATTGCCTGAAAGTCATCATGATAGTATGGTGTGGATGCCGTAAATAAAGTTCCAGTTCAAGTTTCTCTCTCGTAAGCTGATCATGACTTAAAATTACGAGGTTCGTAGTCGACATTAATGCTCGTTTTAAGCAACAAACCTCTTTAATAATTGAACGTAAAAATGCTTGCTTAAATATTCTCCTTACTATTTGATTGTAATTTCTAATTATTAAGTCCTCCCAACAGCTATAGTATGACTTTATTTATAGGAATTCGGCCTTATAAATTTAACACGAGAACGTTTTGCATGATTTCTCGAGCAATACAGTGCATTATCTCATATTATTCCTGTTATTTTATATATAAATACCAATTCATACTGACCAAAAAAGAAATTCTTCAATATTTCACTCAAGTTTGCAAAAAATTGATATAAATAAGATTAATAAAATATATTTTACCATAAAGTCTTAAGAATACAAATGCTATCAGTAAGAGTCCATGCTAAACTATTTTAAAAGAGCACAATATTTGCTCCTTATAAATAAATATCAAATACATGGTACAAAACAAATTAAGAGAAATAAGAAAAAGTGTAATTACTAAACTTGAAAATTTTAGAAGAGATTCATTGAATGTTTTTCTATAAGGTTCTAATTGTTATTTATCATTCTATGTTTTATAATTATTTGCATTTGAAATTATTTTAATATTTGCAAATTCATTACTTTTACACGAAGAGTTTATGATAAGAGATTTAGTTTTGAACAGAAGTGAGAATAATTTGTGATCAATGCTTAAAAAGTAATATTAATTAAAGCAAATGCATTAGAAGTTCATTCTTTTTTAATTAATTAATTACCCATTCATCTTCTGAGATAATGGCAAAGAATTAAAATTTTAGGAGGCGATGAATAAGACGAGTTGGTACTAATGGCCAGTGTAGTTGCACCTTGGGAATTCAGTAGGAAATGGTACAATGCTTATTACAAGAAAAATAAGCTGTTTGTTCATTCTGTAATAAGATGCTATAATTTTCTCAGACTGACAGTACCGTATTCGGGATATTAAGGATATATTTCGTAGAATATATCTGTCATAAAGGTTAAAACTCCAACTATACATACAGTCCACAAAATTTGATACCTATTAAAGTAAAGGTTAGACACATAATTTTAAAAAATTACATCGCAGAATTTTCTAATATTCTCAAGATTATTAAAAAAAATTGGGCAATTTTTTACATATTCGTTTTTCAGATGGAAAGCTCTTCCGCATTTTTGCAATCATCTCTTTTGACAAACCACATTTTAATTTAGAATTCCGCTTCAAATTACATTTTGATCACTTTCAAAGTGTTTTTTTGTTGCATTAAAACAATATTGAGGGTTGAGCTGCCAATCTGCTAACAACCATGATGATAGGGTTCCATCATACTTCAAGTTGCTTTGTTGGAGTAAGGGACCATCTTAAAAGGAGACGTAATTCTTCACCTGTGAAGCATCATGAAATGGTGAAAGGTATCGTACATGATATGAAAGAAACCTACATCAGTTGTTTGGTGGACAATGATAATAGAACTAGCAGAATAATCTGTTGACTAATGTTCATGCATTTTGGCCTTCTGAAATCTTCATTTCATCAATGCTTATGTGTAGCAATAATAAGGGATATCATTTTCATGCATTTATGAGTGAACGTTCCCGGAAAATGCTTATTCCTCGATATAACCAGTCTGTTTCTCAATTATTCTATATGTCTGTTGTATTTTAGATCTTTGAATACGTCTAACCGGTTATCTCCAGGGAACTGTAATATAGATGATGAAGAAAAATACACCATTGTAAGCTGTTTTAAAGAATTCCAGTGGTGCACTTAAAATGAGTACTGGGATTTTTCATTGTCCATTTAATCTTTTGCAGTCTTAGAATAAAGAATTATGTTCAAAATATTTCGAGATGATTGTATTCTTTCAGGAATACGTTTTTGTGAAAGTATGCATGTATTGAATGGCTATTAATGTCACACTGAGAAGCAACACTGGAGCTATTGGCGATGGACCTCATCATTTTGAGCCTCAATCGAGAGAAGAAGACAACACCTGAGCTGGGACCCACCTCTCCAAACTTCCATACCAAGTGAATGGGAGGAATTAGAACGTTAACCATATTTAACATGTGCCAGTACATGAAAAGTCTTTAGTCGCATCAGAGCTCGATCCCGGCTCGACGAAAACAACACCGACAGTGCAAAAATTAATGTAATAGAATACTACAGTTATTAATAATACATAAATAACTTAGTTTATAGGAAAAATTATAAAATCTAAAATTTTAAAGCTAGAGTTATGATGGTTTTGAAATCCATGTGCATGTGTGTGCTCTTGGATTATATTTCTGTAAAAATAAATATTTATGAATTACTAATGATTTTAGAGAGGATCTCTTTAAATATGAAAATAATTTTTAATGTTCTGATCTAAAAATAAAACTTTACATATACCACATGGCTTTAGACCTCTTCAGCTTAGAGATATTTAATAGGCTGAATTTTCAATTCAGACTACTTTAAGAGTAATTAGCTGTTGTAATTTTTCAAGAAAATACGACTCAGAAACCAAATAAAAATTATTTAATTTTACCCATTATTGTATAATTCATTACTTTAGCATACATTTAACTATAAAAAACTGAAAAAAGAGGATATTATAATGAATTATATCATTTTTCTTTTGTTGTAGCTAAGATACACAATAACGACTTTGTCTTTACGTACAAAATTATGTTTAACATTATTTACGTTATAAGTTTAGAATATAAACGGAACATTCGAAGAAATAATCATCATAAACTAGTTAATCATTCTTTGAAATGAATAAAAAGAAAACACTTGACGCTTTTTCAAAACGATGTGTCTGTTATGTGTGTGAGCGTAATGTATAAATTCCACAAATCGAGTGTCGTACATTGATTTATTAGTAAATTTTCGGTTTCAGTCATTTCCTAGAAGAGCACTTTATTATGTTCTCATTAAAAAAATTAAATCGAATAATGTCACAAATATATATGTATTCAAGTTATTTATTTATGAATAAAGAAGAAAATTCCAACTGAAAAAATAAAATTTAGTAAATGTTATCCAAAAGGATGTGTTAAAAATACATAATTTACATGATAAATATCATGATAAACATCTCACAATTTCAAAAAAAAAAAATGTAGCATTTTTTTTTTGAAATTGTGAGAAGTTTATCACGATATTAGAAAAGGGGAATGTGGAACTCATAAAACACTAAAAAATTTCACCTGCTTTATAAAGAGTGATTAAGTATGTTTTTTCCATCACACTGTAAACGGAGTGAGGTGAAACTTTTAGGGATAACATTCTTATAAAAATGTGATTTTCTATCAAAACGATGTGTTAAGTGTTGCAAAAACGTTTTTTTCCCCTTCAAAATTCTTTTCGCTAAAATATCTTATTTAGGAAATTTACCATCCAAAATATTCCAAGTTTTTAGGTGGATACCATTCCAAATAATTAATTTTGAATGAAAATCTTCAACATTATTGTTAAACTCGTGTAAAAATATAAATGCGAAATGCATTAAACAAATTTTACATTCAAGTAATCACATTACACAAATAATAGAGAAAGTGAAGCGAGAAATTTTTTAAAATATTCGAGAAAATAAATGACTCTCGATGAAGTGATTATTTTTCTGGTAATGTATTTCTGTAATATCTTCAAGAAATACCTAAAATTCTGAAAGTATCTGACAAAATAAATATTTTTAACATTTTATAAATATCAACATATTAGCAATAAAGATGAGGGAGAACACACTGATATCCTCAACTCACACATTCTTTAAAAACTGTTCGAAATGCAAGAAACTGTTACCTACATATATTCCACTGTGGCCTATTTCATATCAGTTTTCAGAATAAAACATTATTTACAAAGTATGTATCAGTTTAGTTTACTGAGAAAAGTATTTGACTTCCCTTCCTTAATTATAATTTGATTACGTCTTATCTATGATATTGCTAATAAAATTTCCCAAACACTCATAAAAAGAGTCGCAACAGACAGTGGCGTAGCGTGGATTTCTGCCTCTCGGTGCGAAACCTAAATTTGTTAACCCAATCTATAGGAATAAAATATTATTACCACTAATGCACATGCGCATAAAATTTAAATTACTAACAATTCAGTCCGTTAAAATGAGTAAATAACGTTCGATATGGGTAAAACCGTAAAATCATTGAAAAGTTTAAGAAAAAACAAAACAAACATTTACCATAACTCTCTTATACTTAACGAATCAACCTCTCTCTATATATAATTCTTTGTAAATATCTGTGCAGTTCCGATAGCAATATAGTTGTATAATGTAATGACCATGGCCTGATGCTGTAGACGAAATTAAGCCACCTCGACCATTCTGTGCCGCCAGGGCATCTTCTACATTTCCCACAATACGCCTCCTCCCATATATATATATATATATATATATATATATATATATATATATATATA
>BMAW01087309.1:293135-405335 GCA_019974015.1 Nephila pilipes
TATATATATATATATATATATATATATATATATATATATATATATATTACGTTGATAACAATCTGTAGTAGTTTTAGGCAACGATCGTTTTGTATTGGTTTTTTCTTTTGTTTGTTAAAGGGCTTCTCGAAAATTGGCGGCAAGTTCTACTGTTAACTGGAGTAAAAATTCTTATCTCCAGATATTTTCTTCTGCCGTTTGCTTGAACGAAATCCAGGCATTTATGCCCAGCTAAATCAAGGATATTGAAAAATACTCGGAGTGGCCATCTGCAAGATTTAGATTGTGTGTTATATTTCCTTGCCTTTTGATTAGTCATGTCGATACCAAATATAGTTTTATTGTAATGAACTGTATACAATAAGTTGAATAGGCATGCACATCATAATTTCATAATTTCTGATCCAATAACCTTATAAAGTAACGCATTGTTCTCCAGGGTAAATGACCGGTTGTGGTAGATAGCGGTATTCGACAAGTATTAATAAAAATAAAATAAAAAAATAGTATAATGTTAACTAAAATAATAAAAAAACAATTTAATAGAAAAACTCATGAAGCCAAATGTGCAAAAGCAATAAGATGATATGCACATTTTCAATGGAAAAGTTCATAACCGGTCAAAAGACCGGTTATGGTATGTTAGTGTTAAACAACAAACAAATTCTCAATTGAGTCACTAATCTTCATGCGCTGAAAAATCATAAATAATACTTCCTTTTTCGGCTGAAAAAATTGATGTATGCGATTCATTTTCATTAGTAAGTTTTTCAAGAATTTTCCTTGGGTCGTAAGAGAAAGTCTGACGTAGCGAGGTCTATGGGTTAAAAGGTTTCTCTTTCTCATTACAAATAGGTAAAAAAAAAATCAATTATAAATCTGTTGAATGACGCAAAACTAGTGAAAAATATCATCTAGGAAAAATGGTCATAGAATTAATATAGGATTTTTCTGTAAGTAATTTTTATTTAAGACATATTACATTAAATATCGATCAGTCAATAGAATACTTCTTCGGAATTTCGATATACAAAGAACAGTCAATTGAAGCCAAATGTGAAGAGTAGAACTGAGAAAGTTAAATTTTGATCCACATTGAACTTCAGGTCGGTTTATGTATTGATAATATTTTTTTTAATTTCAAGCAGAGGCATATTTCAATTAACACTATATCTTAAATAGATGATTTTTAACGAAAGTTTAAAAAGCTTTTTTATGAAGAAAAAGTATGAATAAATAATGAATAAAGACAAAAATTTAAAAAACCAAAGTTTATGGAGTTAAATAATATTTATTAACAGTTAATTTATAAATACTGAAAAGAGTTTTAAACACAGGTTACGAGAAAACATGTTTGTAATATATACCAGTAAAATATTTTTTTAATAAAATTGTGAGGAAAAATAAATGGTAAGTCTGAAATTATACTTTCTTTTTTCACATAAACCATTTACATAAACAAAAACATTTAATATCAATGATTCAATATCTTTAATAAAACTTTTGAAATGTTAGAGATGAAAATTGCCTTTATTGTATTATGTATGCGTTTACACTGTTTGCTGTAAGATTGGCATTTGAATTTCTTCTTCAATAAAATTGTTAATTCAGCAATTTAAAGTTGCCATAAAAATATTAGGGTTAATTTGTTTCGAGAGGTTATGAAAAAATTAAGATACTTGAAAAATATATACATGTTTTAATCTTTACTCAATTTTTACCCGATATTTAGTAATGAAACAGAACGTGATTTCTCACATTTTATTTCCTTATATAATTTTTTTTTCCTAATATCTTCCAAATGGAAATAAAAATATGTACACAAAGTCCTCTTAAGAAAATAGACTGCTATTTCTAAAAGTATTTCACATCCTTGAGACTGCACACGCATCATCTCTCGCTAAGAAATAAATTATGTATTTTCTGAATCTGGACTTGTTTATTCTTATTATTATGTAATTAATGACGCCAAAAAGTGCAAATAAATTGGAAAAAGAAACAGATCAAGTGAATAATAATTCATGTTTCATCTACAATAAAAGATTGGTAAAAGGATTAGCACTCACACAGGGAAAGGAACCTTCATTTGAATCCAATCTTTTGACACATGATCGAAAATAAGTGACATTTAAGCTCTTAAGTGGCATATTTATGGGCTCTTTTATAGTTCTTAGAATCAAAGGGAATTAAATGAAAATATACCAAATGGTTAGTATAACAATAAAAAAACATTCAATTGCGTCTCTAAAAATGTTCCAATGGAATATTTTAAGAAAAATATCAACCTAACGAACTATTCATTTTGAATATGCATCAATCAAAAATTTATCAACACCAAAAATTTTCTTATGAATTGTATAATAAGAAGTTAAGAATCAGTGAACAAATAATTATTTTTGTGTTTATCCTTTCCCTTGAATCTAAAGTTAAAAGGAAAAATTTGTAATTTTCTCTCAAAATTTGATACGTTTATTTTTTTATATTGTTATGTCTTTTTAAATACTTCATTTCAACCAAAGATACTTGAATTAAATGCAAGGTGTTTATAAAGTGTCGGACGCCTTTTGATGTTTAATAACTCATAACATAATGAAGATAAATTAAAGTTAAGAGCATTAATGGTTAGACAGACTCAAAAAGTTTCATGACCCTATAAATGAAATTACATTTGTGCCCCCTTCGTCTCACGGAGAATATCAAGGCAATACTCAATTTCATGCCAAGTACCGACAAGCATATCGGATTCAACAGTGGCTATTACGGTGTAGTCCTGGCTTTTAGGTCATCAATGTTCGACATTTTCCTCTTATGAACGATATCCTTTACAAATCCCTAAAGAAAAGAGTCCATCGGTGTTACATCAGGTGATCTGGTTGGCCAAGGAATTGGACCACCTAGTACAACTCATCTTCCTTTAAAATGGTCATTCAAAGAACTAAGGATGATGGTTCCCCAATGATGTGGTGCACCGTCTTGTTGCAAAAGATGTGTGGCTGAAGCTCTTCGAGTTGTGGAAAAATGAAATTTTCTAATATGTCTTAGTAAACGACAATTAGGAGTGTCTTTTCAGTGAAAAAGAAATTCCCAAAGACGTAGTAGTACATTAATCCACACAACATATTAACCTCTGGGAAGTCCCTTCGTAACTCACGGTGTGTACACGTTGTGGTGATTTAATATGCCAGAAAAATTAAAGCAAGCTTCGTCGGAGAACATTATACAATTAAGAAATTCAGCAGCATCTTCTATCCTCCTTAGCATATATGTTGCAAAGGCCATCCTCCCAGGCCTATCTTCCGGTTCCAAGGCTTGAATAATTTGAACTTTGTAAGCGTACAGGCTTAATCTTTTCTTAATAAACTTGAATATATTCGAAATCGGCATATTCAATTCTGTTGCCTATGATCTCACGGATCTCTTAGGATTGAGTAAGAATATCTCTCTGACCTGCTCAACATCGCTTGAGCAGGGACGTCTGGAATGATTCTTATCTACGATACTTCCAGTTTCTAGAAAATTCTTTTTTCTCCACAAGATGCTGTTTCTGGATGCAGGATCTTTTTGGTACACTCTTCTATAATTTCTCTATGTTATGGATTTCGTTTCCATGAACCACCATTAAGTTTGTGCTTTCTCTTATGGTGTATTTATTCTCCTCAATATTCGTTAGAATAAAACATCACATACAAAAATCAAACAAACACATTAAAAGTAAACATAAAATTACATTGTAATTGTTACCAAAAACAAAAAAGAGCAAAAGGTAATTAATAAGCAGGTAATATTTACAAAATAAAAGATATTCAAACCGGAAAATGAAATTATTTGAGATTAATAACACACAAAGATGACATTTACAAAAGTAAAGATATTCAAACCGAAAAAGGAAAATATAAGTGTTATTCCACAACTAAATGCCATAAGTTTGTTTATATCTTCATTACTTTATGAGTTATTATCGAAATTTTATAAACACTCTATATTCTTATGAGACAAAAAATGTAATAAATGGATCTTTAATTTTTTTTTTTGAAATTATCTATATATGACAATAAGTCACACACTTGCTGGCAAATTGCATTTCCAAATAAAAAATGAACAAGCACGAATCTAATCATTTAAACTTATTTTCTGTTTCCTATTATGCATTTAAAAGAGGTAAGATACTGTAAAATCATTGGTTTAGAAATTTTTAAGTGCACTTCTTGATAATTCTATAAATATTCAAACGAAAGACGTACATTTAGAGCAATGTAAAATTTATTTCTAGAATGAATTGCCTTAGGCAATAGTTCAAAGAGTTGGAATAATTAGAAAAATTGTTTTTAATTAGTTTGACAATGAATATAAAATGAATTTGAATTCTTAGAAATGGAAAATCGATGCATGGAACACAAATCGCTTGAATTCGCTTTGGGCTAATCTCTTTTGATGGTACAAAATTTATGAGTAACTTCAAATGATAATAAAGAAGTAATTAAGGATATCATTCATGTATAATACACTTAGGAAGTTATCATTATGCCTTCCCAGCATATTATATCTGTATAAATCATACGAAATATATTCCGAAAGTAAGTATCGTCATTTTTTTCACAAGGAAAAATAATTGCATAAAAAATTATAAGCCATGTCATCATGAACTATATACACCTCGCATTATATTTCGAAGTAGTCCCAATTGACAGTGAGACATCTGTCGCAGCATGCAATAAATTTGAAGAAACCAGTCTGGTGAAACTCAGTGTCCTGCGTTGCAAGGAATTGTCGCACAACCTGCTCCAACTCAGTATTGTTTTGGATGGACCTGATCACGACTAATACGCAGTGTGGATGTCACGTCTGATACTGTTATACTCTTATTCGCTTCCCTCATGTTCTGTACTCTAGAAATGTGGTTTTCATTTGTGGAGGTGAAGGAACTCCCTTTTTAATTTTCATCTCCCCATTTTGTCTTCCTTCTCTGAACATGCAATATCAGCGTTCTACTGTTGGACGAGACATGACCTGTTCACCATACACGGTCTGTATGCGCTCATGGATGGCTAGTCCCAATTGCCCATTCATACCAGATAACAGTACAAACGTCCATGGCCTACCACGATGTCAATGATGTCTCGGGCATGCTCGTCTGCTGCTACCCTCTTTTCTTTGACACTCTGTACTGCGTCATTCCTCCTCCACTGAGGTTACTTTCATTGTTGAACCAGCAAAGGGTGTGTATTCTTTTGGTGGTTGTTTAGTTCATATGGTGAACCACACTCTCTTTCAAAAAAAAATGATGAAACTTACTCTGAACATCCCTCGCACATTAATGTAGCATTTTGTTCCCACTTTTTTAAAGTGTAACATTGCCTCTCAAATAATTATCTTCTTAATGTTAATTCCTGCTTTTTACTGAAATGCTTTATCTGTACTTTGTGAGGCATAATGATAGACAAATGCTAAATTTTCAGAGCTGCCATGCAGTTTTATCATAACATTAGAAGTCTCGTATAAGTATAACTTCTAGATATTCTACAAAGAATTTAATAAAGTTGCTGAATATATATTTAGTGGAATACATTTTTTTCGTCTAAACAGAGTAAATGTCATGTGTAGTGTCTAAAATAACGTGAAAATTCCACCTCATGAATCAATTCAAAAGTCATCCTTGAGACTTTTTAATAATTTACTATATAACAATTAATACTTTTGAATAGAAAAATACATTAGACGAAAGTAAATAAATCGAGACAATCTTAAAGAGTTTTCGCGCGATATTCAGAATAAGAACAACGAGATCCGTGTTACAAACCAAAATATCTTGTTCTAAAAAAAGATATTTACATGATCTCTCTCTTATACTCATATGTGGACGTGATCATGTTCACGAGCTCAAGGCCAAACAATTTTTAGACGAGTCATAAGTTCGAGTACAGATACTACTTTAGGTCCAATGGGGCTAATGCACATTAAATCTATTGAGGCTCAAAGATCCCACGTTAGCGTGAGGTAGAAATTAGGAGGGAGTGCAAAGTGAGATCTCCTAATAGTGGTTTTAAATTAATTTGTCACCTAAAAACTTCATGTTGCTTCTAAGTGCGATGTTAATAAATCATCAATCAATCAAACTCAAACTTATTTACTCGTTCATAACTCGCATACTTCTCAGAGATATCAAGAGTAAGATCTCTTGATATCTCTGAGAAGACAAGCAAGTCATCACGATGACTTACTCTCAACGATGGCCAGTATAATTATTAACCCTCACTTCCTACTAAACTATTTTACTACTTTTTCCTAGATACTTTTATTTCAACTCACTATTTTATAATTATATGTTCAGCATTTTTAGAAATCAGGAAGCATTTAAAGGATTTTTAAGCTGAAATTCCTTTTTATACTTGTTTAAAGAAGTTTGTAAATTTATTTATGACTCTAAAAATAATTAAATACATTCATATTTTCAATATTTAGTTCAAATATATTGAATAAACAATTTAGTAACTGTGAATTTCTGTCTTAATGCATGGTTCAAACTGTAAAAGGGAATTAACAAATGCATTGTATATACGCAGGCGCAACAGGCTAATAACTTAATGGATATTTTTAACTTACAACTTGACTAAATAAATATATATTACTCGAAAACAAAAATAATTAAGTTTATTGATGAAAAATTAGAAGACTAAATAAGTTTGTACGCGGTAAACACAATGAGTATAGGAAATAAATTTTATATTTTCCTTAGCGTGTTTTGTCGCTAGAATTTTTGCTTTACAGTTAAAAAGAATAAGAAATTGGGAATAAATAAAATTAATGCATATTAGTTCCATATTTTTCCTGGAATTGCATTGTTTCTATTTCTTAAACCCCAGTTGGATTAAGAGTTCGGCACCAATTAAAAATTTTGATGCTCAATATTCCTGTGTTATATTTCTCAAATGAAAGATTACAAAATTCAGTTCCATATCAATTTATTTATATCACAGATTATTGTATTTACTGTTGTTACTACTGACAATTTATTATTTTTTTGATTAAAAAAAACTATGTAATCTCGCCTATAATTAATGTATACTATAAGGAGGGGGAGATCAAATGCATCTATACCAAATTATCTAACTGTTAATTAATGAAGTTTAGTATGTAAATACCGTCCAAGTTATCATACACATAATTATATTTTGGACGTCTATAAATTTACAGCTAAAATTCCAGAATCTCACAGTTGATATTCACATAATGTGTATGTGCGAAAGAGAAATTCCTATTCTGAAGCGTATAAACTTCTATTCGAATTTTTTAAAATTCCTTTTACTATTTTTTTTTCCCTACCAATCGTCCACATATGAATAAAATGAGGATTTGAGTCTATTAGTGCGTAAAATGAGGATTTGTACCCATTTGAGAGGGGACGTTCATTTGGACTAAAATAAATAGGGTGGTCAAATTAAATAATTGCTCGACCTTTCAGACGGAGCAATGCCACTATTTAACAATGTTGTCAGGAATGATAAAACCATGACAGAATATAGGGTCTGGATCAGTGGTTCCTAAATATATTTGACCCATGGCCCTCTTTTTGTTGTCAAAACTTGACCAAGGACCCCCAAGTGAAAAATAACTGCAAAAAATTAATTAAATTAGAAAACTATTACATAAATGCAATATATAAAAATTACAAATTGGAAAAAAAACCCATTTAGTTGAAGAAGTATTTATTTAAATCATAAATTTTAATTATATATAAAGTAAATTTTTAAGAAAATTAATGACTTGGATGAACTTGATGAGACATTATGAGTGTATTTATGTCTGATTCAATGTTTGTGAGTAGCAACCGCGAATTCCCATGAGCACTAATTTCAAGTCGGTTTCCTTTTTTGTGATGAGTTTCAAAACGGCTCTGAATCTACGTGGTACCAAATAGGAAGACGGGAAAGAAATCAACAACTTCTCTACAATAACCCATAATGCAGAATATAAAATCGGGATCTGTTTTTGTAACCAGAATTTGTGGTATCCTTTTTCAAACATTGGTTTAAGCTCATCATTTGTGAATATTTCAATAAGCTGCTCCTGTATTAGTATGGATTTATCTACAGTTGGGATATAAGTTTGTACACGCTCAAAAGGGTCCAACACCCAGTCGGGAATATCCAAGTGCAGAATGTCTTCACATCTTTGGTTCAGGTAAGCGTGAAGAGCCGTTAGGTGTTTATAGTAAGCAAGCAAAGTTTCATCTGTATTTTGAATTTTCGAAAGATTTGAAAACTAAGAACATTCTCTTCTGGCCCAAATTTTGTTTGTACATAAAATTTTTGCAACAAATGCAGATATTATGCTTTTAGTTTTGATTAAATTTAATTGTTCACCTTGTAATTTAAAAAAATTAGTTTCATTGAATTTGGAAAATAAATCAGTCATATAGGCTATGTCATTTTTTGAGTTAATTAAATTGTGCCGAACATCGTTGTTTTTGCTTTCCAGGAATTCCAACACTAAATCAAAGAGCGCATAAAATCGATATAGCATGCACTTTTTGATAACCAACGTACTTCTGTGTGAAGTACTAAACGAATATAGTCTTCATCATTTTTCAAACAAAGTTCGGCAAATACTCTCTCATTGAAGACATTCCTTTTGATTATTAACTGCTCTAATGACATAATCTAGTGATCCATGAAAACGTTCAATAAGATTTTTTGTGACTAAATGATGTCGATGAATGACAATGTACTGAAAATACATTCGGTAAAGCTTGTTTTAAGTATGCCAAAAAGTCTCGGTATCTTCCTACCATTACCGGAGCACCGTCAGTAGCAACAGAAATATTAGTCAAAGGTACAGCTTTTACATCGAAAGATCTTTTTAATTCGGTAAATTATATTTCACCTTTTCGCATCGGTTTCCAAACATTTAGCAAATAACAATTCTTGGCAAAAATTTTCTTTTCTTACAAATCTTACATAAGCTAAAAGTAAAGCTTCATTTCCTAGTAAAGTGGACTCGTCAAACTGTATAGAAAATTTAGATGTATTTAAGTACTCACATAATGTTTAGATGTTTTAAGTACTCACAAAAATTAAACCCTTAACTAACATTAAGGGATTACTCTTTTTTTCAACTTTTTACTTTTTCAAAGTATATATATTGATTACTTTTACTTTTTCAGTATAGTAATAGCTTAACTACCGTTACAGAATTACTATATTGAAAAAAAATGATGTATAATTTTTTCAAAAGAGATCAATTTTATTCAAATACACTTACGTAACAAAAGTACACTATCTACGTAACAATACAAGAAATACAACTATACCAAAAATTTCCAAATAACCATACTAAACATCTTTTTATCTAAGACTGGGAAAATTTGTTTATATACTTCGTATTAGCATAACATAGAACTAAATTGTTGATAGATGTACGATGTACGACTCTTTTATAGTTTATGTTTATACTGTTGACAAATTAGTGCATATAGCGGCGTTATTGCGTTCCTGTATAATCCTGTTTTCGGCCTTCTGTTTTGCACCGTGCCATGCTTGTAATTAACTTAAGTAGCTAGAACTTTAAATCATAGGCGTGTGTCAGTGGAGTTTTTCTATGTTCGTTTTTGAGAGTTTATTTCAGTTTTTTTATTGAAATTTCGTTATTATTTTTTTGTTATATTGTTGTTAGCGTGTTGATGGAAATTGAAAGCTTAAATTAATTGAAGTGAACTGAACAATAACTAAGTTTTATTAATAACATTAAAACAAGTTATACACACCATTGTTACTACAAGTGACAAATCAGCGGAAATATGTTTTATCAATGTACAGTGACAGCAAAAATCTTTAATAAATGAAATTACTCAGAGAAGGGATTCCGAGCTCACAGTGTCCATTGCAGCAATTTGTATAGGCCTTCAAATGGTTGAACAATAGTTCCGCAGTAGTTCAAACTAGAATCTTACTGATTGGAATAGATTTCAACGCTGAGTCCCACTTCGAAATGAGCTCTAATGACATGCGAAGAAATGTATGGAAACATTTAGAACGCTGATACTAATCTTGTGAGATACTAATCTTACTGTCTTCTGTCACAGACAAGACGACAAGGCAGTATGGTTTCAGGTACCTTTTTATTTGAAAGTTGGACCTTTTCGTTGTCCTCCCAGATTCTTTCACACCATATCCATGTTCTTATGATATTCCTCCCCCCCCCTCCACTGTATTTAAATTCCGTACATTGCACCCATAGCTGACATTTCAACGGGATAAAGCCCGGCCGCACACGACAATCGATTATATTGATTGTCATCGTGCTTGTTAAAAATTCCCGACTCATGAATACCGCAAAATTATTCTCCAATCGGGAACATTTTCAGTTTGATGAGCAGACAATTCTGACTGTAACGCGATCTTCCTAATCTAACTCGATAATTTGAGACAATTTAGAAGATATCTCGCTGACTAACATCCACCAAATCTATAAATCAATGCTAAGTCTAATAAAAGTTCACATTAATATTATGTATCTTTGATTATTTCTAGATGATAGTGGGTGATAGATTCATTATTTATAGATGTACCTTTTGAAACTCCTCATTCGGTTTCTCTGAAATTTTACATGATGTTTAGTGATTTTCGTTACATTCGGATAACTCTTTTTGGTGCTTCATTTTTGTGTGTGTGACGTTGCTGTATGATAGATTTCTCATTTTATTTACCTTTACTATTATTACGTTCTCCTTAATACCATATGCTTTGCTGGCCATTAAAAATGCTGAACTAGAAAGGAAAGCAAACAGTAGAGTCTGATTTATTGTATACATATGAGGAACACATGATTAAATATACAAGGGGGTTGAGGTACACAGCGTACATAATTCAGTACCCAGAGCTACTGCCACTGGCAACAATTCCATGCAGTTTCAGCTCTATGCCAGATCAATCATAATGACTGGCGAACGACATCCAAACAAGGCAAGTGGATGGTTGACCCGACTAGTCATTATTCTTCTCATACATATACATATGTATACGAGAAAAAAGTATATTCCCTTTGTTTATAAAATATCTAATATTGTTTTACGGACAAAAAATATTGAACAATGTTATTTATATCACATGAACATTATCCGCTAATAATTTGAACAGATTAGGTAATTACAAATTAGAGAGTTCAAAATTACACTAATACTAAATACAGAAATGTTACATTTGCGGTAAAATTTTTAAAAAAATTCAAATCAGAATTATTTTTGAGTACTCAAATATGAATACATTAAAAACATAGCGAAGGAAAAAATCAAATTTAAGCTTCCCAACAAAATTATTCGCCCATTCAGTTCATCATGATTAAGTCATTTTCATCTAATCGTGAAGAAATACCAGAGAACTTTGTGGTCTTGTGGAGAATATAGACGGGGAGGGGAGCGTTAGTACACATTTACCTGATCTTGGCAAAGAAAAACAATGCAAGAAGCCCACCTCTATTACGCTTGTCGATCTCTCTTGAACCTCAATACTTTGCACTCTCCTCTTTTAGGAGTTCTGATACTTTCTTGTTTATCACCTATTGTAATAACTAATATTTTTCTTTTTATTGTTACTTGAATATTGTTTTTAATACAAGTATTTTTGTGAGGATTAGTCAATTGTTTTCCAAAGTTCCTTTAGAGAAAGGAAACTTTTGTACAGCTTGTTTTTAAAGCAATAAGGATTCACATGCAGAGAAACAAACACAATTGTAGAAGCTGGGTCAGTAATATTATACGAGAGCTATTTTTTGCAGTCACGAAATGAAGATTGTGAAAATTCAATGACGCTGGGCGCAGTGTGTTTAGTATGTCCGTCGATCGCGTCACGTCGCACTTGTCTGTTCTTAGTGCGCAGTGAAAATGTAAACGTACCTCAAACAACAGAGACTCCTGCAATGTATGAAATGCGGGTTGTCATTCGCCTGCTGAGGGGTTGAATGCAGACTAGATTCATCGATGAATAAGTAATGTGTACGAAAAAATTTAGGAGTGACAATTTACTGCCGCACACTGCAGGTGCGATAAAGACGCTCCTGTAGCTGTTTCAGTGGTTCGTGTTTGATCACCCACCATTCAGTCCAGACCATAATCCCACCAATTTCCATCCCTTTGATCACATGAAACGCTGACTAGGGAGGTAGAAGTTTGGCCCAGACAACGAGCTGTTGACCAGTGTTGAGAATTGGGTGAAATCTTAAGTGGCTATCTTCTATGATGAGGGTATTGGAAAGTTGCTACAACTATCCTACAAATGCCTCAGTCAGAGAGATGACTATGTATATAAGTAGCTTGAAGATGTGTCTAAATGTTCCAAATAAAACAGTCTCGATTTTCACTCGAGTTTTCATTTCACTACCGATCGGACATAGAAAAAAAATAGCTTTCATAGAATAAACACATGCATCATTTCCTAGTTTCTATTTGCATATACACGCGGCAACTAATTTATCATTTATTCCTACTTCACCTTAGTTTCATAATAATATGAAGTTATATCTGTGAGGTTTCTCCCTTTCTCATCTAAAACTTCGACCTCAAGGTGTACAATTGAAAGGTAGATTATCGATTGACTCTTTTTCAGTCCATGTGAAACATGAGTCGTATTCCGTTGAAAACCAAGTAATGAGAAAAATTTTATTATATCAAGCATAACTGTTCTATCGAGCATGATTTGAAATGCAAACAATCCAAAAATACTAAATTTCTTTTAATATGTACCACTTTGCATATTAGAGATAGAGGTCGATTAGACCCAGGAAAAATATCATTTTCTTAATTTGTTAAAAAAAAATTCTACAACTCAGAAAAACTGAAGACATTTATTTTTTTGAGGAATGACAGGGTAGCCTAGCGGTCATGGTCGTGTCTGGTGTGGTTTTCGTATAGTCAAGGGTTCCATCTGTGATGCCCTTAAAAATCCGTCTTGCAGCGAGCTAATGCATGTTTAATCTGGTCGACGTCCCTAGTCCTCTCGTTGGCGTGGTGTGGAAGTTTGGAGTGGAAGTTGCTAGCTCAAGTTTCGTTCTCGTCACTTGACAGAGGTTCAAAATTCAAGAGGCCGGTTGCCAATAGCCCTCGCTTTGTTTCTCAGTGTGATGTTAATAAGAAATTACACTCACTATTTGAGAAATATACAAAAAATATAAGATGTCTTCATTGAAACCCGTGGCAGCTATTACTAAATAAGTCGAATACATTCATTTTGGGTAGGAGGGTTAAATTATTTCTAAATTTATTGTAACAAATGCAATAGAATAGTTTATAATGTATCGGTAATTTCTATTATCTTAGCTGTTTGGTTACATATGATAAGCTATTCAAATAAATTATCTGAATGATGCAGAGGGCATTGATGCTCGTAAAGTAATAACAGACAAAAAATTTATAAATGAGACAGAGCAAATATCTCCTTTATCCATTTAGTTAACCCTTCTTTGTTATTATCAAATTGACTCAGTTATCGTTTCATTACCCATACAATTATTCATGAATCTAAATTCAATCTATATGAATTACGGCTAACTTATAATGAGCACGTATTAACTTTTCACATATTAGAAGAATAACTCTCTCTTAAAATATAGTTTAACTCAAACTGATAAAGCGTAAGTGTTTTCTTCGCCTGATTAACATTATATAAGCATCTTCATATCCTATACAGTACTCAAGATAACACTAATGCATTATTTTAATGAATATATTTATCATTACATTATGCGTGTGAATGCAAATATTTAAAATTTAAGATTTTATCCGATTTCTTCTTTATAGTTTTTAAAATTCATGCATTACAAAACATCGTTTTTAATACTTATGACATTATTATTATTGTTGTAGTTTGCTTAAAATTGAATTCTAAAAGCATTACTGAGGTGTTATTACCCTATGCGCTTTGGAAACATAATTCATTAACTTGAACTCAAAATTTTACTTCGGAGTAAAGTATTGTTCTTTCGATGCTTAATTATCATCACTGACTTCAAAGGAACATGTGAATATAACAATTCGTACGTTACTTGGTATTACTGTTATTTTTCTTGATATATATTAGAAATATGATTTCATTTTTTCAATTTAACGCAATACTTGATTCTTTGTATTATATATCTCATACAGTGGTGCTAAGGAACGTTAAACTTATAGAAACTCTGTGCCCTCACAGAAAGTGGTTTGGAGGCTTGGAGCATTGAGTGCTAGTTCAGGTATCGATCTCGTTACATAATTAAGATTCAAAATCATGTAGTCCTTCGCCAATATTTCTCGTGCTGCTTCTATATTCGATATTAATAAACAATACAACTGTGCAAAATTTATATGGAATTTTGTGGATCACTTACGGATCGTTTAAACAATAATTAAAATCACTATTCATAATTAATAGATAAATTAATTATTAATTACTTAAATATAATTAATTGTTAAAATTGGGGCACTTAAATATATATATATATATATATATATATATATATATATAATTCTGACTATATACCCTTCATTAAAAACCAAAAATAATAATTTCATCTGTTGCACTTATTGTTATAAGTATACACTGTGTTTATAAATTATTAACCAAAGTACTTGAAATATTGGAAATGCATCCTATTATTTGAATAATGTAAATATTGCTGCTGATATAAAAATTCATAAATAAAGATCTCTACACTTTCAAATTTTTTTAAACTAAGTTTTTCTATATACAGTGCTGTATTTTTTTAATTACTTATAATTTGAATCCGGGCTTAATATTTTCTACTAGCAAAACATTGAATGTTTTATTTTTATGTCATGAAAGGTTCCTGTGAAGTAGCGCCATGAATTCATAGTGCGTATGGTTAAAATGATACGATAATCTAGAGTATTATGCTAACTATAATACAATTAAAACAATGCATTTCCTCTTTCAGTCTGATAATAGTTTTATCAACACTTCCAGAAGTAGGGGAAATAAACTGTTTGCATTTAATTAATTTTACTAAGTATTCCTAAAACCCTTCGGTGGAAACTCCGAGAACTACCCTATTGAATATTATCAATTAATTTGAGTCAACTTATAAAAGTAATTTTATATTTTACAACTGTTTAATGTGTTTTGGCTAGCAACATATGTTTTCTTGTGAGAAAGAATGGAGTGGATATTTTAACGAGCCCGAATGAACAAACTTCGTCTAATATTTCAATGAGTTCAGAACCTTTTTAATAATGTTTCTAATTCTTCATTCTATTAAAGTGAATATTCAGTTAAGTAACGATAAACATTAATATTACATTGGAATTTATTAAAGTTGCAACACTGAATTGTCCTTTTCATCCGTGTTCTTTTCATTTTGATTTGTGCAGAGGAATGTGAATAAAAACACGACAAATAGTAACGTAATTTTACAATTATCTTGGTCATGTCACTAATATTGTACTGTTTAAAAAATTTCAAATAAACAATCAATTTGCGGGTCAGGATACATAAAATAACGCATTCAAAGATTTTTGAACCGCTTTCCATTCATGTTTTTATTTTCAAATATTTTTTTTTTGTTAAATGAGTGACAAGATTTAAACTTTATGTTACATATTAACAAGAATGCTTCAAGTTATTAATATATTTTTCGTCCAAAATTTCATTACAGAAACATCATAAAAATCAAATTCTTCTGCTTCATAATTAATTGAAAAGTCAAGATAAGCTATTTTCATATTATTAAGTATCTATTGACATAATAAACATTTTGGGTTCTCAATCAAAACTTTTATCAAACAAGAAAATAAGTTTATTTGGGTTTAAAATAAGTTTATTTGGGTTTAAAATAAGTTTATTGAACAAACAAAAAAGTTCATCAAACAAGTTTACTTAGGTTTCATCAGACACTATAAATCCATTTAAAATCAAATATATAACATGAATTTGATTCATAAAAGGATGCATTAAGTGTATCTTCCTGTCTGGAATAGTTTCTGATATGAAAACAAACAAATATACTATTTGCTATCACAACTTATTATTCCTGTTTATTAATTAATTTCATGAAGAACAGATTTTAAATCTCTTTGTTTTAAGAGTCATTATTAGTTTTTTTGCATTTCTTTTTTCATTAAATTCAATATCCCATTCACTTCTGGAGAATCCTTAGAAAGTTCTTTTAGTCTCTGGTGAGACAGATATATTAATTATTTGACTCCCATCATCTTCAAAACAATGCTCCCCACCTTGACATTGAAATCAATTGTTTCTCAGAAAAAAGGAATGTACTCGTAATCTTTGAACACATAATTTCACGGATCATTACCTTCCACAAGACAAAGACGAATACGACGGGAAGTTCTTCTTTTCTGAGATGCATAAATCACCTTGAATATCCTCTTTAAAACTCAACATTAATTCACATTGAACATAACTTAAACAATAGATTCATCTAACCACAATAGAAAACTAAATCAGATGAAAAAATGTTTCAAATGAACTTTTTAGGGACGCAAAAATCCTCTTAATAAGAAAGATGTTCAATACTGTATAGTAGTTTTTCATTATTTCAATATTTATCCAGTGTTTTAAAATTTCCTATAAAAAAGTTATTGGTATATAAAATATTCTTATTACTCCAGACATTAATTTGAGCAGCAAGGCGTAAGCAATGGTTTGTTTTATTTACAAGAGGTATAATGGAAATATTCGATTTAAAACAAAAACTTTTCAGAAATGAGGTAAAATAGTAGAATTTTACACCAATTTTTATACTCATAACTTTTTCTTCTTGTAAATTGCTAAGCATAGTGAACATTAATAATAGATTACAAATTCAATGATAAATCAAAACTATTAAGAATTATTAAGAATTTCGAATGTAATAAGTCTACTCTCCAGTGCGAAAAATATGTTGGACTACACCAACGTAAATAGTTTATTATCAACTTAATGGCGCATAGAGGTAATGAATTCGGGCTCAGTTCTTCTTGAACAGATCTCTTAAAATAGGACAGGGCATTTCAGTTTTTCACGTGGAATAGTACTGAAGTTCAGAGAATATTGTTATAGTTTTAATTTTATCTTTGTCATTTAATTTCAAATATATTCGCTGTTAATAGTCCTCAAAATAATTTTAAAGCGTTATTAAGTCTGCTTAACAACTCAGTCACGAGTAAAATTTCATTTTAATAAAACAAATCAAAAGAAAACAAACTCATTTGATTTTATAAAATAAAAACAGTTTATAAAAGCAATTTAGAATTTACAGCGAAACCTGTACAATATTTACGCTTCGAGAAATATAATAAATCAACCGTAAATCCAAAAACTTTAAAAACATTTTCTATTTAGTCTAGTTTTAAGTTTAATGTAGATTTCTACACATCTAATTTATTTTAATTTTTGAAATAATATTCTGTGTAGATATTCATTCGCGTAAAAATGTAAGGAATGTTAATTTTTCAATAACCGTCAAAGTAACAATCGATAAATTTTTATAAACACCTTATAATAGATTCTACTTTTCAGAGTTTTCAACTCGTACAATTTCCATTTATTGTAATCTTTTTACTGCTATTAAAATGAATGAATACCTTAAATCAAGTTCCTTGGGATTGCGGTTATTTTCCTCCCGGAGGACAAAACCTGAAATCTATAAGTACAATAATCCAGATAATAATTCGATACTTTTCTTCGCTGCCTTTGGCTCGATATTTTCGGCTGTGGAGAGCGAACAAACTACAGTCGCAGAAAGAAATAACAATATTTTCGTAGTATAAATTTTATCATATCTCAATGCTAGACAGAAATCTCGTATGTTTATCATAAAGATCTTAAAATGCAGAAAATGGAAGAAATATTTCTTTGTGTTGTTTATTTATGACTGAATGCGATTTTTATGTAAATGTTCAAATGGAATCCACGAATGCGAGTTTTACTCGGCGTAATAAAGACAGACTAAATTTTTTGGAGATAATGCTTTACAAATCATGACTTGGTGTTGTATTAATACTATAGCTATCCATTAACGCTCAGTAAGATTTAAAAACCATCATCCAAAGAGTTCCATATAAATGTTTAAGAACATTATAAGTAACATAAATATTTTTTAAAAGTAGTAATATACTACGCATTTTGAGAAAAACGGAAAACCTCTTTAATTAAATGAAATGTTTTAAAATGAATTTCTTTTATAGAGGTTTTAAGGTAATAATGAATTCCTTGAATTTCTACGATGTGAAATTCATTTTATAGCATAAATATTTAATAAAGAGTAATTACAGACTTATAAATTTATTTAATAAATTCTAATTTGTAAGACATTTACTGTCGAAAGTTGTAATTTGTTAGATCCTAGTACGATTTATTTGAGAAAGTAGATACTTCTCGATATCTATAAATGAAAACTAAACAAAACTATATATATGTGTGTGTGTATGTATGTAATTCCATTTTTAATCAAATACTGAATTTAGTACACTGAAAAGTTCACGAAATGAGCTGAATGAAAAGTTATTTGAATGAAATGAAAAGTTATTTGAAAATGAAAATGAAAAGTTATTTGAATAAAGCTATTGTTCACTTCTGTGCATTTAAAAAAATACGGTGCTATAATTGATACAACTAATTTATGTGAATATTGTTTTTAACAAAATACACACAAGTCTCATTTAAAAAAAGATTTAAAATAACGTAATATGAAAATTAACTATATAAAATTAAAATGGCTAAATTTATTTTATTTTACAAATTTGTTTTAAAAAATTACAGTGTTTACAACAAAGTTTGACAGAAAAGATTTGATATGAATATCTAAGATTCCTCAAATGGAAATCGTAAGCAGTTTGTTTAACAAGTATTTATTAGAATCTGTTAAAAAAGTTTGGAAATATTTTGAGTAGGTAAACTACCTATCATAATATTACTCTAATTGACCGTGATGTCTTGTTCCTAAAAACATTTCTATTCAAAAATGTAATTTTCTTACAGTTCTTACAGACGTTTACGTGTTTGTCAATATGTTTATTTTTCATACATTAGGATTTACTATAGATGTTTTATATTAATTAATGGAAGTAATTTTAAGCTATGAATAGAAGAAATAATTCTTTTCTTGTTTTCAATGTATGCTGTGTAAAAAACACACTGTATATGAAGTTATTGAAAATTTGAAATCTCCTGAAACTCCATGTAAAATGAAAGCAAATTTAAAATATTAGCAGAGAGTTTATAAAAAGGATGGTGTCAAAAATGTAGATTTCATATAGTTACTTACAAAGAATTTAAAAATACAAAATTTTGCTTCGAACGTAATAAAAGGAAATACAATTATTGGATTTTTCATTAGAAAATATCTGCATGTATTTTGCTCCTCTGATAACATACATCATGCTAAATAAATTATCCTGGCAGAATAAAAAAAAAAGCAAATTTAAGAACAACTAGTATAAATTAAGAAGTAACCTTTTTAACGAATCCCCTCGTAACTATTATATAAAGCAACGATTTTCTTACAAATTTAAAAGCAAAATTAAATATGAACACACACTCTCATACATATATATATATATATATATATATATATATATATATATATATATGTGTGTGTGTGTGTGTGTGTGTGTGTGTGTGTGTGTGTATATATATATATATATGTGTGTGTGTATATATATATATATATATATATATATATTCAAGCGCCTTTACCTTAGTTTTTTTTTTCTTTTACCTAAATGTTTAGTCATACTAAATATATCTCCAAATATATCTCCGAAATATAAAGGGGTTAACTCGCGCCTCATAGAGCTTGATTGAATAAAAATGTAGGAGAAAAATTTGCTTAAGCAATTTGAGTTTGTATATTTATTACTCATATTAAGAAATTGTGTTATTTTCTCATAAAATAATTTTTGCCGATGCTTTGCCTATTAAATGGCATCTTTAAAAGGGACTCTGAAACATCAAAGTCACTCATTAATACGATATTTAAATAAATATCTTCTCAAAAGTAACTTTTTGTAGTACTACTTTCTGTGTTACTTCTGCCTTTCATCCACAGTTATTAAAAGTGAGTAAATTACAGCCCAATAAAATTCTGCTTCAATATCACCCTTCTATCAGCTACATCATTAACAACACTAAGATTCCAGATTATTTCTTGTGACTTTAAATAAGAATCCTCCATACCCGAAATATCTAGACTAATATTCAGAAAACTAATTTAAAAATTAAATTTTGTAATAAATTTAACTTTTTCTGAGAATTAAAGTCTTCTGCTGTATTTCTTAAATAACAATAATAATAATAGAGAAATACTTATTTTTGATATCATATCTAAATTTCGAATGACTAAATTTGTAATATTTATTAAAATTCCTTGCTAAAAACTTAATAAATTATAAAAACTTATCGTTATATAATAAAGAAGAATATCTCTAATAAAATAATTATTAATAAATGAAGTAGTTAGTATTAAAATTTAAGCCTGAGGTAAAGGAAGGGTAAACTCATTTGTATGAATTCTGCTGTACCTTTCAGTATTAAAATCAACGTCTTAAGTAAAGGAAAATACATTCATTTAAAGTTTTTCTTGCTCTAAAAAAAGTGCAGGCATTAATATTAAAGTAATGAAACCACATTCACATGAAACATCATGGTTGCATAATCCACCCAGATAACTTCTGCTATGTGTTTGGTAAGTTTGATTGTTTGGTTGTATTAATGTCGCACTTGGACACAGGCTATTGGTGATGGACCTCGTAATTTTGAACCTTGGTCAAGTGACGAGAATAACACATGAGCTGGCACCCTCATCTCTTAAATCCCCCACCACACCAATGGGAGGACTTTGAATCCAGGATTATTTAACGTGCATCATCCCCTGCTACTTGGCAGGTCTTTAGTGGCATCAAGGATCGAACTTACAACTCGACGAAAACCGAAATTTTGAAAGATTCAACACCTGATCCAAAGCTCGCAGATATAGAATTAATTGCTTTGCCATCATTCAAAGCCTTCATTGCATTCATGGATTTTTGGGTAACAGAAGAGTTGAAGATTTCGTTGCTTTAGTAACAGGTTTATTAAGCAACTGAAGAAACATGTGAAGCAGATAGTCAATAAAAATTCCCCTTTTTGCATTCACTCCCAGACTTTTTCCCGAGCAAATCGTGAACAGTAAGTGATGAACTGAGTGAACGTTTTGACCAAGGTATCCTGACCATGAAGTACCGTTACTAAAGGGGCTTTCGCCCTTCAATGATGAGCAATTACTTTTGGCTTCGCTTTAGGAAGACTGGCGAGATACCACACAAAAGAAAAGCTTCATCCTTTTTTGTTAAACCAAAAATTGATATTATGGAAAGTATATAGTAACATTGTATATTTTGTGCCCTTTTAATTTTTTTTTTTGTTTAAACGTGGGGTTTTTTTCACTGTTATCAAGTAAACAGTGTTTTAATCTGTATATAAGTATTTCTTATTGATACATTTATATCACCCCTGTAAATCTAGAAAAATACGACATGATGCTGAAAACCTGATTCTTTCACAGAAATTAGTTAATTTCCCACTTTTACTAACTAGATACAAAAAAATTAAAATTTGTTAAATAGGGTACATTAAAGTGTTTTTTTTCTGGTTTAGGACAAAAAGTACGGTTAAACTTAGTTTTAAGGGATGCATATATTCCCTCTCGACAAAATGCTTTATAACAAATTGGTAAATTGAAGCAAATTTCAAATACATGAATTAAACACCAAAAATTAAATAGAAAAAGTTTATTAACACAAAAAACATAAATCTACCTTTATTTTAACTAACTTTAAATACTCCGTTATAATCTAATTCATCTAAAATAAAAAAAACAGCATGTTTTGAGTAGCAATAACTCGCACCTTAAACATTTAACTATTCTCTTCTATGTTTTCATCTCTGAAAGTTGTTCTTTTAAATTTAATTGCAGGCATGATTTTTCTTTCCTATCTTTCAAATATATTAATTACCCAGAAATGAAGTCGATGTAGTACACATTAAATTTCAAATTTAAGAAATTATCATGTATGTATATTTAACAGGATTCAAATGAATGCAATGTAAGATCCCCCCCCCCAATACATTCCTCGTTACATGTTGCAAACTACTTATAGCATAAACTGGTTATCACAGTAAGCATTCGCTGTTAGAAAAATTTTAGACCAGCACTTAAGGTTAGGAAGTAATCTCAATAATTAAAAAATAAAACAATATGTAAGAAATCATTACTGTACCATTTAGTAAAAAGATTCATAACAATCCATGTAAGCACCGATAAAACATTGTAAACTAAGAAAAATGAATACAAATGAATAAACAAATTTTACTACTAAAGAAAAGTATACTATAGAAATTTCCAAAAGAAAGTAAATTAAAGAAAAAACAAATTGTCAACACAACTAAAATTATCATAAAGATACATTTATATTATCTGAAAATATGTAGCAATTTAAAAAAATTATGTTTCTTTGTATTACCTTCGCCATATATTATATTTAATTTCATAAAAAGTATTGAGCTGATAAAAGCGTATAATGTTACACGCAGGCTTGTGTGTGTGCATGCATTTGGTTCTTTATAAATTTTTTCATACTATCTAATTTTTTTAAGATGCTTAATTATAGTTCTAGATAAGTTATAAATTGATACAAATATATATACAAAAAATTCTGACGTGACATTGTAAAATCATTTTCATACTTTTGTCATTTTAATGAAAGATTTCCAACATATTTACATTTTTGTTCAAAATGACAGGTTAGTCACGGAATGTAGCAGTACATCATTATCTGACTAATTTCAAATGAATAACTCAAGAGCAGTTTGGAACGTTACAAGCGATAATATTGAAAAAAATTGGCTTTATTTTGTTTTTTCTTGAGATATTATTCTCATTATTTCAATTTGATGCAGAAATGAGTTATTAATCAGTGTCTAAGAATTTCAGTTTGTCTTAGGAGTTGCAATTACGTTAATTGAGAATGGTTTCAGTGAAATAACTTCGGATTTTAAATTATCAGAAGGTCAATGATATTTTTTTACATTCTGTATTAAATTAACGTTGCAGTTGAACTGTAGCATAGTTGACTCTCAAGGATTTTCTTAAGAGTTTTTCCGTTGAAATGACAGGAAAAAGAAAGCATAGTAAAAAAAGAAGCGTATTTTCAGCTTTTTCGTAATAATCCTTGAAAAATAGTGCAAAATTTGGTACTCGAGTAGTACAGCGACATTCTTAAAGTCTGAAGATTCTTATTTCGATTCTGCTGTAGGATAAAATAATAAAGAGTTGCACTTTTAAGTCAACACCAAGTCATAACATTCTCCAATCTTCATATGAGGAAAATGTATTTCAGCATTGGTCAATCTTGAGACCATGGAGGAAAATTATGATAGAATTACCTTGTGCAGTTTGAATCCAACTTTAACTCAAGCTGAACTAAAATAAAACGAATTGTGTGAGTATTTTCATTAGAATATAGAATGTTAGAAAAAAGTTAGTGAAATGTAGTTTTATAAGTTCTTATAGAACTCTAAAAAGAAAACATACTCTTCCTTCTTTTTGCTTATTCGCAAGCCTTAGAGCTTTAAAAATCCCCTTTGAGGTGCAGATAAATTACTAGCAATTGAAGGTTATAAACAGTTTTTAACATTCCGATGCAAAAAATATTATCTTCATGCAATTTTTAATTATAACGTTTCTTTATAATCATATTTATTAGTCCTTAACCACGTTGTGTATTTTTTAGAAAAAGTAGTTTAAACAGATAAAAATAAAAAAAATTATTTCTTGATCTCACAGTTTAAATAAATTGTGTTATTTGACATTTTCTGTTATAAAATCATCAAAGTAAAGAAAAGTTTAGACCATCATTTTATTTACAGATAGAAAATTATACATAAGAATAATAGATAAATGGAAATTAAAAATATTCTCAGTTCTCTATACAGCATTTACAGATATAGAAAAAAAAAGGGTGTAATAGCTTTCATTTTACTTCTAGACGTAAGATGGGTAATAACCGAAATATATTAGGAAAAGGCTTAAAATTGTTATAGTATGTTTGGTGTATCACTCTATTGTGAAAAAGAAATTCAAAATGAAATACGATAAGAAATACGAATAAGAAAAACAATATATATGATATGGATTATATATATAATTACTTTAACCGAATTATATATTATAGAAACTTTCCTAAATAGCATTTCTAATAGTTGAAAATATTTAAATTGAAAATATCATGACATATATTTACCATTCAATTCATTTATTAAAAGACTCTTAACTTCTTCATATATTCGAGGGTGATTCATTAAGTACCTGTATATGAAAGATAGATGACATTGCTAAAGCAAGTTGGTGTTACCGTTGCATGTTCCATTTGTTCGAAGGTGCCAAAACATATTTGACACTGATTCATAGCTTAGTTTTGATTTGGCAGCCATTTGCTCCTAAATTAAAATTTGATTGTTGCCGTGTCTATTGTCACAGTCAATGACATGTGGATTCATTTTAGACCCAACACCATGTAACTAACCTAACAATGGATTCTTTCAATAATTTAAATTTAAATAAAAAAACAAAGGCTGGACAGTTGTAATGACGAATGTTTGGAATACGAAAGGTGTCCAACTTACGAACAAGTTAGAAAAAGAAAATGTATCAGAGAGACAGAGCGGACAATTCTATAATGAATTGCTTCATTCCTTTTCCTGACACAGGTACTGTTAATGTTAAGACAATCTACTTACTGAGTCGCTAGTTTAAACGTCAATTGTGAGATCATCTCTCATCAAAGATTGAAATGTGAAACGAGTGCAGAAGCATTTTTACTTACAATGTGAAGGAAGTGTGATTAATAAGAAATTAGTTTAATTGTTTGCTTTGGAACCTAATTAAGGTGTGAGTGCTAACTCCATTATTTAGGTTTTTTTGTCCTCTGTACTATTTAATTAAGCAACGTTCAATCAAATTCTTGAAAACGAAGTACAATAATTATTTATTAAAAAATATTTTGAGTTAGATATGGAAAATTAATTGATAAAAATCAATTTTATGGCAGAACTCTAATAATACCACTTTATTATAATTGTATATTGTTATAGATTTAAGTAAAAGGCTTCGTTTTCATGAAAATAACAAATTTTCTTTACATGTCTCATATGATTGCTTTCAAATCATTAATAAAGCCATCAAAATGCTTATTATCCGATGATAGTCGCTGTAGTTATCGAAGAATAATAATTATCAAACCTTTTTTTCTGGACTACTGTATTTTTCAAAAGGTGCAATAAATTATTTTACTGAGAAAAGACAACATTTCTTTATGTAGGAACAGTTAAAGCTCCGAATCGATTTCATGAGAGCAGTGTTGACGTTGACTCGGTTTTTGGCATACCACTTTGAAGCCGAAAGATAAATATGCCAATGCATGAAATGATAAATATCATAATATACGCCAAATATCCTTTCTATTCGCCCATTCGTAAAAAAGAGGTAATCTATGAACCATTCTATTTCTTCTCCCTGTGAAGCAAAAGCGTCATACCCTGGTTATCATTACTCATAGGGAGAATTGGTTACTCGCTCACTTAGAATAGAAAGTCTTTTCGTTGATATTTGATGCAGGACATTTTAAAAAAAGGGAGAGAGAGTACTTTCAGTTTACTCGATTTCAACATCTTTTTTATAATAAGTAGAGAATTTTAAGTTTTCACTTCTTAGAGAACTACACAGAATCGTCCCTAATGATATTAAGCCCATGATAATCGCCATTTAAAACATATTAAAATAAACGTAGCTGAAGTAATTTGTGTGTGTTTTTATTTAGACTTTCTGTGTGTCTTTTTTTAATTGAATGCTCAAAAGTCTACAAAGTTTAGCATATTATTGTGGGGTTTGAGAAGGATGAATTTAACAATTATAAAATGTAGTTTTGATATATTTTACAGAATGTCATTTGCATTTTAAGGAAATGATTTTACTGTCAATTTCCTATGCTTATTTGCATTTTTGCTCACAGCATAAAAGTCTTTTTACTATAGATCTGACTTGAAGTATACATGAAAGCAGAATTTTCCTCAAAATGTTCGTCAATTTTATGCTATTCCTCTTCAGCGGCTTTCCAAAGTCGTTACTGAATGCGGATGCCGGTTTCCTAATGCACATTTAAATAAACCAAATGCACAAAAATGTTTTGAGGAAACATCAGAGGATTTAACAGGTAAAGGGTTTCATTTTATTCCAGTTTCTGATTCGTTTATTGTTACTTACTGGCAGTTAATTTTGAAGTGAGGCTTTGTCAATATGCATTTTGATAGGATCTTTAACATATAAAAATGAAATTTCTTGATCAAATATTTGTTCTAAAATTTTCTTTTGCTAATACTAAGAATTTCTTTCAGCATTACTTGTAGTTCTTTCAACTTTAACTTGCCGAAATCATTAATTCTTAAGAAATGTTTTCTTCATAATGAGTTAGCCATTTTTTACTATTATTTTCTTCTATAAAAGTTTTGAAAATCTCTCGTTTTTGGTTGCAATCATTAAGAACTCAGTGCTTCAACAATTGTGCGTGATAAACTTCAATCTATCTCAAAGTAGATAATTTTCATGTACCTTTCTGAGGTTAATTTTTTTTCTTTCATTCGTATCGACAAAAGTGTGTAAAATTTAGGATTAAGCGTTTTTTAACTTTAAATCTTAAGAACAAATTTACAGTTTGAGATGACATTCCCTGTCACATTACAATGCGTTTTTTGATAGAAAGACTTACTTTTAAAAAGTTGAGACCTGACCTTGTGAATGATGCATAAATTTCGCATAACTTAGGAATAAGATATCTCAGGTGTGTGTTTTTTAATTATCATTCAAATTTTCTGATAGTCATTGTTTTCCTATACAAATCAATGTGTAAAGAATTCCTTTCCTTCATATGATATAACGATGACTTTACAATATTTTACAATTTGTTTGGTATAAATACTTTTCCTCAGAAAGTGCATTTACGTAGCTCTCGAATTACCTGTCAAATTCTGTGCCATTTAAAATAAAGTTTCGATTTTGACTTTTGGTTAAAAAAACAAAGATAGCACATGAATCTTGTCATAAATCTCGATTGAATAGATTAAATCAAGGAAAATATTCCAAAATCGTTTCGGAAATGTGGGCAAACTTCTGTACACACAATCAATTTATTTTAAAATGTAATAAATTTTAGTATTTTTACATAAATATTTTTCTTCAATTATTTTTATAACTTTTAAAAGTTCCAAACATTTTGTTACGAATGTTATAACCAAAGGATCTTCTTTCGCCATTTATAGTTTCTTGAATTTCTTCAGGTTCATGGAGAAATATTTCCAGCTGGGAGGTTTTTATTAATCAGTTAAATCAAACAAAATTATGTTACCCTCATGAACTCAAGAGTGACCAATTATATTCCCTGAGCCTCATCAGATATCTACTGCGTAATTTTAATTGATTCTGTGGATCTATGCATTGACTTTTATTATTCTTTGCATTTCTAATCCAACGATCTTTATTTTTAATGCTGAGTGATAAAGTAACTACTAACATATGTTATTCATAAATCCGAGAGAAAAAGTGCTAATTTAATTTTTCTGATTAAATTATTAGGGTTCGACCATGGTGAAAACTATAGTTAAGATAAATTGGCTGTTTCGTAAATGTGGTGGAGAAGTATTCATGTTTTTAAAGAATGTCCAGCAATCTATAGCCATTTGTTGAAAAGAACAGTATTAAGAACGATAAAACCCAAAATGATAAGAGGAATCGGTAAATCACTTTTTAGAGGTTATCAAAATAACTTAAACGTAAGCATTAAGTTATTAGCTATATAATATTACATGTCTCAAAAAACTATCAATACATTTTTAGAAAAAAAGTTATTATTTTCATATGAATGTAAATTTCACCAAATGCTTGAAGTATATTGTTGTTTAAAATGGCTGCGATGGTGTAGTGGTTAGCATGTCTGACTGCGAGCACTACTGACCCAACCTCGAATCCCGCTGGTTTGGGTAGCTGGTATCGGGTCAATGCAGACCTTCATCTTTCTGGGGTCGATAAATGAGTAACAAGTTTGCTTGGGAAGTTAACTGGAGATCGGACTAGCCACTTGGCCATGGCACTAGCTAGTAATTAGCACCCCAGGCCCAAAAGCTACAGAAGCTGAGATGGGCACCATCTGATGGGACTTCTTAAACCTATGTAAAATTTAATTTAATATTTGTGTTGGATCTTATTTACAACAATAAATGTCTTATATTCTGATGTATCATTAAAACTTTTGCAATTAGCAAAGAAGTTTAATGAGTTTGTTTTTTATCACTAGTTTCAGTTGATGAAATCTTTGTACATTTATTCCCACATCTATTTCTATCTGTACACATTCACTATTCAATTGAGTTTGTGATAACGTTATTTTTAAATTATTTTTTTAAGTTCAGCATTTGTTTTAGAAATTAAAAGATCAATCGAAATGAGTAAAAAATTACTTGATTTCATGAATTATCTTAAAAGTCGCAATAAAATAAAAGCTAATATCGATTTACCTAAAAGAGTTTACCGTTCATAAAGTATTTTTAAATACATACCGTCTAACATGTTGCTGTAATTATATCTTCTTACTACTTATCCTTTCACAAAGCCTTTATTTTGAATTTTTCGAGTTAAGAATTAAAAAGCTTCGGAAAAAGGTGATTTTTACGAAATTTTTTAAATGCAGTCCCTTAAACTATTTAAAATTATAGCAAAAATAATAATAAAAAAGACCCTGTTGATTAACAAATCTCAATGGAACTATTTAAAGAACTGTTTTGAAAGCATCTGTGTTTTTTTTTTTTTTTTTTCAGAGAAAACATTCACGTGTTTGCGATAATTGCAAATTACCGGAAGGAATGCTCGTAAAACTCTTGTTGAGCACTAACTTGTTAAATATTAATTGATATAAACTTGTTAATTTCCCGTTTCTTTAGATCATGTTTTGTAGCTGAATAGCAGGTATCAAACTTGATATTTACCAGGTATAATTTTTTTAGAAATTTCATATAGAAGAAATGAATGTAATGTAATTTAATATCCCCCTAATCAATGATATTTACGTGCTTAGTGCTATATTTGTTAATGTTTATATATTGCTTTGAATGAAGAATAAAGATTGTATTTCTCTCAACTTCTTTTTTCTGTTTTGTGTTTGACATTAGGACATTTTGATTAATTTTAGGTTAAAAGAAACTAATCTATAAATAATAAATTTATTTTCAAGTGTTTATTACTTCGGTTATTTTAAGCTTGAGCAACATGGTTTATTTCTAAAAGAATTAACATTTCATACAACTCATGAAACGGGGCATGATAATGAATGTGGCAAAGTATTACTATTATCAATTGTTTAGTCAGAAATTGGCTATTTGCTATTCAGAAATTTGCTCATAGCGTTGTGGGATACGGAAGTCGATAAATCGCTTATGTCACATTCTTTAATCGATATTTTCATTTTATCAAAAGACAAGCATCTAATATTTCAGTGTTTATGGTGTAAGGAGTTACATGTAGGACCCAAGGTTGTGGGAAGTCAACCGTTCGTATCAGAAATTTCAAGAAAGACTGGTAATTTTTTATGTTGTCGAAGGTTTGTAATACCCTTGCGTCTTGGGTGTGGATTTTATGCGTGCTTCCAGATTTTGAAATAACCACTATGGCTGTTACTGAAGCTGAGCTGTAACAGATAAAAAAATTGGCGAAATATATCAAAATCTATCTCACTCATACAAAATTACCCAAATCCCAGCAGCATTAACTACAACTTTTCCAAAAATTCTCCGAAATATTCTCGGATCAACCAAGTCTCACCCAAGCACTTTGTCATGAAATTGATATGGGAGAACATCCTCCCATGGCATCTTGACCTTATCGTTATGATCGAGTTAACAACACATGATCGAGTATCATTTGAGGAAGATGCTAGAGGAAGGAACCATTATATCCATTCAATCACCATTTATATCACCGGCAGTATTGAGTAGGGAAAATAATGGTAAGCCCACCGATTCATCTGAAGCTTACAGGTTTGATTCAGACAACCGTAAACTCAATGCTATCAGTAGGTATCCTAAGTACCCTTTACCGGCATTTGACGACCTGTTAATGAACATTCGGCAAATTTGCATCACGTCCCATTTTGGATATTTTCAGTTAGCAGTCAATCCCAAGACTTTAAACTTGAAATTCTTTTTTATACTCAAAGTACCTCACCTTTAAACATGAACTTCGAGTTTACATTCTATAATCTTTCTGAAAGTCTATTTTTAAAGAATTCCATAATAATCCGTTATCAAGTTATTTTGATAAAAGCAAAACTTTTGCTAGAATCAGAGAAGCGTACTATTTTCTGAAAATACGGAAATTCATCTGGAATATGTTTCAACGTGCGACGCATGTCAGCGTTACAACTATAAAAGCGCTTTTCGAGCTGGACATTTAATATATACAAAGGCTAATTACCCAAACAAACAAATTTCACTAGAGTTATCAGAATGATGCACAGCCTTGAAGCCAGATAAGAATCGTTTTCTTTTAGCAATCAAGGTTAATTTTGCAAAATGGATTGAATTAATACCATTACTTAAATGGTCAGCGAAAATAGTCGCCACGGTCCTTCTTAAGGAATATACTCTTTGTAACAAAAACAAAAGACTCACCAAGAAGGAGTTGCCTCATTGTAATGGAATTTCGTATGCAAAGACATTTGGACCGAGCATGCAAATGATTAAACATTGGTATCTAATGAATAAATAGCAGGAGCTATAGTGCATTGGAACTATATACAATCTTATACTTATATACACTCAGCAGGTGTATATAAGAAGCGATTCTCAATCTGATGGTCAAATTTTCGGATGCATTACGATTTAAAATACCTTTCAACGATTGAAAAAAATGATTCACCTCGGGATTCGACCTCATTACGAGCAACTGTCAGAGTTTGAAAGAGGTGTATCATTGAATTGAAATAGGTAGGTTGAGCAAATCGGAGAATCGTTCGTCATATGGGTCGAAGCGAAGGGGTGATTAGAAGAGGCTGGCAAGAATGGGTGGACTAAGGCAGTTTTCAGGAACATGATGGTAGCGATCCACCAAGGGCCACAGCAGATTGGGAGGATAGAGTAATTGTCAGATCAGTTACCACAGCGCCTGATTCATCGTTATCGACCATCAGACGTGTGAGCCTCACACAAGTGCGTGTCCAAAATGACCATTCACAGACAACCGAGAGAGTGAAATCTACATTCGTACCGACCGTTACACCACCTGCCACTCATGCCTGCACACTGTCGAGCAAGATTACGGTAGTGGTGGTTCAGGTGGTTCAATCAGTTTGGAATGATACTGACTGGGGACATATAGTGTTTACCGACTGATCTCGCTTCCAACTGACGATCATCGAAGACGTATCTGGAGGCGCCCAGGGCAGCGTGCCGATCCTGCTTTCACTATTGCACGCCACACAGGCCCTCAACCAGGTTATGGATCTGGGATGCCATTTCTCTTGATAGCCGGCCCCCTTTGGTCATAGAGGCCCACTTACAACACAGCGGTACGACGACGACATTCTGAGACCAGTTTTGCTTCCGTTCCTTTTTCATTACCCTGGAGTCAGTTTTCAGCAAGATAATTCCAGACCACGTACGGCACGTGTTGCTATGAACTGTCTTTCATCTTGTCAAATACTTCCTTGGCCAAACAGATCTCTCTCCAATCGAGCATGTCTGGGATATGATGGGAAAGCGACTGCATCTACTAGGGAATCTTGATGACATAGCTCTACAATTGGAGCAAATTTGGTAAGAAATACCGCAAAAAATCATCAGGGAGCTTTATCACTCTATGCCACGTCATGTGGCAGCTTGCATCCAGGCTAGCGATGGGTGAACACCTTATTGAGCTCTTTACTTTGTAACTATGTAACTCTGAAATAAATAAATCAATTTTTCTAAAATTTTAATCATTTTCTGTTTTGTACATAATTTTCCTTTCCGCTACTTTTTGTTTCCATCGGACAACTCCTTCTTGGTATGTCGTTTTTTTTTTTTTTTTTTTTTTTTTTTTTTTTTTTTTTTTTTTTTTAGTGTTTTGAGCATATCGAGATACGGAGCTCCCTAGTGGTCCCCAGTGGACTGAAAATGGGCTCCCAGTACGTTTCAGATGTTTGCAAAAACTGTGTTGCACCTTGATCATTGAACACATAAAAACGACTACTGACTCCTCAGAGAAAGTCGAACTCCTCAGAGAGAGTTAATCGTAATTTATAGCAGTTGATAGTTAGTTATACTCAATAAATTCATACCACTTGGGAACGATTTATTCAACAGTTAGCATATGAAATTAGAGGCAATTTCATGAAACCACAGGGACAAACGCCCCTTGAATTGTTTTTAAAAAGATAATTTATAATTTCTATCTAGAAACTGCTCCCGCTGATAAGGTGTGTAAACATTGAATAACTTTTGGCTAAGATTCATCTGATAACAAAGGTTCTACAAGTAAATAAGCGCGATACAATTATAAGAGAAAACGTGATTTCCTGGTGATAGTAAGCGATCTGCGGTGTCTGTAAAAACGCCTCCGATTAGCTCAGCATAGAATCGAGTGTTTGAGAAGTTTCAACCTAAATTTGAGTGCTCTTTTAAAGTGGTTCGAGTATACAGAATCAGTGCGGTAATATAGAAACAATGGTGAGAAATGATGGACAATATTGACCAGGTTAGACTATATCATGATAGGAAGAAAAATACATTAAGCGATTCAAGTGGACAAAGAGGTACTAGCGATTGTCTGGGTGTCGCAACGGGAAGTACGCGAAATGATAATCAGCGGAGAAGTCGCAGTCTACAGTCGGTACTAACCGAACAAAACACGAAAATAAATTACTAAGTATCAAAACCAAAAGAGTAACATCTTCCTCGAAAGCTCCCTAAAACAGCGTTGACAAGGGAAATAGAAAGACGTGATACAACAGGGGATCAACGACAAGACTAAGCCTTTAAAAGGACGTTTTCCAATGGACCACCATCAACAAAGAGAGTTGCCCCTCGTCGTTTACTTCCGAAAAGGAAAAGAGCATAGTTTTCGTCACTAGAAACTCCAGTTTCCACTAAGAGGTCTCTAGAGGTAATCGAACAATGAAGGAAGAGTCGAGTCACACACACTACCTCGCCTCTAACTCAGATACAGATAACAATAGCCAGCAACTGTGACCAGGTGAAAGATGTCCCCATCAGACTTTATCAAGGCTAATAAAGGAACCCCTACAACCTACGTAACAGAAATTCCAAGTAGCTGAGACCATAGAAAATTTTCATCCCGGAAGAGAGAGCCTTCCTCAAAGAGAGAAGAAATGCAAAACCTGCATAACAATCAGAAAGCCAGACAGGAGATTCCTGGTACCTTTAAGCATTTATGGACATTGATAAATACGAAATCTCAGGCTGTATTAATCTTTATTTTTTAACGTTTGATGAGACGCCAAGGTTATTTTTATCATTGCACGTCGTTGGGTTTTCACTTTGAAATATTGTATTTTTCAAAATTTTGTAAATCACCAAGTTCGTGATCTTTCCAAGTAAAAAGTAATCACAAATTTTGTTTTAAAATCAGATTCTTAAAATTTAAACATTTTTAAAGAGTATAACAATTGTTTACCCATAGACTAGTTTTTATAAAAGTAGAAGTCTTGTTATTAATCTCATATGTAATTGTGCATTTTCTGTATATAGTCATTTCATAATTGTTTTTTATTATTCATCTAGTCATTCCGAAATGTAGAAATCGATAGTGATTAATATTAACAATTAGCGCTACGTTAAGTTCGCTTTTTTTTTTTTTTTTTTTTTTTTTTTATCAATTTCTTGAACAGATTAGGTTTAGTTCATAAAGTGTTTGCATTAATATATTGTGTGATTTAGATGTACAGCATTCTTGTGAAAATATATATTCATGGCCATGGTGGTTTGAATGATTTTAAAATAGTTGTTCGCCATAGATAATCAACGCAATGCATTTCAAGGTTAAAGACCCTGATAAATTATCTAATAAAGTGAGCTGTTGTGAACTTTTCAGAGATTGCTGAGGAGTCCAGTGTACCAAAGGATAGAAAGATCTAGCACAGAAACTATATAAAGACGTTTTGTTTTGTAGTTGTGGTATTTGTCTTATTTTATATTATTGTTCGGAATGCATTACTTGAGTTTTTTCCTTGGAGGGTTTCACCGAGTGTGTGTTATTGCCCGAATGGGGTGTATTCTACATGTATGTAAGCTCTTTATGAATTTCTCTTTAGATTGTCATGTTTACTAAACTATTCATTAACTGAGAATAGTTTAGTTAGAAATAAGCGAGTTAATACAAAATTTAGGATAGCCAGGAAGTTTAAAACTTGTGAGGTAGTCTATTGTAGTTATATAGAGTCAATTAATGTATCTAGTAATTTGGGGCTTTAAAATTAATGAAAATTTTATCAGTATTTTCCTACTGGGTTATTGAACTCAACGATAAATCATGTTTCATTTCTAGGAAAGGGTTGTGACATTAAGCTATACCCAGGTTTCTCTTCATTAACCTCGAGCACTTTATAATAATTTGTATTGCATAAAATTACAATTTCTCTCGAACCCAAATTGAACGTGATTAGGTAAATCGGATGAAGATAGAAGTGAAGTAAATTACTGATAATGGTATGTAAATAAAATAGAAATAAAGAAAATAGAGGATGATTATTTGTTGATATAGGTTTATAATTTGAATTGAAGAACCGAAGTTTGTTTTGAGGATTTAAGGGGATTTTATTTAAAGTATCCAGCTACTATTTTAGTTAGAATTGCAGAATTCAGAACGAGGGATTTTGTAAGCTGAGATTTCGTTTTTATATCAAAAATTAGTATTGCTGAGTTATTTGGTATTAATTGAAGTTATCTATTCTCTGTTGCTTATTAATGAAATATTTTAGTTTGTTCTTACGTGTTTTCAATTGGAGGTCAGTAGTTAATGACTAATATGTTAGATTGAGAAATTGCGCAAGAGCTGAACAATGAAGGACAGTTGTTAAACTCTTGCATTAGTGATTTCAGGCCGAAAAAAAAAGCATGATAAATATATAGTAATGCTAAAAGTTTACATTGTTTTTATCAGAAAATTTGTAATTGTATAATTTCTATTATTTATAATTTAATAAAATTGGACAAAAACATTAATCCTTCACAAATTAGACATGAAAGAAAACATTATATTTATTGTCTACTTTTGAAAGTATCCAACATGAAAATATTCCCAAATATATATCTGATTTCAATGTGTGATCAGTTCAATATGGGGCATAATCGTCTCTAACAACGATACAAGCACGACAATTATAATCCATGTGTACATGTTCAAAAGGATGGTGTTTAATAATTTAATTGGTAGAAGGCTTTATGGCTTTGTCAAAGTAGTTCAGAGATTCTGAAAAGTTGCAGTGTCGGGCTAAATGCTGTTTTATTTCTCCCTATAACATCTCAAATCTGCTCCAATCGAGCTGAAGTTCAGCAAGCTCTTTCATATAATAGTCTCCTCACAAAGGTAATTTCCCAACAGCTGAGTTCTGTGTGATTTAGCATTATTGTCTTGTAGAATGAAAAACTCTTTTGGAATTAGTTGCTAATGGAAGTCATTTGCGGCATTTTTAGCTCAAGTGTTTATCGGTCACTAAGAAAGCTGATTCTGCTCTTAAAACTGCAGTGAATAGCCTATGAACAGGAGGGTTCACATTCAACCATCTTACTGCTGAAAACTTCCCCACTTCTATACTTTCATCATTACATCATCGTAATTCTTCAAATAAATATGATGTCGAATACTTATCTAAAAAAGCCAGTTTCTCAAAACTTCACTACGTAGCTTCTAATTTCAAAAATTGTTGACGCTTTTAAAGCCCGGTTTCGACCGAGGTTCAAAGACATTAAGGGACAGTCGATCCATCAATTTTCATTTCATATTTTGACGTAGTCTTACATTTTTCATATACTTTAATTTGTGTGAAAATTTACTCGTTTTTGATGGAGGTCACTTTTACTGATATTTTCTCATTTTTTGGTAACCGGTGTATTTTCCCTTGTTCTGTAGAAGTTTAAAAATAATTTAAAGACTTTTCCAATCGATATATTATTTATATTGTATAAAGAGGAAAACCCTAAGTACAGTATTTACAAATTTAATTGATTTGAGGGTAAACATAAACCTTCAATCATACGTAACATTTTCTGTGATTTAATTATTGCTTACTTCTATTAAGATAAAAACCAAGTAATAATTACATCGTTTCTTGTGTATGAAAGAAACTGGGAATTAAAAATACTTATATCTTCTAATTTATCCCATATTTCTCATCTACTTCGGAATAATATCGTATATCAAAAATAGCGTTTGGCAAAATATCTGATCACAAATGCTTAAGCCTTTTACAAGTGATGGTAGCATAAATGAATTGATAATTGTGAATAGAGAGAGTGCAAAAACATAAGAATATGCTTTCTTCTAAGGTAAAAACTGTTTAAAGATGATTTTTTTGATTATATTTGTGTTATACAAAATATTTATATCCATATTTGACGTTGAAAGTTATAGAAAAAAAAAGTCTTTTGTGAAGGGTCGTGGCCAAAGTTTGGACAAAATTACGTATAAATTTTTAAGGCATTTTAATTTTCAGTCTTTCTAGATTTTTTGTAAACATGTTCTAAAGAAATCGTTTTGATTTAAAAATGCTGTTAATATTTTTAATTTTATTCGAAACACTTTTCTTTATCATGAATTAATATCTGAGTTGTACATTTGGCTGCTTTGATATCGTACAGTTTTATTTCAACAAATGTCCCTAATTCCAAAAATACCAAAATTTTATCAAAGGATACACTCATTTCTCAGAATACACGTCATCCAAAAAAAATTATTTATTTATTTATTTAACGTATATGCAACAAAAAAATAACTTATAATATATGCATAAAAATACTTAAGAAATACAGTAAAATATCCGAAGTTTTGTAAAGTAATTCGAATACACAATGAAAAAAATGGGAAGTATCCGAAATGAACATCTTTAAAACATTAAAATTATAATGGAATTAAATGATAATGTGAAAGGAAAAGAAATATCTTGAATAATTGCCAAAATAAAACACTCTTAAAAAAACTTTTGGTGATATGATTAGTGATATGAACAGATAAAACTTACCTTCTGAATGAATAATTCCAGTATGTTCATATAATTACACTAACACTTTGCCGCTTTTGCATATAACTCTTTTAATAAATCTATTTTTAACTGCTCAGGCCAAACTCTGCTTAAATTTTTCAATAATATTACACTCTTTTAATTTTCCCACGTTTGATAAGTATAAATTTATTCATCTTTGTCTTAAATTGTTATCAAAATCACACATTTTCCAACCAGAAAATAAGCTTGACATTGAAATAATTCACTAAATAACACCCGAAATACAGTGGCAAATCTCTATTATCCGTATCATCTGTCATTTTAAATATCAGTCTATTCTCGCAAATCTAAATTTCAACTTAATTCCGAGCAAAACTCGTTCCGACTGTTTTAAAGTATTTAAAACAATTGCCCGCCAACAGTTAAAGAATCTAGTAAAATACATTTCGAAATACGAGTATTATTTACTAATCCTCCAAAAAAAGGAATTTTCTCTACTATTTCGGTGTCCATTGCCATGAGTACTAACGATTTTAATATAATATATCAATGAATACCCTGGCCGAAATACGATGCGAATAAATCCACGAACGAGTAATTCGACCAGAAAGTGTCGTAGCCTATTATCTATGAATCACAAAGACACACAGGAAACTCCCGCTCAACTAATCAAGATCTTCACAAATGCAATCTTCATATTACCGTAAACTTTTTGTTTATTTTAAATTAATTCTGAGATACTTTTATAAGACATGATTATATCTATTCACTCCACTTCTGATGTTTACTTAATTTAAGTTACAACGTAAACTTAAATATAAATTCAGAAAAAAAAACCAGATGTTATTTAAGAGAAATTCAGCTAATGGCCCATGTTAAAGTAAAAAGAAACTGTCTCCAATTAGGGGGGGGGAGAAACAATCAAGCAGCGGGGGGGAAATCAAAAATTACTATTTAATTCATCACAAAAATGTAGGATAGATTTAAAAATACAGCATTCTAGAAGAGTTAATGATGCGTTACATATTTCATACTTTTCACTGCAGAATTACATAGTTGGCCATTAAAATTATAACACCAGGAAGAGTTATGCAAATGATTAGTATTGCAGCGCATTTCAACAAAGCGAGGAGAGAGAAACGATGTCTGAAACATTGCATAAAAGAAAAGTTGTGTAGTGGATTTCTCATTCGGAAAGCGCTTTGAAAGGTCGGAGTTTGTTCAGAATATCATGTTATGCCTTACATAAGAAAAAGAAATGCTTAATAGCAAGTGTCGGAATTCGATAGAGGTAGAATCGTCACCTGTCGAAATTGTGGATTTTCCTTCCATGATATCACCCATCCCCGCTGGTAGAAATCAAACCACTGTCATACGAATATAGAATCAATGGAATGCTTAGGGTCAGACTGAATGGCACAGGCCACGCCCTCTCATGACTAAAGCCCTAGAGGACAGACATACTGTGAGTTCGGCCCTGCAAAACAGTACAGCCACAACACGGAACAATAGTCAGAAAATGAGCATGTTTGCAAAACGCCCAGTATCCACTCTTACGAAGCGATGCCGTTTGTAGGAGTTTAGAGTGTCAAGTGTCAGCATGGCGACCATTACTTCGGCTTCACTTAACATTGCAGCATAGAGAGAGATACCGACTCTAGTGCGTCAATCGTCTTTTCAGACGAGTCCCGTTTCTGCGTGCAATATTCTGATGGTCATATACGTGTCCGAAGACTCCGAAAAGACTGCTCGTCACCTACTTACATTCGATATCGGCATTGGGGCCCTGCACCTGGTGTTATGATTTGAGTAGCCATTAGGTACACGACAAGCACATCTCTTGTTTTGATCCACGGTAATTTGAAAGCGGATCGGTATATTTCTAATATCCTACTTCCAGTGGATGTGCCCTGTATTCGAGGTCTAAAAATACCATCTTCCAACAGGATAATGAAAGTTTACATGTTGCATGTCGTGTTCTGACCTTACCCGATACACAGGATATTCGACTGTTTCCCTGGCCTGCACGATCTCCGGATCAGTCATCCATTGAAAACATCTGGTCATGGGTTCCTGAGAGACTGACTTACCTCCATTCTCCAGCTAATACGGTTGAGAAAGTGTAGTAAAGACTTGAAGCAGCATGGAATGAGTAGTTCGTTTCTGTCATTCGAGTCTAACCTCGTAAGAGCCGTTTTAGCTACCAGGGGGAGCAGCTGTTTCTGCTAATTTCACACCCCTGTATACCTCCAAATGTTTGAAATTTAATCATTTTCTATTCATGCCATTCTGTTTACGTACTATAAATATCTTTTTTTGTATTTGCTTTCCTTGTTGCAATTATAATGGCCAGCAATGTAAATTATACAATCTATAGATTCCCAAAAGCGGCGACTGTACCTATTTGGAGTTCGGGATGAGATAAAACAACTGAAATTTTTCAAATGTTGGATATATCCTCGCAGGAAACAATCTGATTTCTAAAAAATAAATAAACAAATTATAAAACGCTTTTTCCCCCCGTAAAAGGAAAATAAGTATCAATTTTCGTTAAATCAAAAAGCTATTACTAAACATAGATAAAACTATTCATATAATATGAAAAAAATTGTTAATGCTGTCATTATATGTTACATCGCTATTGTAACTTGAAAAATTATTTCTACTATAGTGTAAAAAATGAAGACAAATGGGGACAAATATATATATTTATTAACTATTTACAAACATTACAATTTTTCTCAACACAGTCACCCAGCATATTAAGGTATTTATCCTATCGAGATGCAAGGTGTTTTCTGCCATTATCATAGAAGAAAGTGAAAATAAAAAGCTCTGGTCACGAAGTTAGCCAGCTCCCTTCTTCATCGTCATCAAAACGATGATCTCTCAATAATCGCTTTAAATGAAAGAATAGGTATTTCACCCAGGTCTGGACTAAAGGTTGATGTTTCATTTGTTCCAAACCGATTGGCTTCGCATTGCATATTCATTCTGCTTGAATTGAAGTATCGAACCCAATTTCTAATCATTCCCTCATTATATCTCCATATATCCTACAGATTTGCCTATAGAATTATCGAAGTGGCCTTTTCTTAGCATTCAATAAGTGATTTACAGAACGAATTTCTCAGTCAGCAAGTCCTTCTATTGCTTTAAGCATCAGCAGTGCATGATTTATACAATTCAGCCTTTCACCATACGTTCTATTATGTCGTCATTGAGAACACGACATAGCATGTGCAGGTTAGTGATATCTGTCAGGTAGGTAAGTATTACATTCAGGAACTTACTTTACAAAACGCCTTCGCTTTTGTCATATTTCACTACTTATATTTTTAAAATTTAAATATGCTCGTAAAACAATTTGAAAAGCTTCCTAGTCTTTTTGAAGCTCTTGACATGACATATTTTTACAACACATTTTGTTTGTTATATCTTGTCATATCACGAATTTTTCTTTTGTGTTTTTTGACATTAGACTTTGTTGAGTCCTCCTTTCATTATTGAACTCCATAGACATCTTAAAATCTAGTTAAATAGCCAATAAGTTCACAATCCATCTGAAGAGACGTCAGGAAAAAAAACATAGTTTATTAACTATCTTCATAGAATATCTAAGATAGCTCTCTCTCGAATCCCTCTTAACTCACTTTAATCCTAGCTTTTAATTAAGCCATACAGTATTAGCTTCCCAACTTACTCAATTAGAATCTTCTCAATAAAATTTAAATAATAATAAATCATTTAAATTTAATCATTTAATTAATAAATCAATTTAGAATCTTCTCATATAAAAGTTTTACTCTTATTATTCTAACCAGGAGTCAGTTAAAACAGTTTTACAACAAACGATTAATTACAATAATTCAATCCAACTTACAAACATCTATCAGCCTGTCGTTAACATCTGTCTCCCGTTTTTCTTTTTTCAAATCTATTTCGCTTATAACACATCAATCAATAACTCCCGAGACTAACATTGAAAACAACATTTTTTTTTCCAAATTTTTTTTTTTTATTCATCAACATAACACCTTTTGTTAATCACATTTTAGGGTGATACAATCGTTCCAACGCTTTTCCAAAAAAATCTTTTTTTTTTTTTTTTTTTCTGCAAGAAATCTTTTTTGTTGCGAGTAAATAGCGATAAACAGATTTCTGAATCATCGACTCGTTGCTGTTTTTGTTCCATCGAAAGCAATCACGGCACCCACTTGGAAAAAACCTTTTTCACTTCACTTCAAAAAACCTTTTTCAGTAAATACACTTCCATATGATATCTGTGTCATCTCAGCAATCTCACGGAGCTTCACTTTACGATCTTTCATTATAATTTTTGTCACTTCACTCACATTTTCCGGTGTAACGGCTTCCACAGGTCTACCCGAGCGTTCCGCGTCATTTGTGTCGGTACGACCACGTTTAAACTCGGCAAACCACCGACAAATCGTTGCTTTTGATGGACAAGAGTCCGGGTAACATTTTTCAATCCATTGTTTCGCTTGCACGGTGTTTTTACCCATTAAAAACAATGTTTTATCAGAACACGAAACTCGGTTTTTTCCATTTTTTAAACAAACTACAAAACGACTTTACTCCAACCTCGATAACTCAGCTGTTTCTGGTCCGATCGACTTAAAATTTTGACACGTTTCAAGCAAAGGTTAGTACTCTAGAAAGACCTGGTTAGTGGTTTACTACGAGCGCCATCTCTGGGTTAATCTCGGGAGTTATTGATTGATGAGTTATGTCCCTCTCTTTTTTTTTAGTATGTCCCTATCCCTAATTCAATTCATTATATTTTCTTAACTTCATCTAATTTACCTGATCACTTTATATTTGGTTTGGAAGGTGTTGTAATTGTTTGCCATTCAAATTACAAGAAGTTCCCAAGGCTAGTGGAGAGAAAACCGCGAATAACCCAACGTCACAACTAGTCAACAAATTAAAAACTGTTTGTTATAAAAGGTATTTGAGTCCTCCAATGAAAGAGAGAATCAGAAAATGTTTTATTTTTAAATTTATTATTTCTTATTATAAGTTTTTAACTTTTATTGCATTCTTTAAAAGAGGCTTAGTAATTAAGTTAGATACATGGATTTTTACGTACTACTTTTTCTTCAATGCATATTCTATGGCTGTACAACGCATTAATTTCATATTTTGTTTCACTCATTATTTGCTTAAGGAATTAAAAACAATTAGATTTTTGAAACGTTATAAAAATAATTTTATTTTGAAATGCAACGAAATGTAATTCCAATTATTATAAATGTATTTAAAAACTTCATTTTTGCTGTGTATGCTAATTGATCGAAATCTAATTCTGAAATAAAGTGTATAAGAAAAACATAAATAAAATACATTACAATAATTCTTACGATAACTCTAATATAAAAAATTCATTAAATGTACTTCTATTAAAATTGATGTGAAGAAAGTAAAATTATAATTAAAAATACTTCAAAATTATATTTGGACTATACATTATGATTCTAAGTAATTAGTACAAGAATGTATACCAAATTGTCTTTTCCAGTAAATGTAGTAGTGAAATTAGTGTGTGATGTCACTTTTGGAGCATGATAAGACGAAACAAAATTAGACTTGGTTAGGGTGTATAAAATGTCAAAACAATGATTAATGTTCCAAAAGAAATCAAAATCTTTTTTTAATGAATACTTGGCTTATTTTAATACATTTCAAAAACTCTTTATTTTCTAAAAAGAATTCATCTTGTTCCTTAAGCAATTAGAAAGAATATTGGATATTTTATCTTTTAATAGATTAGTTGACCAAATTCCTTAACTTCGACAGATTCTTTTATCGTTGTGTCCTCATAACGTTTACAGGCGAATTCCTCTCTTTAAAAGTTGCCTTCTTTTACAATACAATATTGGATGTCGTAAGATTTAATTGAATACCGTATTATTTCTAGAGAAAGTTCAGACAGTAGACAAAAGAAAGAACCAAATTTGACTACTTATGACAACATTGTTTAATCACTTGCGCCTGAGAAAGCATTGTTTATGTTGCGTTTAAAAGAGAGAGAAATATTTTTTACTCAACTTTTAAAGTCTTTCCTCAGAGTTTGTGTATCATATTACTTTATTTAGAGTATTATACTCATTTAACACACTAGTGAATAAATACTTACCATTTTTGAGACATCTAGAGTCTGCTACAGGACTAGTGTCTCGTTAGTTAATTATTTCTGTTTCCTTTGCTTATAATAGTTACGTTAAAAGCAAAACACGCTCAGAGTTGAAAGTTATTTACTGAGTCATTGAATGAGTTTGAGAATGCTGAAAGTACTTTATCAGAACATGAAAAGCTTTCAAAATTAAAATTATTAGAAGAGAAAGCAAAGAAAGTACTAGAAAATGAGGAGTTAGAGAAGAATTATTAAACTTTGAGGAAAGTAAAAATGTAATTAATAAGGAATTTTATGAGTCTGAATCTTATATTGATAAATGAAGAGTACTAGAACCTAAACTTTCAGCTCTTTTAGTTAATAATGATTGTAATTCTATCGTTTTCGTACATAGTGCTTCTAAAAATTCAATGCTTCTGTATCCTAAATTAAAATTGCTACTGTTTGATGGAAATCTAGTAAAATCTAGTAAAAATTTTGGAGGTGATTTAAGAAGATTGATACCGATATAACTTTAGACGACCATGACAAATTTACGTATTTACAGCAGTCAATGGAGAAAGAATCATTCACCGAGGAATTAATTAAGTTTCCCTCGGATGGTGAAAGCTATCATAAATCTTTAGAGTAATTACAATCCCATTATGGGAAATAAGATCTCTTAATAGGAGTCTATGTTAGAGACATACTTTCCTTAGTATTAGAGAAAAACTCAAACAAGAAGGATTCCTTGACAAAATTGCATGATAATTTAGAATCAAAACTTCGTACATTAGAGATTCTTAGCGTCACGAGAAACAAATGCACCGCTATGTTATATCCCCTTGTTTAGGTTCTCATAAATCTTGCGACTACTATAAAGCACGAAAAATGTCAGTTGAAGATAGACAAATTATTGTTCAAAATAGTCAGAGTTGTTTTCTTTGTCTAGATAGGAGCCATAAGACAGCTAATAGTCGGAAAAAAGTGTTATGAATTGTTTGTGGCAGAAGACACCATGAACTTTTATGTAGAAATAGAATTTTGAGTAGAATTTTGCCACTGATTCTAAATGTCAAAGTATTTCCACTAATGGAAAGAAAGACAACTGTCAAATTTCCTATTGAGATGAATTTTAGCAGCAGCTCATAAAATATATGATTCTTTGAGAATATCCTCTCCTGTTACGTTGCTTCCTGAACTTTTACTCCAGCGTCTATGGAAAGAAAAATTATCTTTGGAAGAAGAAATTGACGTAGAAATTAAGTCTGAATTCTGCAAGTGGGTAACTAACTTTAACCATTTGAGAAAATCGAAAATACCGAGATGGATAAGCATTGACAATCAATCAGAGCGTACACTTCTTTATACTTCTTCTGTGATACAAGTAAAGTTCTTTAATCAGCTATAGCATTCGATCGTGTTGAAAGAAAAAATTCTGTCTATGTCCACTTACTGCAGGTTAAAGCAAGAATAGCTCGAGAAACAACAATTACGTGACTAGGATTACTCGGTGCCACAATGTCGGAGTGTTCTGCATCAAATATTTTGAAAGAATTTTCATACCATGAAGTTTATTTTGGACCGATTCATCTCCTGCACTAGCATGGATACAATGGAATGAAATATGGGATGTATTTGTTCATAATAGAGTTCAAGAGACTAGGAAGTTAACCAATGAAGAATCTTGGAGACATGTTCCGGGAACGTTAAATCCAACCTATTTATCCTGCAGAGGCTGCTCTGCTCGATATTTAGTGGAATCAAAATGGTGGGAGGTAACCAATTGGCTACATTTACCTCCAAAAGAGTGGCAAAAAATGATTTCATACTTGACGAAGAAGAAATTGCCAAAAAAGAAAAAGGAGATAGCTTCATCTGTGGTTAATGTTGATTCTTGCAATCTTATAATTAATCGTTTTTCGAGTTTTGGAAAAATTGTTAGAATGATGGCCTGGATTTATCAATTTGTGAATAACTGTAAAAACAAGAGAAAAAGGAGCTTACTGCTAATGAACTGAATGATGCAGAAAATATAATTATCCGATTAATACAAATTCGTGCTTTCAGCGGATTAAAAGATAAAAGACTAAAATCTCTAAACCCTTTTGTATGATATGGTATAGTACGCTCTAAATCTGACCTATTTGAAAGAGATTACACGTCTGATTTTAAGAATTCCAGCCATTTTACCAAATGACCATCATATCGTTTAGGTTCTGACAATAAAAAAAATACATATAAAAAAAGGATGTTTTTGAATATCTCACGTCTTGAATTCTCCTGGAGAAAAATATTGGATTCTAACTGGAAGAATAACTGTTTCATCTGTTCTACGGACGTGCACTGTTTGTAAACGCTATTCAAGTGAAAATATAAATAATCGTGCACCACCATTGCCAGCAGACAAAGTCAAAGAAACAGCAACTTTCCAAATTGCTAGAATTTATTTTACAGGCCCATTAGTCCTTAGGGACAAAAAAGTATGGATATGTCTTTTTCCATACCTACTATACCATTGCGTTCACCTAGACCTTGTAACTTCGTAATCAACAGAAGTCCTTTTGAAGGCTTTCCTTCAATTTGTTTCTCGACTCGGAAGACCCTCTACAGTTTATACAGACAATGGAGTAAACATCGTTGTTGCAAGTAACGCCTTTGCCTTAATTGATTTTAAATATGTATGAAAACAGAGGATTGACGAGTGCATTTTCTAGAAGATTATGCCACCAGACTTCCCGTGTTAGGAAAGTCTGATCGGTATCATGAAAAGAGTGATAAGAAAAATCATAGGAAGAGCAAGTTTGAACTATGAGGAAATGTACACTGTTATTTGTATTTATGAAGCGATACTTAACGATAGACCGCTAACGGTCGTTTCAGCTTATCCAGCCTTACAGCCATAACGTCTTCAAATTTCTTATAAGAAATTCAAAATGATTTAATTCCGAATTTTAAGCACACATGATATGAATACAAAGTTTTTAAAATGCAGACTGTGTTACATCCAGAATTTGAGCAAAACATTTAGAAAAAGATTTCGCCAAGAATATCTTGGAGCTTTGAAAATATTAAAAAAAAAGGTATCTAAAGTTTTTTTTTTTATCTCAAAGCCGGAGACATTGTTTTAGTAGGAACAGATGACAAAAATAGATTGTTTTGACCGCTTTCTGGAATTTTGGAACTGTATCCCAGTGCAGATGGTGTATGTCGACGTGCTAGAGTTAAGACACAAAGTGGAGAACTGTTTACATCAGTCCAAAATCTCTAACCATTAGAAGTTTCATCCACTGATGAAATTTCTCCTATCATAAATCCGAATTCCGATTTCAATGAATCCTTTGAAAAGCTGTCTCAAAAACCTGAAAATAGAGCACATAATCTGGTAACAAAAAACTTTTTTAAAAATTACGAGATTTGGAAGGATAATTCCAGATCGACTGGACTTATAAAACTTTTATGACTTTTCATAGTCTTACTGAGGCGTAATATTTATGTTTAGCTTATTTTTTTGTTAGTGATAATACTTTATATTTCTGTATTTTCAGTATATTGTATTGTATCGTGTTATTTTGTTGGTATTCCTCACCTCTTAAATATGCGGTTTTAATGTGTGGTTTTCTCTTAACTATTTCATTTATAATATTTTGCAACGTTCAAACTAATTCTTACATTGCAAGATGGGAAGATCATAAATATTTTATGTTTAAAGTTTCTGTTTGGGGCAACAGTGTGTAATCACGCGTGCCTGAGATTGTGTTATTTATGTTCGTTTAAAAGAGGGAGAAAAAATAAATTACTTTTTACTCATCAATTTTTAGAGCCTTTCCTCTGAGTTTTTGTTTCATATCATTTAACCCTTTCACGGTTAAGGGAATCAACAGTTTTCGCTCTCCTATGACGCGCAGCGCTAAGATCAAAGAGTCGCTGAAAGTGACAGTCGTTTCCTCCCTAGTGGCTTTTGAAAATGTTACCCTTTTCTGACGGTTAATACGGTTAGATCGCTCGATTTTAAAAGATAGTTTTTAAATAATTATTTGCGGTATATTAAAGTATTATTTACACCAATTGTAACTTGCACTTTTAAACAATTCAGTAAATATTAAATGTCATAAATATTAGTTTGTAAAATATTAGATTAAAATATCTAAATAAATACACTCAATTTTAAGCTTTATAAAACATATAATTGTTATATTTATCAAAAATTCTTTCCACCGTTTCTCAATAAAAAAACTTCTACCAAATTCCACAAGAAAAATAATTAGATTAACACCCGGATCGGCAATTCCTTATTATGTATACAATTTTACGGTACCCTTACCACCATCTTTAAGCAATCAAATTAACTAAATTTTGCCTGTATAAATAGTTTGTAATACAAATAACGCAGGATAATATACGCGGACGAACTCAGCTCACCGGCTTCCATTGGGAAAAAGTTTCGTTGCCCGAGTAGGACTCGGCTGCAACCATTTGAATGGAAAAACTTCTGACGAAATGAACTCGTCAGTGCCTATTATAATACGCTAATCGAATGACGACCTGGACTCGTTCATAATGGAAAGATTAATTTAGAGTGTTTTTATACCCATTTAACGCACTAGTGAATAAGAACATATCATTTTTGAGACAACGAATGTACTAAAACGACAAAGCGTTTTTATAAGAAATGTAAACGCTACTATAACTCAGAAACGTCACTGACTTAGAAATGTAAGTGCTACTGTTTCACACGAACTGACGAAGCAAGATAGAGAGAGTTAAAAATAAGTTAATTTTTAGACATTTGTTACCTAGTAATGTGTTATGTATACAGCTATAACGTTTACCCTGCTATGGGTCCAGTGGTATTGGTCCCCCTTCTGTAAATCGCGAAAAAATAAATCTTCACTTGAACATCGTTTTGCTCCATTATCAAAATATTTTCTTTCCTTATAAATGCTTAAGAGGGAATTCTAGTACCATTTTGAATTTTTTTTTCAGGCTTTCTTTTTCTTATCCTATTTATTTCTTATTTTATCTTAAACCCGCAAGAATTTTTTTCTAAGATATTTTCATCGCATGTTTTAAAAATTTGTAACGGGATTTCATTCGCTTTTCCTTTTAACAATCCTTTAGGGCTACTTTATTCCGTAGTTTGAATTAAGGAACGCACCTTGTGAAATAACCGTGAGTTATGTAAATTAGCATTACTATATAAAATGTGTTGTGAATAGGTAATTATCAGATAAAGAAATTCGGAGGAATACGAATGATAAGATGAGATACAGGAAGTTGAGAGATTGATGGACACACGACATTAGTGAGAGAAGGCGTGAACTGATCTTCCAAGATTTTATTCCTAGTTCAGATCCAATCACCAGAACTTTATTAGACACGCACTCTATTTCTAGAAGTGCATTATGAATCAGATTCAGTTTTTCTGTTAACAGGATAAGTAGAATTCTCAATAGTAATCTTTGGTTCGTGACGCAATTAAGTAACACTCCACATTAGTAATACCATTTAATTTTTATAATGCTTATTCTAAATCTGAATAGAGATATTAAAATTTTGGAACTGGTATTTTTTTTGAACAATTATGTCTCTTGTTGCTAATAATGTTACGAGTGCGTTAAAAGTTTAAATTTTTTCATTGCATGTGACATATTGTTTACTAATATTTACATGATTTGTATATTTTTTGTCTTCAGCTTTTCAACGCTGTATGATATGAGTCAAAAAAAAAAGACATAATTAAGTGGAATTAAATATGCATTCAGGAGATTGAGTTATATTTAGCGTAATATAAACATGATTTTGACCCCTCTCAGGCAAGTTATTATCCCGCTGATCATAGGTCTCAACGGTTTTTCTTGTCTATCCAATTGTCTTCCAACGATCAGTGATACAGCGACCGAATTGTCCTAGGCAATATTTGATTATTCACAAAGTCAAACAATAGAAGTGGGAAAGGTAGGTAACAAGTAGTAAGCCTCGTTGTACACGGAGCGGAAGTGACATCAAACACCCCCTTTTCTCCCACTTGCCACGTTGGGCTGGATATCCCGATAAGGTTATCATGTGTACCTACTACTCGAATGGTATCGATAAGGGACTCACCTATCCATCTTATCTTTGGGCTTGTTCTTTGCGTACCGATAAGTTAGTTGTGTTGATATACAAGATAAATTTTAAAAAAATTATACCAGTTAAATTAGACGGAATGAATAAAATTGGAATAAATTAATTTTTTCACACAAGGGAAATGAGACGAGATATATTTTGAATAAATGATTTGGAAACTCTTTCGTGCAAAGTTATTGGATTGGATATTATTATTTAATGTACTTTTTTGTTCTAATTAACTGAATTAATGTACTTTAATCTGAATTAGTTGGATTTTTTCTTATTTTATTTTTCGCGCAACTTTATTTTGCGTGTATATAAGTACTCGAATGTTCATTTTAATTTCATTGCATGATTGCCCTAAATAACACTTATATATAGTAATGTCTATTGAATATATGTATCTTGAAAAATCTGCAAGTTTTGGAGGTGTAAATACATTGTATAGAGCCTTAGGAAATCTTAAAATCTCTGACACTGCCTTCACACGAAAGTTCACTCTTTCAATGGATCGTGGTGTCTCTGTCGTAGCATACAGTGTATCCATGGAAGAAACAACCTTAGAAATAAATTTTGCGTTAAAGAACCTGTTTGCGTATAGAATAAAATATTTTCTATATATAATTCGTATCTACCTAATACTGATAAATTGTTTTATTTTCTTCACAGTATCCGTCAGCAAAATTTCCCCCGATGTCTCCTCCACTCTTTTTGTTCAAATTGTGAAGAATTTTCAGTTTTTTTGTGAAGAATATATAATTCAAACATTGAATCGCTTCAGGAATGAATTGTTTTCCATGAGTGTAGTCGTGTACTGGAACCATGGAGATAGAATTGTTCTGAAGGAGATCACTCCGATAGGCTGCAATACAGGTCGATGCAGTGGCTATGTTTATGACAAAGGACAAGGAACATGTACAATGAATGACTGAATTCACATACAAGATCGAAACATTTATGGGGGAAAAAATACTTACCGAAATGGATCTATATTCGCAATCCCCATAAACTGCTCTCGAAATACTATACAGCAGCGGCGGAGAATATTAGTTAAGTTGATGTTCGATATCTTGTGGATTCTGCTAGCTCCTACGGGTTTTCTCACCGTTATAACATCCAAAGTAAGCCCGTTGTCCGACTGTATCGAGTCTTTTGTCTATAAGACTTTCCTTACAGCAAAAAGTAATTTTTCCACCGTAAAAGAAGATACAGACATAAAGGTAGTAGATATCTGTTTATCTAAGCCCTCTGCCTGATTACAAAATTGGATTAGATCATTAGTATTTAGGTTTATGGTTGTCCTAGATATCATAAGCTCTAACAGTCTTCATACAGTGTTGTTGACTACCGTAGACAATATGACTCCTTTTAAATTTTGAGGGAGTCTACCTTCCTCGATTTGTGTCCGAAAAAATGATTTCTTCAGCGTCTGGATCTTTCCTCTGGGATTATAGCTTCCTCCATTTGTAAAAAAATAAATATTGTTGATTACAATAAGAGAAAAAACATACATTTATTAAAAAACACAGGCAATGTACTCACAAAAGCTACAAACAAAAAAGAAATTATACATAATCAAAAAGAAATCTTAAAAATATAGGATGAAATATAGGATAATAACTTCATCCCATTACCAAACTGAGACGGTAGATTCTTAAGAAACTGAGAGGCATCCAAGAAATCTGTAATAATCTTAAAGAGCAGTACAAAAAAATTAACAATAAACTATACATTTCACACAAAAAAATATTTAATTTTCAGTAATATATTTACTAACCTCATCATCGCTGTCAAAAAAGCATGTCTTCATCCTCACAAAGAATTTACATGAAATAATGTAACTCCAATTAATAAAACCACATAATGATTTTAATTGTTAATTAAGTAAGTAGAACGTTTTAATATACATTTTTCATTTCTATAATAAAGTTATTGTTAAAGTCATTATTTTAAAAATGCATCATAAAATATATTAAGATACACTTTTTCTCAAAAAAGAATTATTTCAAAATAATATGAATTAAGTATTTAATAAACTATGAACAAATACTAATATATTTTTAAGTTACCTAAACGTGTTAAATAAGTAGAAAGGAACTTCGCTAATAGTTCTCTTAGTTGGTTCCATTTCAAAAAAAAATTATCGTTGCTAAATCGTCCAAAAAATTAAAACTGTCAAAAATGTAAAGTAAAATGGTAAACCAACAAGTATAAGAATCATAAATGAAAAGGTTATGAAAGTGCAGACCCTTATATTTAAAAATTACATGATGTCACACACTATTTTTAGCGAATCAGTGAAGATATAACGTCATTTTCAACAAATCATAGTTTATAAAGTGTTCTATGAGCTCCCCCACGTTGTTTATCTGTGATGAAATTTTTTTATCAGAATATTCCCAACACGTTAGTTAACCAAAGTCTATATATGTTCTCAGAAAAAAAACTCTTCTTTGAATAAGTAAACATCTCCCCTCATTGTATCAGTGGTAAGATGTTTTACCGGAACATTTCCACGATAAAATCAACATAACCCTTAGAAATAAAATCCCTCTATGAAATTGACAATATACTCTAGTTAAAGGTGCTGACTATCGGCTCCGTACTTATCAGTAACGTAGATAAAACATATTTCATCAGGCTTCGAGGCATATATAATAAGAAGATGATAGATAGGAACTATTGTAAGTATTTCAATATTAACAGTATAGTTTCAATAAAATTACTTGTAATTATCTCCTAAATTAAGGGGAGTTGCATACTAAACACAATTCAATCTGTATTTATACAGTTTATTCCTTTACTAAACTAAATGCTGTTAGGAAACATGCATGCAAATGAAAAAAATAAACATGTTGATTATTTTATATTAAACAATATTGTTAGTCTTAAAGAATTAAAGAAAAAGAAGTAGGTTATCAAAAAGTCTGAAGTAAACGAAAAAGTAATGATAAAATTCATTGAATATTTCTAGTTATAAGAATAAAAATCGTTTCGTTATCATACAAAGTATGCATATAAAAGATTTAAAGTTCAACTAAGTAATATTTACATTCAAATATAGGTAACTTTTCGTAAGAAAGAGTAAGAAAAAAAATCCAATTAATTCAAATTAAAATACATAAAAATAGCTCCATTGATTGAAAAAGCATACCAGAAATTTCATTGAAATTATACTGTAGCAAAATAATAATATTCCTTTAAACAACAAGAGAACGGGCTTCCAAATAATTTTATTCAAAATATATTTCGTCTCATTTCACTTGAGTAAAAAATTTATTTCTTTGAATTATATACATTCCATCTAATTTAACTAGTACATTTTTTTTTAATTTATCTTGTATATCAACACAATTAGCTTATCGTTTCTCAAATAACAATCCCAAAGATAAGATAGCGGGATGGGTCCTTTATCGATTCCATTCGAGTAGTAGGTAAATATGATAACATTATCGAAATATCCAGTCCAATGAGCAAGTGAGGGAAGGGGAGTATAACGTCACATCCGCCCAATGCACTACGTTGCTTACAACTGTAACGGGTCTTATAAGATATTCAATGCATGTAAAAATGTCATTGAAGACAATCAAGATTAATTGAGCCTATCTCTCAAAGGAAAGGGCATCCTAGACCGTAACCATCGGCTGTCGGGCGGTATGGTATACAACAGTCCGATTAGTATACCACTGTTTCCTGGATGCTCCCCTATACGATTTCGCTGGTTCTCTAGATCAGAGAGAGTTTGAAGAGTTACTCATTCTTGCAAGCAATTCACTCCATTCAATATGATTTTAGTTTGAGTGACTGCAAACTCGATTGTTGATGAGTATCGGAGAAAGATGGTGAAAATAATGGGCCGTGAGCTTATTCCCTGAGTCCCCGCTCATTGATCCTTTCAGTCGCTGGTCTCTCGGTTACACATTGGATATCTGAAAATGACGACTATTAGGTGCTGTGGCAATCCCTTTTGCGATCAATATGTTCTCCCTATCTGTCATCCACCGTATGTCGATCCCTATCTTGTTGGTGATAAAATGTGTTCAGTCATTCGTGCAAACATCACCGATTAGAGGAAACCCAAATGTTGAGTGATCCATCGGTATTAACTTCACTTAGCTAAACTGCCTGTCCTCTCAAATGGCCTCATATACTCAAATTATTCGGGAATTATAAGGTATTGGACCAAATCAAATTCCAGGGGAAATAGTGCTTATAATTGGAATTTCCCTTCTTTTACACACCTTCTGGATTCTCATCTTGAATGTTTTGGGGATCGAGTTTATGCTTCGTTGGCAGCCAAAATTTATTGGGCATCTAAATGTATTTGCATAAAAATTTGAGGTAGATGCTAATAATTCCTTATTGCTAGAGTAGCTATTAATGAACTATTTTGATGCGATTCCATAAAATGTCAAACAAATGGAAATTACAAATTCAAAATTTTTCTAAGGAAACACATTTCGGTGTAATTAAAAGATGATTCTAATAGCTCTATTCAGCAGCATTCATTGACTTATTTTTTCATTTAAAAAAGAGGCAACAATTCTCAACACTTAATGAACTAGTATTATCAAAACATTAATTTGTATACCTAGGTTTTTTCGAATTACTTCAAAATCAATAATAAATATTTTAAAAAACATAGTAAATGAGTAAATGCACATATTTATAAGCCATATCATTCCAGATTTTAGAAATCTCATTCGTTGGAAAAAATTTATTGAAAAGCATTGAAAAACATATAATATATGGTGTGATAATCTGATTATGTAAGAAAAGAAAAAAATGGAACAAAAAGGTTTGAAGTAGAGAAAAGTCGCTTTGGTATTCTGAGGTTCGTCACCAGAATTTAACTAAGGTAGAAAGCCCCTAAAGACTTAGGAAAAATGAGTCGTTCGTTACGTGATTGTAAGTACTGTACTTACAAAAGGGTAAGAGTTCTTGAGAGATTAGAAATCTAATGTCACATCAAATATAGGTCTCATATGCTTATTATAAAACGCATGAATACATTTCCCAACTGAAATGGAGAAATACAAAATGTTTCTAGAAAAATGATGTCGATCATTATTTTTTCTTCAATCCTATTTGATTTAGCTGTAAAGCTCTTGGGGGCAATGTGTCTGTCATTGAAAAAGGAAGTTAGGAATGAACGTCATTGCAGAAAATATGAAAAAAAATCGAGAAAATTGTTCTTGAAAATAAATCAATTTCTCTACGATTCGATGACGATTGACATTGAGGAATTAGTAGCTTTTCTTATATGCTTTGTGAGATTTGATGATAGAAATCCCTTTTAAAAACTTTAGTTCTATGAAAAACTTAGACATTCAATACAAGTGCAGAGATTCTTTTGAATTTATTAGCCTTATAAATATATATATAACTGAATTAGAATAAAGTAAAAACTGTTCCCAGTAGTGAAGTTTTTTTACGACAGAATGATAAAAAGTACAATAGTAAATATATCAAAGAGAGAGAGAGAGAGAATTTTACCCAAGTTAGATCAGACAGAGAATTTTAAGGATTTTTTTGTTGGTGCATCAGCGACTCTTAAAGCGAAATATTACATTTTGGAGAGAAATGAGTTAGATCAGATATTTTTATATACTCTGTTTCTTTTATAGCTTCAAAAATATGAGAAAATTATTGTGATAGCTTAGAGTTATACATTGATGAAAATATCCTCGGCTTTTTTACACAGTTCAAGAAAAAGTCTCTTTTCTTTTATAACATGGATTATTTATTCTAACATGATTTAGGATAATTGATAGTTTGACTCATTGATTAGTTAGCGATGGAACTTTTCACAGGTACTGGTGATCTAAGGCCTATTAGATATGGGAATTTCTGTTCTTTTGGATGAACTGTGTTCTTAGCTTTTTTTTTTTTTTTTTGCATTTTATAAAGCTGTTCTTTAACCTTTTCCTTGATTCACTTGCTCTTTATATTCCTTGAACCAAAACCTAAAAAGTGTTCAAATATATTTAACAAAGTATTTTTTATTAATACACATACACACATGATTTCTTCACACATTTGAATTAGTTGGAATTTATGGGGGGGGAGGAATCTTGTTTTACATTAAATTAATACTTAATATAATACTATTTTCAAATTTTTTCTGCAGACTTCAAAAATAAAGTACATTCGATAATTTCTCAATATTAGTATTTTTTATATATACTCAAAATTAATAAATGAAGTGAAGTAAATACAGGTAAGAATTGAACTTTAAATATTTTCATTGCATAAAATGTATTGTAAATTTTTGGAAAAAACATTTAATATTTTTATAGAAACAATTAATTAAAAAAACCCTCTTCTAACGCTTGAAAATGTTATACATAAGATGTATTCCTGCTGAAACACACAAAATAAAAAATATATACTGATTTTAGTTCTCAGTATCTGTAAGCAATAAATAATATGTGCATAAATTTGTTTGATTGTTTTCTGATATTATTAAAAGAATCAAATTAATAAAGGTACTATTTCATGAAATATATAAAACATTTAAATTCCTAATCTATTCTTATTTACTTTTCCAAAACACAATAATAAGAATCAAAACAAGGAGAAAATTTTCATTAACATTTCTTTGTAAATCAGACTTAGGTTGAATCAAATTCAAATCGATGTCAAAAGTTGCATTAATATATATATATATATATATATATATATATATATTACTGTTGTAGTAAAACATTTTCGAGTAATTAAACTCGCATTTTATACCCTAAAATGCATGTTGACAATCAAAATTATTTTTGGGGATATTATAAATGCAAATGCAAAATGTATATGCATTATTATGCTCATCAAATAAATGCTATTTCGCTTTCTAATTAATATCTAATAAAAATTCGAGAATTTTAGAATATTTTCATACATTAAAAAAACCCAATGTAACTTAGATTGAAAATAAAAAAATGCAATTATTTGGAAACCAAAATTCAGTTTTGATTCCATTCGGATCTTATCGGTTTTTGGTTACCTGAGCAATTTGGACCCGCTTCGGTTAAGACGACTTATCTGAAAGAGCTAGCTCTGTTTCCCCTTAATTTGTTCTTTTTCTGATTTCAACCTAGTTTGCCTGAGTCAGTCCTATTGGAGTCGTTTCCCTTTGAGCCGGTCTTATAGTTTGGTGAGCGATGCTTCGAATGACACATCAAACTTTACCTCCTACATTCTGCTCAATGTCTGCGTTTGCGTACCATTTCATTTTGGGGCGTCTACCATTTCTCTTCGGGATATCTATCCTGCTCCTCCTCCCAACCTCTCCATCTTCTGGCTTATTCTTAACGTTTCTCGATGATTTTTCCTCTCATGCATCTCACTTATGCAGAGAATAAATTACCTTTACAAATGCTGAATCTTTTATAAAGATATTTTCTAGATAACGCATTTTGGTGAATTTTGTTCCTCCGGCGTTTGTTTTGGGGACTTTAATATAAAGGTGGATATTGGAAAATGACTAAATAGTTTTGAAAAACAAAAAGAACAGGTTTCTGGTGGACCAATGACTTGGATGTTCTCACTCTTTTTGATGAAATGGTTCGGATGAACAACTCGTTCTTTCGATCTTCATCCCTACGGCCAACACGGCATCTGGTTTTAAGATGATACATAAACTGAGTTGTTTAAGTCACCTCATTTTTTTCACTATTTTGGACTAAGTTTTTCATTATATTCAAGCTTAACGGATGTAGTAGATCTTTCTATAGTGAGCAGCGATGCAGATCCATCTCGCTGTAAGTAAATATCCTTATACGACGAATAATTAATTCGTTGTAAGTATTTTTAATTAAAATTTTTTATTCTTTCTTGAACCATGTTGTTTGCATTCCTAATTTTATTTTAGTTATTAATTGAAACATATGAATTTGATGTTTATGATAAGTATGACGAGTTACCAAAAAAATTGATTGTTTTTCTTTAAAGTTGTGTTTCTCATTTTTTAACAGAGCAACTTTATCACATCTAAAAAATATGTGTTTTACTTAATACATTTATCCAACTGGTGATTTCATTAATGAAAATACTTTTATACTCATCTGCAATGATGGCTGACAGTAGCCTCTATGTTCCCCCCCCCCGACCTTTCATATGTCGGAAAATCGGTTTCCTTTCATGCCCTTTTTACGTACGGAAACAATAAGAAAAACCACGGTGTTAGATCAAAGCAATCAGACTTTTTTGTCCCAAAACTGGTACGCTGAGATGGCTCTTCTTACTGGTTATTTAGAGTCCGAGGTACAAATTTGTCAGTGACCCTTCCCATCCAAAAGCTTTCTGTAAAAATTTATTCAAACAAGCTGCAAGACGATCCAGTTAACTCCATCGTTGATCTTCAAGCACAAGTTCGCGAATTAACTCGATATGTTTGTCTTTATGGGTAGAAGATGGATATCCAGAACGAGATTTGTCATCAATAGGCATGTCGCCATTTTTAGAACTAGAAAACCACTCTGCCACCAAAAAATTCTTTTTCCGAAAGTATCATGTACGTAAGCAGGTTTTCGACAAAACAAAAGTTTCTATCAAATATGATGATGATAGAAGCTCTCTCGCTGGATGGTTTGGAGAGTGGGGAGTCAGCTCAGGTGTCATTCTCGTAATTTTGAATTCTGGTCAAGTGACGAGGAGAGTAGCGTTCAAAATTACGCGGCTCCTCACCAACAGCTCTCGTGTTGCCTCTGAGTAATACATTAATAAGACAATCAAAATTTGAACTCAAGTTGGTAAAAATTATTAATACGAAATTCTTTGTCTATTAAAGAAAAGTTAGTAACAAAAAAAGCAAAAGATTTCATTCAGTTTGCATAGCAGTCAACTAAAGAAACTACAAAAATTTGTACATTCTAAATGATCTATATGTTAATTTTAAGTATTATAAGAATTATTTCTTCAGTAATTTGTCAAACAATTTCTTGTTAATTTAGATATTAACTCTTATAATAAGGAATTTTAATTCTAATATAAGATATTTCAACAAACAATCTAACGATAAAGTTTTCAAAACACACAAAAACATTGAAATGGCAGGTTTACTAAAAAAAGACCTCAAATGAAGTTCATTTGAGAATTTATTATATTTCCATGAAATAAATAATACAAAAATCAAAGCTATTGATAGACTTCAAAAACAATTCCTAACAAAAACATTTAAGGGTTGGAATAATGCTTATATGAATGATTGGGTTAAACGATAAATATTTCTTTAAAACTGTATCAGCACATGAAGATTGGGTGTCTGTAAAACACATTTCATATTTTATTTATGTATCGTACTTAAAAACTGTAAATATAAATTACGAAATATCTGTTATAGAAATAAGTAAGGTTTTCACATTTTTTGAAATTTTCCGTGTTAAAAATGTATTTTAAACCAACGATAGTCAAATAAGACATGTCCACACAAAAGAATTTACAAGATTTCAGTTAATTACTTTTCAATGTGGCTAGGAAAACGAAACATAGTGAATGATTTTCGAAATTACTTTCTTTGATTCGCACATGAAGCTCTATAATAAGGTGACGGAAAAAACAAAGTTTCAGTTACCTGAAGAAAGAAATATTTTTTCGTAGATTTCGTGAATAAAAAAATATTAATAGGATTTTGAGATCCTATTTAAATATAGGATTTTTCAGTAAATTTTAAGTAAAACCACTGATTTACTCTGTTTTTTTAAATGCGATAGCAATATTTTTCGAACGAATCATCATTCAAAGAGAAATGCACTTTGATAGTTAATGTATAAGTTTAAAAATGTGCATTGGACTTTTAATCATGTATGATTAGATTAGGAAATCAAACTTTATGCCAAGTTCTTTTTTCCGCTGATGAAAATCTAATTTATTCGTTTTTTTATTTTTACACTATACATCACATACCACACATTAAAAAAAATAATCAGAAAAGCGCACAAAATAACTTCACCTAAATTATTAGTAATTAAATAATTATCATTTTAATTATTCAATTTGAATGTTAAAATAAAATAAAATATTAATTATCTATGTCGAATTCAGATTTAATTGACAAGAAGTTTTCAGCACTTACACAAAATATGTTTAAAATAATGTTGCAAAAGTGGAAAGGTAAAATTTACTAATTGCTTGAGAATTGCTTGAATTAATTTTTATAAAATTTTTTTATTTCATATTCCAAACTACAATTTTGATATGTTATTCTGTTCCTTTCTTTTCATAATTTTTTTCTCACAGAGACAAGTTTCTGATATGTATTTCTGATATATATAAGACAGTATCTGTTGTTTTGTTATAGTGAATATTCAAAATATCTCACATTCGCTTAAAATAATTTATTTACTCACCAGAGGTTTTGAAAAATGAAACATTTAAAAGCATTTCTGGTGTCATAAAGTATGTTATATGAAAAATTTTAAAAGTTATCTAAAATTATTAAATAAAAATAATTTCTAATGATTAAAAATTAAGTTTTTTGTCACTGGAAGTGATATATTTAACTAAAATCAAATCTATGAGCTCTGTGCAATAAGAACTGCAAAATACTTTTTGAGCTCTGAATAGAGAAACAAAGGTTCTGTTCCCCCTCTTCCCATACATTTTTTTTTCACTGTAAAGCAACTAACTGAATGATTGAGCCTGTGAAGCTTCTTTTGGTTTTAAAAAAAGTAATCATAAGTTAAACTGTGTAAAACTTGCACTTCGTTCGACAAAAGAAAGAAATTATACGTCTAAAATGATGAATAAGAATTTCAATAAAAAATGTCAAGCGCATACAAATTATGTAAAGAACATCAATCATACCTCACATTTAATGTAATCGAGAATCCAGATCTATTTTCTTTCAGTACTTAAAATTCGAAAATATTTGTTTTGAAAGCAAATTACCTGAGACATTGCAAATTGAACCATTTTTATTTATTTATTTATTTTCTGAAACAAATTCCCTTTTGTATTATATTAAGTAATTCTGTTTCACTTATGTTCCTGACAGATTTCGAAGTAAAATTCACTTATCACAAACAAAATAAAAAATATTGAAATTTTCGTTTGATGTATCGTATAATATGTTCCTAATAAATAAATCGCAATGACTCAATTTTATTGTAATAAATCCTTTATTTATATAAAGTGTATAGAATTTCTTACGCATTGCTGCATTCTATTTTCTATTTTATGTGATATTTTAATTTCATTTGTGTACCTATTTAAAGTATTTTAATTAATAAAGATACTTTTAATTAACTGTTCTTTATACTATTTAATATATTAAAACTGATTTATGCACTATGAAGCTTGTAAAGATACGAATTTCCAAAATCCTACCAAAGGCCCATTGGATGATAATTTTTAGTTTGAACTTTTCAAATCAATTAAAAATTTCCATAATTTTATATTTATTTATAATTCGTAGTTTAATATTAATATAAATCTGTTCAATATGTAATTCAGTGCAAAAGGATTGCTTCAATATGGTTTCTACCAATTAAAGTGTTGCTACTCATACAAATATTTCGAAAAATTCACGGATCAGGAAAGTATGTTATTTGCAGAAGTTATTCTCCTTTTACCATAATAATGGATCCATTACACACAAACGTTTTGTAAAGGATTAGAACAAACTTTAATCCAATAAATTAAGAAAATAACTTAACACATCGATCAATAACTCCCGAGTCTAACATTGAAAACAACATTTTTTTTGCAAATTTTTTTTTATTCATCAACATAACACCTTTTGTTAATCACCTTTTAGGGTGATACAATCGTTCCAACGCTTTTCCAAATCTTTTTTTTTTTCTGCAAGAAATCTTTTTTGTTGCGAGTAAATAGCGATAAACAGATTTCTGAATCATCGACTCGTTGCTGTTTTTGTTCCATCGAAAGCAATCGCGGCACCCACTTGGAAAAAACCTTTTTCACTTCACTTCAAAAAACCTTTTTCAGTAAATACACTTCCATATGATATCTGTGTCATCTCAGCAATCTCACGGAGCTTCACTTTACGATCTTTCATTATAATTTTTGTCACTTCACTCACATTTTCCGGTGTAACGGCTTCCACAGGTCTACCCGAGCGTTCCGCGTCATTTGTGTCGGTACGACCACGTTTAAACTCGGCAAACCACCGACAAATCGTTGCTCTTGATGGACAAGAGTCCGGGGAACATTTTTCAATCCATTGTTTCGCTTGCACGGTGTTTTTACCCATTAAAAAACAATGTTTTATCAGAACACGAAACTCGGTTTTTTCCATTTTTTAAACAAACTACAAAACGACTTTACTCCAACCTCGATAACTCAGCTGTTTCTGGTCCGATCGACTTAAAATTTTGACACGTTTCAAGCAAAGGTTAGTACTCTAGAAAGACCTGGTTACTGGTTTACTACGAGCGCCATCTCTGGGTTAGTCTCGGGAGTTATTGATTGATGTGTTATGACAAGGTATTAAAAAAATGTATGTAATACTTCTAAACATAGAAATTGTGGATGGAAGTTTTCAAACAGAGATGAGTGAGCATTGACATGAATTACTTTTAAAAAAAGTAAGTCCTCAGCTGAGCAAATAATAGCAGATTTATACATCAGTTGAGAAAATTTCATTTCAAGTAGAATACTTCATCGAGAGCTTCTCAGATGACAATTTTAAAGTATGATAAGCGCAAACCTCTCATTACCGAAATCAATGTCAAAAGCTACATAAAATAGGGCAGAGAACATCAAAACTGAAACTCACTGATTGGAAAGATGCAATTTGGTCAGACGAATCGACTATCACATTCTGTCCCACCGTAGAAAGAATTTATTTCTGTTTGCAGAAGTGTTTTACAGCATTTCATGTAGAAGCATACTAGCTGATAGTTTTCTACTGTAAAGCATATAAACGCATCTTAGATAATGTAAAGGGCTATTTCGTAGCATCCTTTTGGACTGTTATTCATTTTGAAGGGTCGTATAGCAACTCAAATCTGTTTCTTAAATGTACTTCAAAATCTCGCCCATTCATTGATACAGGTAATCTTCCTTGGTGGCTGCCTATTGATTCAAGAAAATAATTATTCCGTCCATTCGGCAAAGGGCAACACAGATTAATTTAATGAACATGAAGAAAAACTAAAACAATTACCTCGGTGACCTCAACAACTAGACAACATTGTGAACATTTATGGGAATATCTTAAGCGATAAGAGAGAGAACGATTTCCTCCATCTTCTTCACAAGTAGTCTGGAGAGTTATTTCTTTACGGGTGGAATGGTATAAAATACCGTTACCTTAAGTTAGAGATGTATATACCTAAATTCTACGTTTATTAGTGACTGTTTATAATGCTCATGATGGACTAACACCATATTAACAAATATAACAATTTAAATTCCTAGTTTTTCCATTATTTTTTGATCAGCTTCTTGTGTAATTAAAAGCATTGCAATAGTAAAACGGTGCTTTAAATATATTAGCATTAAGCATATTTATTGCAATTTTTATTTTTCTGTTAATAAATAACGCGTAAATTAGAAAGGAGTAAAAAAGACATTTTTTTTGCATAAAGTACGTTATATACTGGATAAAAATAATATTTTAAGTAATTAACTATTGCTTCATTAACTGTTATTTTCATTTTTCGCGTTGTGATACAGTAATCGTTGCTAGAATCTCCCCAAATATTATAATAAAAAAAAGCTTTCTTAGTATAAAAGAACAATTAAGTTCGAAAGTGACGCGAAAGTTGTAAGTATTTTTAAAGCTTGATTTTTAATGCTCATGAAATAAATTTCAATAAATACAGCACAATAATATATGAATACTTCCATTAAAGGAATAAAAAGGAACACAACATAAGTATCGTTGGTATGTACTTCATATCTGTAGAAGTTGGCATCGGTATGTTGTAAAAAACCACACTCATTTTAGGAGGAAAAATAGTTTATTAAAGGTTGAAAAATTAAAGAAAAAGACGGACACGCATTTCTGCATGCTTACACCTCGATATCTAACCATCTAATCTCCGTTGAAGGTGGCGCTGCTGTAGCACAGCGGGACAAATCCCATAATCGGCCATCCGATAATATCACCTAACCGCAGGTGGGCCAGTAAGAGTATAATTAAAACGACAATACATATGTATACATTTTTAGAAAATAATAACACAATAATAACTATACAAATAAATTTAAGGTAAGTTCAATAAAATAATTTATTTCACTTGTCTCATTTATTTTATCTTGGTTAATAAAAAGACTGACTTTCGTTTTTACTGAGTCATACTTTTATGAATAAAACTCTAGACAGTTCTAAAATAGCTATGATAAAAGGTTAGAGGCTACATTTTTCTAATAAAATATCAACAGAAAGCATTAAAAAGTTTTAAAGCTTTATATCCAGTTTTATGTGTCTGAGGCTAATACAAAACTTTAATGCTTTTTTTTTTCCATTCCAGATATTTCTTCAAAAAAAATTCCTTTTTATACTTTTACTGAAATATTTAACCGAATTTCCAATAAAAAGATTAAACTGAAACACTGACATATATAAAAAGAGACTCACAAAGAATGAATTACCTGGATAAAAAGTGATAGATGGGATATGATTGTATTGAAAACTAACCGTATCCTAAGAATAGAATGTTTCATTCAGAAAGTGCAGTTACAAAAGCAGTAAAATTAATAATGTGTTGGCCCACACATAGCCCTGACGCAAACTGCTGATTCGTTGACTTTGGGGAATGATCTGCGCTTGCTATACACATTCCATTTGGCGAGTTAGATCGGCGGGTTCCACCGTCGGTCATTAGAGCCCTAACATCCTCTGTTGGGGGAATGCGGCTATCGCGTTGGCTAAGGAAGTGTTAAAAAGCACGAAAAGAAGCAATGGAAAACGTGCCGTGTGCAATCGGACATTATCCTATTAAAATGTAAGCACAGGGGCCTGTGAAAGGAAGGGCATTATATATATATATGTATGTATGTATAAGATAAAGCAAATAATTTATTAAAGAACACAAAAGGAAGAGAAAAATTAAAAACCAAAATCAACAAAAAAGCAAAAACATTTATAGAACTAAGTAAAAAAGTTAAAACTGAATCAAATTTGAAACTAAGAGATGAATAAAATTTGAAATTAATTAGAACCAAAGAATAAATCGAATAATTCGAATACCCAACAAAACAAAACATGCATATTCAAAACTGGGGACTGAATTGTGGGGTTAAACTAGTTCTATGGTACCAACCCTCCCCCAATGCATCGTGTTGGGTAAAATTGGATTACTCCAAAAATTCAAGTTGTAATTTAAAGAAAAGAACCAATAAGCATAGAAGAAAAATTGAATGGCGAGATATTTCAATTACTAATTATTTTCAAAAAAAAAATCCAATTAAAACTTATCTATTTAAAATTATCTTTTTAAAATTATCCGATTGAAATTATCCATTAAAATTATCCAATTAAAAATATCCAATTAAAAATTATTCAATTAAAAATTATTCAATTAAAATTTTAAGATTTTTTTCGAAACAATAAAACATTATAATTAAATGTTTTCAGTTAAAAACCTTAAAAACTACAAACCCGAATCCGTGCTTTTCATCGATATATATATATGCAAAAACTTAAGCAACTTTTCAGATAGTGCCTTAATTCCGAAAAAAAATCAACTGGCTGACATGAAATTCACACAATACAGGCACAATGTAACATTTAAATATTGATGAAAGTATAGTAGCCAGAAAAGGAATAGTACGTATACATTTTGGAACAAAGCAGAAATGGTTTTATTGACATAATGGCGTTAGTAGAAAACGTTGTCCGTTTATGAGGAAGAACAAACATAAGTCCCTTAGTAAGGGATATGCAACATCCCACTAATTACAATGGTTTTGTGACACTGTCTGTTCACACTCAATGCCAAATTATCCAGCAATTCTTGAGATAAGAATTACCCTTCTTCAAGAAGCATCTATTTCAATTGTCTGGTGATCTTCGGAGGATATGATCTTGCTGCCAGGCTTCTCCCCCATTCTACACATATTTGATTGGATTTATGTCAGGGGAGCACGCTGGCTAATCCATTCTGCATATATTCTTACTTCCTAAAAGGAAGTAAGGATATATGCAGAATGGATTACTTCAACAGTAGAGGTCCTGTGTGGTGGTACATTGTCGTCCACAAAAGTAAAGTCTGGACCAATGGCATCTCGGAACAGACGCACTTGGAGGAAAATAATTTCCTCGCAATTAAGATATCTTTGAAATGCCTATTTATAATAATGCCTCCAAACGCAAGCACATCAGGACCACCCTATGATTTCTTTCCCTGATGTTAGTCGGATGAGACCGTTTCCCTCCCTCCCTTCATATTAAGGAGTCTCAGGATCTATAAAACTCAAAATTATTGATTTTTTGAAATATATATATATATTAGAGCCTCATTTGTTCTGAACATTTTAGTACCAAAATTATAACGATACTTCGAACACTTCCAGAATTATCGAGAGAAAAAACTAAAACATCCTGGTGAAAAACAAACAGAAGTCTGCCACTGCCACGCCTCTTTTTACATTATTTTCAAAGCATTATTCTCTCTTGTTGAATAGTTTTAGAAGAAGAGCCACATTTAATATCAAAATAAACTTGAGAATAAGTAGGATTGTAGCAACTCAACATTTAACTTAGCTTTTTCTGAGTTAGTAATTTACTTTCGCTGTCAAATTTCTTCGCGATTAGATATCTCTCAATAAAGGTTCTGATATGGATAATCTTTTGAAAAAACGATCGTCTGGACAGATACCAAAAAGGAAACAATTTCCAGGTAATAAATATGTGAAGAAATTGAAGTGTGAATTTGGCAGAATCTTGCTTGAAAATATTGCGGCAAACAAAAGTATATCTGCTAAAAAGTTACCTAGTGCACATAATGTTTCGCAATCATTAGAAAAAAGACGTTTGTCACGGATATCAGAGCTATGGATTAATTGATATTAATTTAATGTTCTCAAAATTAGAAAAAATATATGCATTACACAGTGTGTCAAGGGGAAGTAAAAAGGAGTGAGAAATTCACTATAGGATTGCTATCAACATTTTTAATAAGTTGTAAGAAATGTGGAGTTTAGCAGAAACTCAATTCCTGTGAACTGATTGGCGACAAAATATGTACCTGAAATTAATAGAGGGTCTGTATTAGCGATGAGATGCATAGGCCAAGGATTATCCTCACTCGAGGTATTTTGTTCCATTATGTGTTTGCCAAAGCCAGTGTCTCAGTAGGCATATGAAGTAATAAACACAAAGATAGCAGATGTGAGTGAGGCTCTTGCAAATGCATCAATGAAAAAAGCTGCGATTGAAAAAAAAATTAGTGACGGTATTTCAAATTCTATTGTAGTGAGTGGTGATGGGACATGGAAGACGCGAAGCCATTCATCTGTCTTGTCGGGGCGTATACTCTGATTGGAGCTGACTGTGGGAAAGTCCTCGATATTGAAGTCATGTATTCGCAAAAAATACGACGGATCCGCTGGACAAATGGAAGTCAGTGGAATGCAAAATTTTTTTGCATTCCGTAAACATGGCTTGATGTATCAACAATACATAGATGATGACGACTCGAAAACAATTTCATTTATTGCTGAAAACACGCCATATGGTGACACTGTCACAATTGATACAATCGAATGCGTTGGACATGTCCAAAAGCGAATGGGTTGCCACTTGAGGAAATTGAAAACCTCGTTGAGGAAAAAGAAGCTGTCTGATGGGAAAACAATTGACGGAAAGAGTCGCCTAACGGATACTTCATAATAAAATTGACAAACTATTATGTTAATGCTATCCGTGCCAATGCCCAAAATATCATCTAGATAAGGCAATTTATCTGGGCTGTATGGGCTCATACAGCTAATACAGATGATGAGCCAAAACATTGGTTCTGCCCTAAAGACGAGCAATGTTTCTGTGTTTAACAACAAAGCTCAGGAACTTAAACATAAGAACACCTTAAGAAAGGCATTTTTTGAAGCAATTAAGCCTGTTTTTAAAGATTTATCCCATTTGAAATTGTTACGAAAATGTTTGGGTGGTTAATCATTGAATTCGTTGATTTGGAAATACAGTCCAAAAGTAATTGGATTGGGTTTACCGGTCACTAAAATATATGCATTCATATCTGTAAGTGAATATAATGATGGACGTAAAAGTCAAGCTGTTTTGATGCCTGTTTTAGGCTTGAAAATCAACAGGAAAAATATTAATAAATGTGTAAGTGTCGACAAAGTGAGGGCTTTTTTTTGCCAAGAAGAGAGCTTTAAACTTTCTTTGAAGCTCGTAAGTCAAAAAAAAAAAAAAAAAATTAAAATAGCTTTAGAAGTGGAACATTATAAGCTTACTGAGGGTAATACTTATGATCCTGGGGCTTTTTTATGTATTATTTTAATTATTTTTTATTATTTTTCAACATTAACTTCATTTTCCTCAGAACAAAAAAGTTTTAGCTTACGCACAGGATTTCTTAGAAATTTTTTATCATATCAGCGTGAAATTTATATACATGTTCAAAAAATGTTTCTTTATGACTTATAGATCAATTGTCATACAAATTATTAATAGAAAATTTTTTATATGAATTTTAATTACTTTTTTTCTTAAAATTTCATACTTTTTTAATAATTGTATTAATTTTTTTTTTCTTTAAATTTCTCAAAACAGTGAGTACAACTTTAAAGTTGAACTCTTTTTACTAGGTAACATTACTTTTGTAAATTTTAATCAATAATATACTTCAGAATCCTGTGCGACGCAGAATATAGGTTTTCTTTATTTTTATAAATTGTCCAATTTATTTTTTATTATAACTTTTTAAAACTTTTTTAAATTACATGATATTATGAGAAAAAAATGTAAATAAATATGAATATTATTTGGTAAAAGTTTCAATTCTCTGCTTTGTTTCATTGGTAAATTATATTGTTTTGAAAAATGATATTTTTTTCGATACACGGACAAGCGTTAAGAGTCCTGAGACCCCTTAAATGGAGCTGAGAATCGTTGTTCAGACTAAAACAACTCTCATTAATGTTATCTCTCGTGCTTAATGCCCGCCTGTAGAGGGCATTCTTTTTGTAAAGGGGTGAGTGTAAGAGGCCACATGACCCCGTCAGACCTGACCGAGTCTCTGAGCGGAGCTGATGTTAGCGAGCGAGATGACACTCGTGAGTAAGGAGTGTAAATAAATTATTGTTCATGTTTATAACAACCTGATCTCTTTTTGTTTCAGGACAACGGTCATACTATAAGCTGATGATTATTAAGTAAAATTATTATTAACAAAAAGTAAGAGTAAAGAAAATGTTCTGCAAAGAATAGTTTCAAAATCGGTAAACAGAAAGTGAGTCCATTGATGAGATGACCAATCTTTGTGTACTTGACATCACTTAAAAACGGTTCCGCAGATGAGCTGCAGTTAATGGCTAATATGCCACCTTTATGCAGACATTTAGCCAAAGTAAACCTTGATAACCGTCGTCCGGTTGCCGAACGCAACTGCTGAGCAATATTACCCAATATCTGGTTCCTGTCTTTTTTGCCTCAGAACTATGTACTGGTCATTACTTGCTATTTTTTTCCTCAGCCGACCTCCACCAACCTTCCTGTCATTTGAAAGGCTTTCCAAACTCTTCAAACTACACTTCTGTCAATTTCAAACTCTCATGCAGCACTCGTCAGATTACGTCCCTCTTCAAGTTTGTCGATCATTCTACTACGTGTAAAATCATTCTAATGATTTTCTGTAGTGATTATTGAACGTGTGATTTCACTTTCACTCACAGAGAATCTCTGGAAATGCGTTCTTCCTCCTTTTTAAGTTGTCTTGGCACTGAACGTGTTCATTTCTACTCGTTTTTCCTGCATGACGTCCCCTTTGATGTTATAGTGCTGATATTTGCACAGGCATCACCTTTATACTAAGCTGCTTTTCACTATAATGGTCACAAAAAGCCCTTTTCCACAATTTCGTGATTTTACGTTGAAAAATGCATTTGCACTCTACTTTGTGTATATGCATACATACATACACACACACACACACACACACACACACACATATATATATATATATATATATATATATAAATTTTCAACATAGATTTCAAACTGGATTCGTCATTTTATTCCTCTTATTTAAATTTGATACAAACCAATACAAATTCTTATGAAGCAGATCATTTAGATATTAACTTAAAAGTTGTATATAATAGGATAATTAGTTGTTCTTTTATAATAGAATATTTATGTTAAAGCCCCCAACCTTGAATTAATTTTTAAAAAATTAAAAATTATAAAAATTATAAAATAAAATCAATTTCTTCTTTCTTTTCATTTAATTTCTATTTGGTTTTCCGATTTCTTTTTTAAATACTTTTATAATATTCATTAAAAAATTTCTAGTTTTTCAAAGATGTTCCCCCCCCCCTTTTCATTCTTGTTATCTATGATTCATAGAGGAAAGCATTCAATACGTTTAATGTTTCGAGTTTAGAGCAGCAAGTGTAATTTTAGGAATAAAATGGCGAAAATAATGTTGTTTGAGTTTTAAATTGATTAATAGAGGCGAAATTAATTTTTAAATTAATTGAGGCGAAATTAATGCTGTTGAGTTGTTGAGTGAGTTTTATTCTAGTTTTATTTCTTAACTTAAATTACATTTTTTGTGTATTAGATGTAGTTATTTTTATGTCATATTTTTCAATGAATTGATTTAGATTTAAGTCTTTCTGATTTTTTTTTTCCTTTCTTTAGTTTTGGATTGCTATGATAAATAAGGCGATACCTTTTGATCTATCACTAATAGCGATAGTTTGATCATCAAAACAGGACTAAGCTGAGTATACCTTTCCTAATCTAAAAGAAATTGTATATTGCCACAATACTCATAAGCACTAATGGCGTAGAGGTAAAACACTCGTCCACGGAATGAGATTTGTTTGTTCAAAACCCAATACTGTCAACCTTAAGAATTTGCGTTAAAGTTTTGTTTAATTATTCTCTGTGTGTTTTCCATTTCTTGAAACCTTTCAGAATAGTTTTTTTTTCACTATACACAGCAGTATATTCTAATGTAATATATAAACCAATATATTCTCTCAGTTTGGTAGAGTTCTCAGCCAAGTTTAGCTACGCTTAGTCTGTTAATTAACCACTCTATTCGCATATCTATTGTGTGTTCATTTCGACCTGCTCCAGCATCTACGTGACATTATTGCTTTATTTTCATTTTAAAAGGTATTTTCTTTTTTATCAATTATTTCTTGCTGTTTTACAACATAATTCTGCTTGTTTTTAAGTTGTATTTTCTTTTCTTTATTTTTTAAATAAAAGTTTATTTTGTAAATTTTAATAGCTACTTTAGGTTTTGTCTTTATTTTAAAATAAATTTTTAGTTACTTCATTTTAAATTTACTTTCATTATCTGAGTTTTGTATAATCCATTAATGTTCTCAATATATATATATATATATATATGCTCAATACCGATTCAGGTATGAAACATTTGATTAATACTATACCAAAAGAGAATAAGTAGTTCATTATAAAGTTGGTATTATTAGTTTCATTTAATAGCTATCTTCCTCAAGTACAAAATGGCAAACATGAGAGTAAAATAATGTAAAAGCAACAGCAAGTGCAGAAAAGGGCATAATATTCAGGAAGAAGTAAAGCAATAAAAAGCAACGGCGAACGGCCGGCTTTATCATTTATACCTGAGAAAAAATGAGGAACTATCAAAATTCTATTTACACCGCAATTAAAAGATATTGAAGATTCTAGCGTTACTCCCGTGATTTCGTGAAATGAAAGTTTTGTAGCTAAACTGAAAGTTGTAGTTAATATGCGCATGAAATTTGGTTAGTAAGATTTGATTGGTGCTAAAAGTAGAAAGTATTTCTAAAAAGAAAACAAAAGTTAAAAAGAAGAACAGGAGGTGATAACGTGGGTTTCTTTAACATAACAATTTCTCCTCTCAGCAAAACTTCGGCCCTGGAGGCTCCTTTTCTGTGGCTCAGCCCCACCAAGCAGTTCAAAAATTATTTTCATTTCTAATTCACCCCAATTTAATACGTGAAACAGGCTCTAGTTTGAAAATTATTGCTGTAAATATCAATTTAAAATTATGTAAAAATAGAGATAAGAAATATAAAGCAATATTTTCAACAAAAGCATAATTTCAGTAACCTGTGATTGACACCAAAATTCAAAACAACTTTTACAATATCTTTCGTGTTGATACTCTCGGAGACAATAAATTTAAAAGTGTGTTGCAAATTCGATGTTACAAAAATTTATTTACGTCTCGAAAAAGTTTGATTTATTGGTGAGTAATATATAGTTTATAAAGTAAGAGCGTCATTGCTTTGTTTTCAAACATGATGTAAATAATGATATTCGTGTAGTGTGTATACTGTTACAACATGGACTTGATATTATTTATAAATATAAAATGTATAAAACATTAAATGCCCAGGACACATAAAAATAATTGACACAAATGTACTAACTTATTTAAGCCCAAATTATCAATTTGATTCCTTTGTTTTAAGAGTCTGTAATCAAGGAGTCGTTGTTTATATATATAACTATAAAATAATAAATGAACATTATATTGAAAATATAATGGCATATGATCCACATTTAATTCTAAACACTGTATTTAAGGTTGTGTGTGGATGACATTAAATTCAAACGAGCGGTGTATTAACCACATTTAAAAATTAAGAATTAGTAGTCTCTTGTCGAGTTACTTATTTATTTTATTTGAGAGCATTTTTCTCATGAAAATAACCAAGAAATAGAAGCAATTTAATGTCGAAGCAGCAGCGAGTGCAGAGCAACACGTATTATCCAGCAAGAAACAAAACGATAAAAAAAATGTGTTGGCCAACGGTCAGAGTCATCTTTTATACCCGAGAAAAATGAAGAACTCCCAAAATTCTATTTACGCCGAATTTAAAGATACTGGGGATCCTAGTGTTACACGCTTGAATTTGCTGAAGGAAAGTTTTATAGATAAAGTGATAGTTGTATTATGTAGTTAATACGCGCGTGAAAGTGGGTTGGAAGGATTTGATTGGGTATTAAAAATAGAAAGTATACCTAAAAAGAAAACGAAAGTCAAAAAGTAGGTGATAAAGTAGATTTTCATCACATATACGCATACACACACACACACACACATATATATATATACATACATACATATATATATATATATATATATATATATATATATATATATATATATATATATATATATATATATATATTCCTGTTTTTTCCTGAAAAAAATATTTATATATTTTTTACAGTAATACAACAAGTTGATAAAATAATGCAACATATTTTTAAAAAGTATCATAGAATGTCTTTTGGAGCATTGAAACAAATGTCTTGTGGAACGTAATTCGAATGGAATCAGTTCCATTATAACTTGAACTAAAAATATTAGAAATAGCTATATAAATTGTCTGAAAAAATAAAAGGTAAATAAAAAAAACATTAAATGCATCTGTACGAATTATTGGCAATTTATTATTTTCATTCTGAGAGCCTTCGTTTCAACCACTTTTAATTTAATTTGTATTGTACAATTGTATAAAAGGTTATTTTTTAAATGTTGTTTTAAATTCTTAATAAAACGGCGTATCTATCTTAAAATGTATCTTCAACTTTCAAAAGTAAGCTCTTTCAATTTTTGATTTGAGTTCATCTTGATTTTTTAACTTTGCAACGACGATGAACAGTAGTAATGGACGTAGCAATTCTTTAATATCATTTTTTTTAATATTTTTTCATATTCCTTTTGTATCATATTTTAAAAATTATGTTGATACTTAAATTGATAGATCACTATTCATTCTCTCAGACCAAGCTATGTAGAGTTTCTGAAGTCTTATTCAATTTAACAAACATCTATTCAAACTAAATAATCGCGATTTGATCAACCCTCCTCTCTGATAAATACTTTCTAATCAGTTGTTTAATTTCATTTGAGTTACCATGGCATATTGGATACGAATGATAATCACGATTTCTTTCAGCGAAGATTTTGTATTTCTGTAATATCATTTCTACCGTGTTTCAACTAAGAATTTCATATAATTGTTAAATCGAACTGTTATAACAATTTAACAGTTTGCCTATATTCTTTAAATGTGTGCTGCTGCTTTTTAAATTTTTTGTGTAGTTTAAGTTAGTTTGCTTATGCATTTATTTTATCTTCATTTCTTTCTAATCATACTATTTTAGAAACTGCATGCAAAGGGAGCGATATTCTTCAAAAATATTAAGGGAGAAATCAGTGTCATCTCAGATAAAGAGTTTGTTCAAAGTACACTTCAAGTAGGGTTTAATTTCATTAATTACGGCAGATTGTGTAGTTAGGTTTTTTTTTCCTTCTTTAGAAATGCTACAATAAACTAAAAAAGCGGATTTGCTCAAATTGACAATTCTTGTCACAGTTGCAAAATAAATTAAGATGACATTTTTTTTATAATTAGTACAATATATTCAGTTTAAAATTATCCTTACACAATGAATAGAAGGGAATGTTGATTTTAAGAATAAATATTTCCTTTATTTTTACATTTTTGTGTCAGGTGATGAACTTTTATATAAAAGGTTATTAGAAGTGTCTTAAGAGGAAGTTTTACATAAAACTTTTTTTAAATAAATGCATAGGTAAAAAAATTCATCACATTTTGAAAAAAAACAAAGAACGCGTGATGTTAAAAACTATTTTAAATACTTAACCATATCCAGTAAAATAAAATCAGAGGCTTATAAAAGATTCTAAAATATTCTGCTTAAAATCATTATTTGTCTTGAAATACGTATTCTAAAATTCTTTTACGAGTCTTTTATTAAGTTAGGAAATCATATAGAAATTAAATGAATCAACATATATATATATATATATATATATATATAATACTTTGCAAAAATTATTTAGATATATAATATTATAAGAAAATGGTGCAATTTTTCAAATTTTTAACAGAAATAAGCAATTATTTTAATTTCTGAAGACAATTATTAGTTCATAAAAGTAAGAGGTTAAATGCTTTTCTTTCAGATATCAATTCTCATTACAAAAAATATTTCACTGATTTAAATTAGTTTTAATGATGAATAATTAAGCAAAGGTTCAAAGTTATTCTTCCTAAGATATCAGATCTTTTGAATGTTATTCTAAGAGTTGAAACAAATCTGAATTAATTTAATTTATCTCCTCATTCATTCACACACACAACTTTTGTCCTGAATATAAGTGGGATCCCCCCACCTCGATTTTCTAGACTGCTTTAAGACCAAATTTTTTCCCTAATTACTTAAATGCATTCTCAGAATTAGGATAATTAATTAAATAAAACTAAAGAATTTATAAAGATTAAATTATATTTTCTTTTTAAGAAATGCTCGAAAACTGTTTTTTCTTTTATGCTTTTCTTTTTCTCCACTTCTTTTCTAAATCAGCATGTTTCATATTTTTAAAAATTTAATTGCAATATTTTTTTCAGTGGGGTTCAAAGTTTTATTTTCTCATTAAATGATTAAATATTAGCATATTCTAATTTTAATACTTTCATTCTTTCTGAAAATATAGGAGCTGAAAGTATGTGTGCATATATAACTGAGCAGTCACCCAAATCAAAAATAATCTGGAAAATTACTTTCAGATACTATGTGGAATATGTAAAGAATATTATTGCTGATTTCTATATTTTTTCTATAGGTGTTAAATGATTAAAATTCTTTCCTCGGATTATTCCGCGTTGTTTTTCAAGTAAGATTCTAATGTAAGAATTACAAGTTAGGTGCTTTTTGTTCAATATGCTATTTAAATTTCTTCTATTTCAAGATTAACTTTAATCTTGGTTTTCATAGTTTTTCCTTCATGTTTGATACAAACTACTGTGAATACTTTAGCTAATTTTCTGAATTAGTGAAATATTCATTATTAATGAGTAAAAGAAAAATTATAATGGTTCTCTAAAATTACATAAATTTAGTTTAATTTAAGTTACTCGTACCCCAAAATTTTTAAATCTATATGACATCATACAGAAGTAAAAACCACTCAATCACGGAAAGGAAATTATTTGCTTCCTTACAATAATTTAGTTGTTAAACATATTTATAAGATATGTGAAATCTTAACTCATCATATAATATCAAACATTAGACTCTTTTTTTTTTTTATGAAACACAAGCCTATTCTATATTTTTCTTATTACCAAAAAGCATTATGTTCCCGTAATTTTGTGCAATTCCCTCTTATATTTATTGGTTCATTGAGTATGATTTTATTCTGTTGTACTTATTCTACTCCTTCTAGCAAGCCTACATTCTTTACCGGAATGTTTTAAGCAATTATGTAAGAAGTGAAGTGAGCTGCATCATCTAGCTACACATTCAGCTCTTCCCAGATACGATCAGGAGGAAAGAGTGGATGAGAGAGGAGAGAGCATGACTTGAGTAAAAGATGTCATTGTACTTTTTCTCATAACAGCTGATGCTGATATAAGTTAAGAATCTCCAATAGGATTCAGAGATTAATTCGTTAATGGCTTAGATGAAAACTTGCATTTGTTTCCCCAAATGTGTTTAGTTGGTTATCGACACAATTTTGTTACGCTTCTTAACTTGAGAGTGATTAATATAGTTTACCTATAGGTTCCACCAAAAATTATAATATATTATTTGTAGATTAGAGCACAAATAAAAAATGTACCCACTAAAGTCCCTTCTCAGCTCTTTAATTTCTGAAAGCCATCAGCTATTGTCATAAGTTGGAGTCCAGGTTTAACAAAGTGACGATATATGAAGAGACTACTTACAGCACTCTGCGGTCGAATTAGCATTTGAAAGATCTGATCTCAAAAACTATACAAGATACATGAAAAATTACACTTATAAATTTGTCGAGCCGCGTTTCAAATAAATACGAATAATTACATTGCTCAAATAGATATTAGGATTACAACATTTGTCTTTTTGTTTACTATATCTAGAACTGTAACAATGTTAATATTTATTACTTTTAGAGTGGAATACAAATAAAGGAGAGCATGACACAATTTTATTTTTTCAGAATTACTTTTATGATATTAAAAAAATTCAACATGTTAGCACAATGCAACTTTAAGAAATAAAAAAAACAACTGACAACTTAAAGATTTCTTTTTTTGAGCATATATCTTCAAAGAACTTCATACTATATATCATTTTAAAATGGTTTTATATTATAACATTTTGCCAATTGGAGACGCAGTAATAAAATTCTATTTGTGGATATAATATCATTACAAACTTTACCTAAATATTTTGTGGGTTTCCTCTTATTTTCTCGATTATTTCCTTTACAAATTACATAATATTCAGTCAATCGAAGAACGTTTCTTCATTTTAAGTTAAACGTCTGTATTTTATTCAAAATGTAAATATAGCATAAAATGATTCTCAAAATTTGGAACCATGGAACATTTATATAAAAAAAGAGGAAGTAAATGTGCTTCTAAATTTGTTGAAACATATTTTGTTTGGTGAAAAAATAATATTTCGAAATGTATATCAAAAGATCATTACCTCGATTGAAAAATTTGTGTATAAGATTTTAGAAAGCATTCTTCATATCAGTTATTGGAGTTATTTGCTTACTCGAAATGAGTATAAAGTAAATTACACTTATTATTTTAGTTCAATATATATGTAGACAAATTTTAATTTCACAACTACAGTTTATTAACTTTTGATGAAAAAGAAATCTTTTTCAGGAGTTATTTTACTTAAAAAATCCAAACCTCGAATTGTATGAACGCATTTATAACATGTTCAGTTTTTCTCTCCGCATTCAGTTTTACTTTTCAATATTGTATTGAAAGGTCTGGGAGATATTTTTACAAATCTGACGCATATTAATATTCGAAATTTTTTTTAATTTAAGCACTTAAAACACTGATAGTAAAAATATATTCTTACATACCTAGTAAAATAAACTAATAAATTAGTTATGTTATTAAATCTATATTACAGAACTTTAAATTAACTAAATATTTTATTACGTATGACACAATGAAATAAAAACATAAGAAATACAACGATGGCAGTTCCATTATGCCCCTATTCATGCAATATCTAATATAATAAAATTCTTTGATAGTCATCTTGTGCAAATAGCTTTAGAAATTTTGCAAAATTTATTTATATGGAGATCATACCTAAATAACATTAGTCTCTTTTGAACTCTTGAGATTGAGTATAAATTATGAGACACTTTCAATCAAAATCATTTCCAGATAAGTCTGGTACTTCGAACTTAAAACGTAGTTATTTTTATCAATTCTTCAATGCTCACCCCTTAAGTAAAGAAACAGATAGCGCACAATTTATCATTGAATTCAGTACCTGCACTCAAGAATTAGTAACACTTTATATATATTAAACTTAACAGAAAATAGAATTAATTTAGTTTATGATTCACATTTTGGCGTCATGTAATGTTGACGAATAAAATGATAAACTTTAATGCAATATATATATATATATATATATATATATATATTGTTACGTCGTGACCCCAGAATCTGTGGAATGGCTCGGTAGAGTGAAAGAATCACACAGCTTAAGTAAAATTACTTCTTACATTTAGAATTGCATGAGTTATACCCAAGTTACAAAGCGTTTTCTCCTTGTTACCCTTTGTACAACGTCACGAACAAATTATCACGAATAGAAATATATCCCTATGCATTTGGTCACTAAGGGATATAATTCCTCAAAATCTCACGAGTAGAGGAATAGCCTCAATCGTCACCCTTATCGCTTTCTTCTTGCGGGATCGCCTTCTTTCGATCTCCTCCGAATCCTCTTTTCGCCTCCTCTTTGTTTTTCTCCGTCCCTTTTAAATTCCAAGATAGGGATGACTCATGCCCCCTTCGATTAATTTTCATTTTCAATTGGATGGCCAATGACTTTCACAGACAGCCTCCGTCTCTGTCACCCAACACCATTCGTTCTTATCAGACAATATTCAGTCGCACGGGCACGCTGGTGCTACATGTCTCCTCTCATATCGGATGTTCCGAACTGATACTTTCCCAATTGAAACCACGTGACTCCCGCCAGAGGACGCTGTTGTTTGGAGTGAGCAGCGTAAAAACAGAACGAACTTTATCTTGAACTTAGAACTTAACGAGAGAGAACACTTTTAGCTCTACTATCTAACCTGCGCTGTGTGTTATAGTGATGTGTAACTGTTGTAATTAATATCAATATATATTTTTATTTACAAGGAAGTGCAGAGTTTTCATTTTGAATAGGTGATGAATTTGTCTTGTGTGCAACTAAAGCTTAAAACACCAGCTCCCCGGAAAGACAGAAAAGGTATGTCAAATTTTGAAATTCTTAATGAATAATTAATGACATACCTAATCTGAATTAAAATGAGAAACTTAATTTAATATTTTTTTATTTCTTAACATCGGACGTCAAACGGATAGGTCCTAAATCCCCATGTCATAGTTCACTATTCCTCACACAGTTGGATCATCCCTGCCACATCTATGTCGCAGAGTCATGTGTTCATGAATGCACCAAAGTAGCTGACCCCAGGTGTGGCTCCTTTATTGCCCGCTTTAGAGAAATAAACTTTTATTACGCCTTTGAAATAGGGAGTAGGGAAACAAAAACGGAAGTTCAATACAAATGTCTTTGACGGGTAATTATCTATAGACTTCATTTAGGATACAAGCTGTCTAATGAATAATAGTGTATATATATGTATATATATATATATGGTATATATATATATATATATATATATATATATATATATATATATATATATATATATATATATATATATATATATATATATATATATATAAAGGTATATATATATATATATATATATATATATATATATATATATATATATATATATATATATATGTGTTATACATTATTACTATTAGACAGCTCGCATCCTCAATACACTGTTCCAGAAATGGATATAAAAATTCCCTTTTTATAAAAAAAAATTAAATGCTTTTTTTGTTTTAATTATCTTATTGATGAATATCAAGATAAAGTAATTTTAATCCAAAAAAAAATGTTTAATAAAGGTTTAGACAATCAAAAAAAAGTACGTCACCCTTATTAATTTCGCACGTCACATATGAGCAGAGTTAATCTCTTTTTATCTGTGTGATTCAACGAAACTAAATAGTAGCGTAAATAGGTTTATTAATTAATATAGTTAATTTTTTTTGCATAATCCAATTTTTTGGAGTATTACGTAGAGATTACCCTAAATAGTCTACGTTCTAAATTTCATTCGAATCCAATGATTAGTCAGAAAAAGCTGTTCAAGGTCCGTATTTAGATTTCTCTTCCACGGAAACAATTCATAATATTTTTTTTTTATTTTATTTTTAAACCCCGTGTCATGATTTAAACGATAATTCAGATTCATACACTTGTAGACGACCGCTTAAAACTCCGTGATGTCCGAAAGTAATTTCAAAATTGAATATTCCCTGAATTAATGGAGTAAATATATATTTTCCATTTAAGGGCTTATAACATGAGGAATGCAAATATTTGCTATTTTAAAAATTAGGAGCTTTACAATTCACTTTTCCGTGAATGTATTGAATAATTTATGTCTTTCATAATAACGTTATTTTTTTTAGTTTTGTATGCTTTTGAATTAGAAAAATATATCAAATATTTAGTTCAAAAACCTTCAAGAAGTGTTGAGGAGAAATTTTATCATCTTCAAATGTTGAAGGTACTCATTTAATAATATGTCATAACTAAAATACTAACTAACAGAATTTTGCGAAAGTTGGAATTTAAGATAATTTTAAAAGGATAAATGGGGTATGATGAGTGAAAAAATCGGATTCCAAGCTGGGGGAAAATTATGTTAAAAGAAAAAAATTAGCCCATCAACACTATGGACTGCACATTTTATCCAGATGCGATTTGAACTGCAAAAGTTATGGGGAGGGGATTTTTCTTCTGACGAGTGCACTATTGTTTTATATTTTAGAACTATTCACTAATATTTCATTCGGGATTGATTAAAGCAATCGCTCTCTTAAATAGACAAGACACATGGTCGAATAACGAATTGGTCGGTAGAGGCTAATTTTGCTTTATTATTGTTACAATATTTTTTACTCATTTAACGAATTCAAATTCCTTGCGATATTTTCTTTTTTAACATACATTAACAGTAGAAACTTATTTATCATTATGGTTCTTTTTTGCTCACCAAAATGTAGTGAACATTTATTACATAGCGTTTCTTTTTTTTCCAACCACTTTGCATGTGAAAACATTATTATTTTAATTTTTTCACTCCTTTTGCAAATAAAACTTTACAGCATTGTGTTTCTTTTCAAAAACTATGCCAATTCAAATGTATTACATCATGTTTTCTTTATTCACTCATTTTTACGAATGAAGACTTCTCGGAGATTATATACAGTAACTGATTAGAAGAATAGCTGTGTGTACTGTTCATAAAACACGACGCAATAATTCATGTATTTTTCAAGTAAATAGATTATTTAAAATGAACAGAAGAATACAAATAAAAACATAAATACCACATGTGTCACTCTACTCGATTGAGTGGCAAGTTAAGCGGAAGATAATTTATAGCTGGACAAGTCAATAAGGCGAAAATCTATTATGTTTTAACTGTAACTAAATCATTTAATTTGATAATTTCTACATGACGACGCAAAAAAAAAACTCTTACTTGATTGAATTTTTTTCAACTTTTTTTATGATAAAATCACTTAATGAATAGATATCTTTAATAGAGCAATTTTTCTTATAAAAGATTGCATATTCTAAGCCATCAAAGACAAAAACTCAACCCCAAATAATGTCTTTTAAGTAACTAAATATTTGACTTGGTTGTATTAACGTCGCCTTAGAAACAACATGAGGGCTATTGGCGACGGACCTTGTAATTTTGAATCTCGGTCAAGTGACTAGAACGATACCTGAGCTGGCACCCTCTTCTTATAAATTCCATACCACGTCAATGGAAGAACTTTGAGCCTTCACAAATTTTACGCGCATCAGCCCTGGCTACACGGCGGATCTTTAGTGGCATCAAGGTTCGAACCCGGATTCGACGAAAACCACCGGCCGTGAGACCATGACCATGATCACTAGTCTACTGCGGCCACACGTAAATAAAAAAATAATAATTTCAGTTAATCGAAATGAAGTAATTACTATTTCGAAGGAGTTTAAATTATGATATTAACTAATTAATTATCTAAATTCATTAATAAAGTAAATTAACTTCCAAAAACTAGTGTCATTTAATTTATATTTTCCATTTGAATGCATTTGTTAGAATAAAATTAACCAAGTTTTTTTTTTTTAATTTTGTTGCTGAATAATTTATTATTTAAGTTTGGTTTATTTTGGAATGTTTGTGAAAAGTAACTATTTGAATAAATTAATGATAGCTGAAAGATTTTAGGCATGAAATTTTTTTGAGTTTTATTTCTGGTGAAAGGAACGTATTTACTATAAAAAAGGTGAGAAATTAAGTCATTTAAATATATTCTGCTTAAAATTTGGAAAATTGGAGCAAATTTAAGAAAATAACCTAAGAAGAATATAGAAAAAGCAGAGATTATTGTTTTTAAATTAAGAATCAATTATTTCCCAAATTGTGTCTCTATAATCCCAAGAAATAGCTGAATTGATTATAAATTTATTTCTGATAAGGAATTTTATTAATTTTTTAGAAAATAAGGTGATATGAATTTTCAGTAATATACTGTAGTCTTTATTTGAAATTTAGAAACCAAAAATCAACAAGAAGTCTCTGACTTCTGCGTAAATTCGTTATAATTTTAACTTCTAACGAAAAAAAATTAAGATAAAATAATTAATCTAAATTATAAGAATATTCAGTTTGTTTATTTAAATACGTAGTTCACATAAAAATTATTTCTTAAAAAATCAGTTGGGTATTTATTCAATATGGATCAGCATCATTATTAGTTTGATCACTTCTATTCAGTCGATACTTTACTTATAAGGTAATATAGATTTATAAGCCAAACATTTTCATTCTGGGTATCATTAATATTTGGATAACAAAATGAATTTAGGACAGTGGTTAAATTGTGTTTCCCCCTTCAAATAAGACTTTAGGTACCTTTAATTACTTCACTGAATTTAATTAAATTTTAAAGAATTAAATGAATAAGTGAAGTGTAGTGAATATAGCGATAAATTGCTTTTATAAGAAGTGTAGAATTTAATACTGAGGTCAGCAGTTAGCTGGAAGTTAGTAGAGAGTGAAACTGAAACTGCAAACGAAGGAACAGTTCCCGTAATGCCAAACTTGAGAAACTATCAAATCACAGCCAGGAAGGATCTGCTTAGGATCAAGGATTTTTACTCTCATCTACAAATCTTGTGAGGACTCAAACCCGATTGATTTGGAAAGAAAAAAAAATCTTTATAGTATTAAAAGATAGATCAAAAACGTATGTATCCACAGATAGAGTAGGTAAATGATTTAATATTGATTATTTGTTGATTTGAATAAAACAACTTTGTTATCATTATGTGTATGACTTTTATTCCGAGGATTTATGATTAAGAGTTGTTTTCAATAAGATTAAAAATGGAAAGGGAAGGAAGAAATAAAGGAACAAAACAAATAAGTATCGCAAAAGAACAGATATACATGAAAATGATTAAAAGTTTAATTCACGATCAAAGGACCATCTGAGAACATTGAAATAAAACAGAGAAATGTCGGGGAAATATTTAGAGGTAAGTATATTGTTCACACATACATATGACAAGAAAATATAATTCGTTGAAAAAAAAATAATTTGCTATATTATGAAATAAGTGAAGAATTTTAGATTTTTTTCCCCGTTTGAATGTTGGGTATATGTGCAAGTATAAGTGGGTGAATGTATGTGAGTGACAACTCATCTACTATATTATCAGTATTAAAAATACAAACAAAAAATATTATGATTCATTTTATGTGGAATTATTTTAACAATATATTTCTTACAAGTTAGTTACTTTGTTGGTAATATACTTAGAGTTATATATATATCCAAAAATTTATATTTGATTGAAATTAGAAGTTTAGGTTTTTGCAATTGCTCTTCGTTAATTAGGCTTCATAAGTTATTTTTAATGCTTTGATTAATTTTAGATTTTATGTTTAGTTTAGCATTTGGTAAACAAGTACAATAAAATTACAATTTTTATGAATATCACACTTTTATTTATTTATTTCATTTCGCAAATTATTACATTTGGCTAACTAGATGAAATATTCGAAAGATTTCTCAGTCACTGACCGTTTGGGGAAAATGTCTATTGAGAAAAATGAAGTCAATGAAGAATTTCATATCTTAATTTATTGATTGGATTAAGATGGAAAACGCGTATTCAATAATCGAATGAAATGCATAGATATATTTTAAATTGACATCAGAATAAATTCCACAAATTATTAATAATTTAGTTCTTGATAGCTTATAATAACAATTACAGTAAGGGTAATAAATTTTGTTATTATTATGATGGATATTAGTATGCAGCCAAAAGTTGAGAAGGCATTCGAAAAACTGTCATTCGATACGGAAGGGTAAAACATTCAAATCGAAAAACTTTTATACAAATTAGCTCAAAACATTAATTATCATTGTTCGACTAAACTTATATATTCTCATTTTTTCTGCGAAATGAAAAAGAATTTTGGAAAGTTAAGTTCATTTTATAACTATTCTGGCAACGTCATGGATTTTGAAATGCCCTGCTTCTTCAAAAGTCATTTTAAAACTACTGAATAACATTATTGTGTCATTATCATTCAGCTAGTCCATTCAAAATGATTGTTTCCTCTCCCCACCCCCATTGTACTCGTAAATGGATCGTACAAGGGTTCATAACTTTGTGCAATTCTTACTACATTTAAAAATTAGAAAACTCAACAAATAACAAAAAAGACTATTAAATATAAAAGAGAAGGTTTGATTTGGGTTGATTTTCTTTTTAAATTACAAGAAAGGATTTGAAAAACATAATATGATCCTATAAATGACCAAGTATTATTTTAAAAAGGCACAAAATGTTAAAAAAGGAAAACTATGAATAAAACTATGGATATCTTAGAACTAAAGCTTATCTTAGAAACATCACACGCTTATTTATCAATTGAGGAATCTGCAGCATTAAAAGCAATCTTCGTAGAAGTTACTTTCGTTTTTCTGGAGTCAAAAATATCCATGGAATTTCCGAAGCACGTCCTTCATTTAAAGTTCCTTCGCAGACGACAATTTCTCACAGGCGATAAATGGCTTCCATTCTTGGTCAGTTGGAACATTAATGAAAAGGCGTAGTACCCCTTACCTTTTTCCAGATGATGGGAGAAAGAAAAGTGATGAGTTTTCATCCAATGATGAGGTAGTACTGGTCGATAAGAAGCCTCCCAAATCAAACAAAGCGAGGGGAAAAAAACCTTCATAAATAGCAGTTGCCTGCTATTGTGTAATGACTCTCTACTGATGGCAATAGGAGGTGAGATCAATCAGTTGGGGTTCAACCTTTCAACAATAAGGTTAAAAAAATTCTCTTGATGACCAAGAGATCTCTCTAAAGATTTACAGTTCATACAATGCAATCTCTATAGATCAAATTATCACGTATCTTAAAAGAGATTTGAGTTCTAATCAAAAGGGATTTCACTTTATAGCGGGCGCCTTTAGAATCAAGTAATGTTATAGAGTTAATTAAATGTAAATAAGTAAGAAAAACGTTATTAAAAGCAACTGTTCGTGTGGTAATACTTGTTTTTTTCCCTTTTGATCTCGTCTTTCTTTCTTTACTTGAAAGTATTACAATCTTAAGCCCTTTCTTTGCATCTTTCATTTTAAACTCACGCAATTAAATACTTACCTATTAGAATAAAAATACTAACCTCTTGTAAGTATACTAATTTAGTAAATATTTTATAGTTAAAAAGTGCTGTATCTCATTGTAAAATGATTTTATAAAATAATGCTTTGCATATTTATTAATTTCAATTTTTATTACGAAACAGTGAATTTAAATTATAAAAGTAGATAAAGCAAAATTAAAATGAACAACTGGATTCGGGAAAAATTAATTATTTATTTTATAAAAGTGATAACATTTCCAAAGTAATTTTTTTTTTAATTATAAATATAACTTTCGTTAGCAATAAATTACAATATTATTTTACTTAGATTTATAACATGTATACGAATAATATATTTTCTCTCTCTCTCTTTTCTCTAATTGCTTTAATTTTGTTTGTTTCCTTATATTAATTAAAATTCGTTAATTTAGTAACTGGACAGTATATTTATTCTTTTTTACTATATAAATATCATTTCACTTTGATTTGCTTCTTAAAACCTTGCAAATTCTTATTTGGCTGTTATTAAATCTATTAATTATTTTCAAATAAATGAGCTCTTTTCTACACGTAATGCATATCGTTAAAACGAAAAATACTCAGAGGTTGAATACTTTTTGTTTTATAAAAAAGGGAGCAACGAAGTATTTTTAATCAAAATTACATCTGTTTTTATTTATTTATATATAAAGAAGTAAAAGTTGACTTCAAATAAAATCTGAGAGGCTGGAAGCCCCCGCAGGAATATGTCCATCTCGGATGTTTTCCAAGACTTTCTTTTGGTCAATTCTCAGAAAAGAGTTAGAATTCTTTCATTTTAGGGGCAGGATCTATAGATGCGCATTTAGTTCTAAAACTGCTTTCGAATTGTAGGAGAAACTGAGTTATTTGACTTAAAGGTCAACAAAAGTTTTTCAGCCAGGACAATAAAACTTTTTTAACGCAATGTAGTATAAAATGGCTCTTTTTCTCTTTCTGATCTGAGAAGAGTTTTCAGTTATTTTATTTGGCTTTATATTTGCATTATAGTTCAATTTAAAAGTTTTGTGTCTATAGATAAAGTATCTCCTATTTTCCTCTTAACAAATCTTTGGCTATTTTAGAAAAAAACAATTTACATTTCTTTATGATATACAAGTATATTTTAGCATTAACATCATAGAAATATTTTTTTTATTTATAGTTACTTAAGTTGCACTATTTTGAATTTTGCCGTTTTTCCAGTGTATAAAAATAATTATAAGCTAAATATAGCAACATGCGAGAATATAAAAATGTTGCAATATTATTATTTATCTTATTGTCCCATTTAGAATAGTTGCATTCCTATTCTTATAATTATTCTGCATTATTTTTCAGTAAGTTGATATTTTTAAAATAATATTTTGATTTAAGATATTTTCGAAAATACGTCCATCTTTCGAAAATCTAATCATCTTGATTATGTATCTATAAAAATATCGTCTGCGGATCAGATATTTTAATTTCATATTTTGTTATTTGGTATGGAATTATAGGAAACATGTACCTGTCATTAAAACTTCATTCTATTTTTAACAGTTTTATAATTAATTAGTTTAGTTATAAGTTCGATATGGAAGATTGAGATTCAGTTTTGCTTTCCCAAGGTCGCGTTGCATTATATTATTAGGATTATCGCAAAGTCGATACGAAAATAATTCTCAAGTATTTTTAAAGCTATTTCTTTATCGCAAAAAGTTTATAGCAACTTTTAATTGACGTCCGTATTTTTTTATTTTAAATTCAAATTGATGTATTGTAAGCAAACAGATTAAATTCATTCATTATAAGCTTTTACAGTTGCAATCCGAATCTGATATACATAACTGATTTAAAAAAGTATTGCTCAGCTAGTCCAATTCATCCGGATAATCTCTGTTCCAATATAATTTAAAATTAATAATAAATTCTAGGAAAAGTAATATTAATTAAATGATCGATAACTAAGACATAATTATCTTTTTAATATCATTGTCTAAGGCTTAAATCGAATTAATTAACAAAGCATAAAATTAAAACCGAAAGATTAACAAATATTCTCTATTGTTTATACGGTTTTTAAATTAAATACTCCTGTGATGGATTATATATAACAAAGGTTATTAGGACAAAATTGTTTCAAAGTAAGTTTTACCATCTGATATTCCGTAACTTACCGTGATTACAGCCTCTCATTTCTGAGATACATATAAGATTAGAATTTACGAGCGCAAATATTTAACGCTTATTTCATATAATCATATTTTAGAGATATTCTAGTGGTTAATTATTACTTGTACTATAGTTAGATTGCACACATTTTCATTTTTTGAGTTTCGAATGCAATTCAGTCGATAAATATGTTGTTGTGATATTAATATTGTGTAATGTAAACACAAAATAAGGTATTTAATATAGAAGTTTGGATTAAAATGATAGTATTTTACCATTCAAATGTTGCCCCTTAACTGATTATGTTACTTGGCAAGAAGTAAGTTTATCAACAAGTGGGAAGTACTTATCTTCTAGGACTGGATTACGCCATAAAAGTAACTAAATAGTTCTGTATCATCCATTGCATTGTCATCCTAAGTGATTTAGATCAATGAAGGCTGAACACTCTTGCGACACTGACCGGTTGGATATTAAGTTGCACTTTTTAATGAAAAACATATAAAATCTTTTGTAAGATTATCGTAGTGTATATTGCATAATGTAGAATTGAATGTTGAATCGTTAGAAAAAAATTGCACTCTTCTAGTCCTTGCCTATTTTCGAGACGAGTTCCTTTACCCACTTTAGACAAGATTTTTCCCTTTTGTTGTTAATAATATTTTTAGCTGGCCTTCTTACAGCGAATTTTGTGTTAAGCTTGTGGGATGATTCTACATTATTATTTGTTTGTTTCGTCTGATTGCAACATTCAATATAGTTTTCATGATGCGAGATGTAGAAATAAGTCAAAATTTTTATATCAAATTTTTTTCTTGTTTTTGATGTCTTATCTCTCCCGTGCTTGGCATACATTTTAAAGTTAGTTACATGGCTGGATTTATTCGTCAAATCAATATTAATTTAAGAATATTCTTACGTTAATATTACTCACCACTTGAGATACTTTGAGCTAAACACTCACACACAACGCACATACTTCTAACAGAAACCGTAATCTGAATGAGTTCGCTATTCTGAATGAGTAATACTATCTATATATTTCGATTTTAGCTTTATGTTAATTAATACACTTGTCCTATACCTCGAATGTGAGTCAAATACCATAACTGAAAATATTACAATAGTCGTCTAATACAATAAATCTCTCTAATTGTAAACTCTGTCTATATTTTTTCCTCTGCTGTAAGAGTTTTGAGCCAAAAAAGTGAGTTTATATCCTCTGGTTATTATTTTCTGTAGTAATTTCCAACATTATTTAATAATTCAAGAAATACCGATTCCAGTTTTGCCTTCCATTAAGATAAAGCATCAAATGTGCCGAAAGAAGAAGCCTTTTTTTAAATTCCGTATTCCCTAAGCTTTGTCTAAAATAGCATTTTCAAGTCACTCACCATGAACTATTTGTAAGAAATACTTTTTTTCCTAAGACACATTGCAAAATGTCAAAAAAAAAACCCAGCTCAAATTCTAATCTGTAAATAAATTTATTTAAAGCTCTCTTGAGAGGAAATCTGTCTCCTTAAAAGGAAAAGGATAAGTATAAAAAATAAAAAATCTACTTACTCTTTCGGGATTAGTGTTACTCGAGGACGTCAAACAAACTTAAAGAATCTGCTGAAAGTGGAAAAGTACATATGTTTCGAACCACTTTTAAAGGTTAAAAGTTAAAACTTTCGTAGAAATTCGAGGTTTTTTCGAATAGTTAGAAAACAATCAAAGAATTCAAATTAAATCCCCCTCTACACGCAACATTCTAGTTTTTCCGTGTCTCAGTGCTCTTGCCAACAAAAGGAGCCTAATCTTTGCTCGCTATATGAGTCATTTTAATGAGATCAATACCCTTTGTTCCGAAAAATCACGTATCTCAGGACCGTTTAATCAGCCCCAATCTTATTAGTACGGTAGCCCGAGGGATTCCATCATTCACAGCTTTCTGTGAATCCCATTTTCCCAGTCAACTGTGTCACTTTCTGTGTGATTAACGAGGAGTAGTGATAAAGACAGTGCTTAGGAACAGAGGCTGAATTGTGATGTGTCACGTCTTGGGAGCTAACCGGTAATTCGTGAGCTAAAATGAAGCTTCCGAGTGATGTGATAGGGCTCTCAATTGCCCTAAGATGTGTGGGTGGATGCTGTTCTAATTTTTGCTCAACAACATTCCAGAAATGCGAGAGAAACACTCCTAAATTAAATTAAACGCACCTACTGAATCGCGAAGGAATTTACTTACAGCTAGATTGCATAATAAAAATAAAATTTACTTCGCAAATTCTGCCGTAATTTAAGATTCATTTAATTAGGATTTAATAAAAAGTGACTGAAATTGAAGAGTAGATATGGTTTTAAACCTTTGACATTTTAACTATTCAACATACTAATCAGACGACCCATTTAATTTTAGAAATTTATTGTGCCTAGACAGAGAAAAATTAGAGTGTTTTTATCGGGTTTCATTCATTCGCGTAGGAGTTTGATTCCTAAATAAGTGGGAGGTGATTTAATTTAACTAAGCTTGCAATTTTGTTTCTTTGCTGATAATTTTCTCGTGTACGTCATTTGAATAGTTAGACAACTTAATAAAAACTAAATTTATAGAGTAAAGTATATCGTAAATTAAGATTCATTTAATTAGGATTTGAAAAAAATATAATGAAATTAAGAAGTGTACATGGCTTTAAGACTTTTTTGACGTTTTGATTATTCAACACTCAATTCAGACGAGCCATTAAAATTTTAAAATATATTACGTAGCAATTTTAAAAAATTAAGAATTCTAATTAAGTTAATTTCTTTCACTTACAAATTGTAGGACTATTGTATTCCTAAATAAATGCGTCATTTAATTTAATTAGCTCGCAACATTTTGCATTTTTCTGATTTTATATACATTAGGTTTACCGGAAAGTTCTGTCCGTTTGGGAAGTGAAAGATAATACTTTTTTTCATGCATTTAATAATATTCATTGTACAATATAATTTCCGTCGTTACTAGAATTTATCTATAAACATTCCAAATGGTTGCCTCGTGAGTTATATGAGAAAAATTTGCTTAATCGAATCGTCATATAAACATCTTCGTTATCTCGGAATGAAAACAAACCCATTTTAGACCGGAAGATAACTGGTTATGAAAAATTGATTATTTTCGAATACATCATAAGGAAAAGAGCCTACTTGCAGCATGGACTATCTGTAAAACGAGAATGAGCTGGAGTAAGAAATCATTTTCCATAATATAGGACGTCCAGGAACCAATACATTACAAGCATTTAAAACCTAACAAAAAGCTCAATTCAGAGAGATACTATTAGAAAATGGTTGATTAAAACAAAGCACTGAAAGAAAAGAGGCCGGCGATGTTCAATAGGAAGCACATTATATTGCATCATGATAATACCAAACCACATGCTACTTTGGCGATTCGTCAAAAAATCACAGAGCTGGGCTGGGAATCTCTGTCGCATCCACCATTCTCCTCAGACCTAGCACTATCTAATTATCACTTGTTTATCTGACAGCAAAATTTTTTAAAAGGGAAAAAATTTCAAAACTGAAGCATACATCAACCTACCAAAGACAAGGCATTTTTCAAAAAAAGTACTTACTTATTACTGGTATTCTGGAAAGAGTTCATAAGTAACTACGAAACATATATTGTTCAATAAATATTCTTAAATGTATGAAAAATGTTATATTTTCTATCACATCAAAAACGGACAGAACTTTCCAGTTAGCCTTTTATATATATAACATATATATATATACAGAAAAAATGAACTTAACTCGAAGTATCTAAAGCGTGACTATATGTCTAGCTAAAAAATTACTGAATTATTATGTTTTCTAATGCGAAGACTTCAGTGATACTAGGTAATTCAATTGATATATTTGGAAATTGCTTTTCATTTAAGCATACACATTTTGTATTTACAATAAAAAGTTTTTGAATCAAAAATAAGAAGACGAATCTTTTCCCCCATTTACTTAAGTTATTTTGTCATTTGTAAAATAAAATGTAATTTATTTTAACTAAAATGATGTAACGAAGGAAAATGTAAAAATATTATCATGCATTTTTCTAAAAAAATATTACCTGAAAGCAGAATTTGTAAATGAAATCTGCTACAACTTAATCTTTAAATTTAGTTAAAAATTTTATGCCATTTAATATTATATCGTAATCCAGTAATCTAATTTTGCGTTCAATAAATTCTCTCTTTTTGTTTTTTTATATGAAAAACGTAACTATATGTGTGTGTGAGTTGTAATTATATATATATATATATATATATATTCTTTATCTTTCAAACCCCTTGAATGTGAAATTTTGTAAAAAAAAAACAAAATATAAGAAAATAAAGTATTTATTTTTTAATACGCTAAATTTTATGTTAATTTTTAGTTTTGATGGGCTTAGATTTTTTCATACAAAATGTATTGCTTCATTCTTTTACCATTATTCTGTTTCTACACTATTGGTAAAATTCAAACCCTCCCGATTGTTTTCTCTGAATAAGCAAACTCGATTTTCAAATGAAAAAAGATTGAATAAATAGGAAAGGTTTGAGATATAATGATAAAAAATTTGATTGAAATAAGAAAAAATGTTTCATAAGAAAAATATAAATAACATGTAAATTAATGTACTCTTATAGGATAATTCACAATCCATATTAACCATGATAAATATTTATATTTTTTAAACCTAGGTCAATTCTAAATATCTTGAACTTCAATAAAACCCTTATTAAATAAATAAAAAAAAAAAAAAAAAAAAAGCTTAAAAACGGAATCATTTCTTTTAGAATAAATGAAGCTATCAAAATAAAATATCAAATTACAAAAGTCATCTTTCCCTCGATAATGCTGTTTGCTTTAATTGAACATGGACGACACCTGAGCTAGTACACCCTTAATATACCATCCAAATTGAGTATTTGGAGCCTCGTTATATTTAATTTGCATCAGCGCCAGTTCACGACGGGCCTTTAGTGGCATCAGGACACGAACTCATGAATCGACGGTAGCAAGGCCGACCACTCATACCCTAACCACTCCGCTACTGCGGCCACATTGCGATTTGAAACACATGATTTGTAAAATTTATTTATTTCAATAAAAATTCTATATTTGTTTCCTCATAAATACTTTTACAGGAAAAAAAAGCTTTTTTGATATAATACATTATAAAAATAGAATTTCCTTTTCATTATTACTCAAGCTCGTGAACAAAATTAATAAAACTACTACATGCATGAAGGCTATCATTTTAATAGGCTGGCCATTACAATGTTCTCTGGTGATTTTCTTGAACGGTTCCAGTAATCTGTAACATTTCCGTTGTTCTGATCATCATCATTAGTATGATCTGATACAACAAAACAAATGCGCTTTGAAAATGTAGATCAGTATTTCAGGATTGAAATTAAACTGTGAATCCTAACACCATATTAGTTAATCAAAAGGGAGAGAAATCAGTTTCTTTTTTATAATAATTCTTTGTAATAATGCAAATTATACGCAGAAAACGCCTGTAAGCATTCTTCTTTAAAGGTAAGAATCTTCGACAAAAATACTTTCGAAACTGAATTCTCAATCATTTGTAATCAAGTTTCGAAATTCAAGGAACTCTCATCTTAAGTAAAAGTTAATCAACAATACACTCAAAAGCTTACTACATAAATAGGTATTAAAAATGTCTGAACTTAATAAAACGAAAATATGAAAAATCAATAATAAATATATAAACTGAAATCCTTAAATCTTATATTTACAGATCAAGAAAATCCATCTAATATTAACATTACTGAAATAACATTTAAAGAAGTATTGAATAAAATAATATTTGTAAGAACAGTTATTCGAAGTCAGAAAAAAAGTCAATACCTTATCAGTATAGTTATTAATTTGTACTTTTTGGCGCTATTCTATTCTTCAGTTAATTTCAAAATTAAGTGGTATAGAGCATAGAAACTCTAAGATGTTATTATTCAGAAACAGAGCACAGAAGTCAATTTCTCATTTTACTAGTGATGGTGATATAATTACTTTCGGAATAAAGAAGTTAGAACAAGATGTGTTTTGTTTATTCGTCCAGAAAATCCTTTTAATGTGATTTTTATGTCATTTGTGTCTCTTATAAACTTATTTAATAATCAAGGATGCTACGAGAACTTGCAATTAGTCCTGTTGATATTAATAAGAAGCGAAATAATGGAAATAGTTTACAAAACACTGTATTTGTTTATTGATCCGTAAGGTGGTTATGTTCAGTATTATGTTTTGCATGTGAGAAACACAGATGAAAGAAAAAGAGTACTCACAACAGAAAGGTACCCAGAAAAATACTTTATTGAATATTGCGCGAATATATATATATATATATATATATATATATATATATATATATATATATATATATATAATACAGTTTTTGTGCGTACTCTTAACAACTTCGAACAATTAATTTTCATAATAAAACATAAAATTCGCTATTATTAAAAAATACTCTCTCGAGATATAAACAGAAAAGTGTTGTTTGGAGCAGAGAATTTCATTTAACAGACAAAAATTTTTATTCGTGTCATAAAAATGCTATTTTGTTATTATAGTCATCTCTTAGGTTAGAAAATTTCTCCCCTCTCTAATCCTGGACTTAAAGAAGCTGCTCGAGGAACTGTATAACAAACAAAAATAAGTGAAACTTCTCCCTCATCAAGATGGGGTGAGACAAAAGATAGATAAACGGTACTGATAGCAGGTTCACAGGGAGTACAATAGAAAAGAGGGTAGCACCTGTCAGTCAAATATTCCCCCCCCCCTCTGTTCCACGACTTCTTATAGGTAGATTATTCCCTCCTCCCAAGCTCTGAGACGGGGGTTGAGGATGATTCCCCCACCCCTTTTTTTGAGAACCTGTTAGACGAGGGTGGAGGGCAACTCCTTACCCCTTGGAACATGGAATGTTACATCAATGTAGAGTTGAGAGATACAAGGCTTCTTAAAATGCCCTGACTGGTTGTGGGTATTACATATACGCAGGGGTATTCAACTTTTTACACCTTGGGGAACTCTTTGAGTTTATCTTTTTCTCGAAGGATCCTCTTGCTCAAAGAGAAGAAAAAATAGGATATCAAAGCTGTATCCTACTCAAATTTACAAAATTATTATTGCATCTCTATTTTATCACAATAGAAACGTCTAAATAAGATAATGGAATGGTAAATGATTGGGAGTGATTGTCTTTTGTTAAGAAATATTTTTACGTCTGGAATAATTGTTGAAATCTGCAAACTTATTTATCTTAAGCATCCATTATGTTTCTGTGTCTTATATTTCTCGCAACGTACATAAAGAATGATTTTTCTCATTTATAGGTTAAAACATATGACAGTAGATGTTTCATAGCTCTTTTGGTAATTTCAGGATAATCTTTTCCAATGTTAATCCAAAAATGCAAGAAATCAACTTGACTAAAATTTAGTTTCAACTGAGTGTCGGTCGGCATATCCAATTGTTGTTCTTTTTCTTTTATTGGGAGTTTGGAGGTGTCAGTCTTGAGATGGATTTGGATGCAAGATATTTTTTTCTTTTACAACAGGGAAATATTCTAGAAAGTTTTTTTTTTTTTTTTTTTTTTTGCAGATCTGACAAATGTTGAACTAAACTAATTTTTACATTTTTATCTAGTTTAGTGTTACCGTCTACTAAAATATTACGCAAATTAGGAAAGCATTCAATATTATCTTTCAAAATGCAATCTGCTCAAAATTTCAATTTTAAAAAGGTGGCGTCAATTTTACTTTATACCTTGAAAATAGTGATTTAAGTGGCCAAATACAATCTATAACATAGAAGAAAAAAAACAACGATGCACCAAGGACTTGTTCAATTGCAAAGAAAATTGTCTATTCTGTAGAACATACATAGAAAAACAATTGATTAAAATTTCAAAACAATTGAATATTTTAATTCAGAGTTTGGCCGTTATAAACGGAGCAAGTCAACAAGGCGTTGGTCCATCTCTGGGTTGGATGCAAGCTGTTACCCGGAGTGGCATAGACTGATAAAGTTCCCGGGTGGTGTTCTGCAGAATTTCGTGCCAAATTGTCTCCAGCTGTTACGTTAAATCGTTAACATTCCGGGATGGGGACAATCGCCTTCCCATAACATCCCAAATGTGCTCAATGAGAGAAGGATCAGGCGATCTAGCTGGCCAAGAAAGTGTAGGGAAAGCTTGCAGGCAATTCATAGAAACATATGCTATGAGCGGCTGGGCATTATCTTGTTAAAAAGTACTTTCTGGGTATGGCATAGGTAACGGTAGCACAACCGGTCATAGAATATCATCTACTACTGCTGGACCTCTAGTGTGCCAGAAATGACTACCAAAGAAGACCGGCTATCAAATGGGATGGCACTCCAAACCAGACCATAACGCCTTATTGTAGGCCTGTGTAGCGTGCGATAGTAAGGGCAGGATTCCCATCCTGCATTGGACGTCTCTAGACACTTCAGTGGTTGTCATTAGGACACAGTTGGAAACGTGACACGTCACTAAGAAATCAAACCCAATCAAAGCAGTTCCAAGTTGGTATAGGTCGACACCACTGTAATCGGACTTGACGGTGTACAAGCGTAAAAAGTAAGCGGCGAAACGGTCGGCGTGAGCATAAAATCTGCTGTCTCAATCGTTTGTCTAGGGTCATGTAGGAAGCATGTGTGCAGGCCACACAGTGGATAGTTGATAACGACGAATCCAGTGCTGTAACAACTGCTCTAACATTCACTCTGTCTTCCCATTTTGATGTTGTCCTCGGTAGACCACTGCCGTTTTGACGCTGATATCTGTCGTTATTGATCCACTTTGGCCAGCATCGTCTAATCTCCGAATCGCTTCGACTCAAATGTCGAGTGATTGCTCGATTCGTCCAACCACCCTCTTTCATACTGTGACGACTGCTGATCACCACCAGCCTACTTCGATTCTACCACTATGAGGACAAGCCGGATATTCTGTCAAGACAAGCATATGTAAACGAAGTGAAGCAGATGTGAAATTAATACCTTCTGCTACCGCTATATAAGGTAGTACTGGAAAGCAAAGATATAGAAGGGAATGAAAGAGGAACTGCGTTCTATGTTCACTGTGCTCTCTCCTGTCTGTCCGTCCTTACTTTTTCTTTTAAATGGTTTTAAAAGGTTTTAAATAAATTATTATTATAATTGGCATAAATCTGTCAGATTTTTTCTTGTGTGATATCCCTTACCTTCTGATCTAGAGTTAGACATTGTTTGCGATTTAAACGCAACAATTCTGATAGCACGACCAGTTTCAAGCTCTGACATCTGCACGTAATGTGCATGAATCCTTCGCCGAGACATAATTACAGCCGACGTAAGATATCCACTGTGGAAATTCAACCGAAATTTTGACCATCCGATTGGGAATCGCTCATTATATACACCTGCTGAATGCGCAGTTTAGATGCGCTGGATCTCTCGCTATTCTTTCATTGGACACCAAAGTTTAATCATTTGTATTTTCGGTCCTAATGTCCTTGCATACGCAATTTCATTTTAATCAGACCACTCCTTATTGGTGCGTCGATTTTTTTTTTTTATTATAGAGTGTAAGTTGGCGATTCTTTATTTGAGCCGAAGAATGGAGACTAATATGTGACATAATGCGTCTCCTCTAATGTATTGAAGCACGTGACTTTTACGAAATTTAAGGTTTTATTTTATCCGTAAAATATTTATTTATATTTATTTTTATAGGTAAACTGCCTATAAGATATTGATATTTTTTAAAAATTTAAATTTTACTAAAATTTTGGCGCTTTGATTAAGCAAATAGTGATCTCTTGCAGAACCCCTGTCAAAGTTCCAGGGAACCCAAGAGTTCCGGGGAACCAAGGATGAAGATCCCTGCATGAGACGACCTAATCATTTAATTATTGAAAACATGTAGAGTCAGAATGATATGTAAATTTTGTTCCAAAAATCATTCCGATATATTATGTAATTAAAATAAAATTACAGAAAATAAATATTTAAATAGTATTATGCTTAATGATGTTGTTGGTAATAGCGAACTTGCTAATAATTCATTTTTGAAGCAAGTGTTTTTGCAAACTGTGATTTTTTGTATAAATGTAAATGCTTTTGAATATAACGTTAGAATATTATTAGACAGTGGACCTGAAAAAGCTTATATCAGTAAATTCATGGCAGTTGCTTTAAAATTAAAAGTTTTAGGAGAAGAAACTGTTGTTTATGGTCTATTTGGTGGAATTCAGAGAAAGGAAGCTAACACACAAAAAATATCCGTTAATATGAATAATATTGATAAGCGTTTCTCTTGCAAATTAGATGCAAATTAGAAAAATTCTGTTTCTAAGCCCAAAATTAATAATTAAGGGGATATCAATAAAATTAAACAATCTGATATTTTAGAAAGGGATCTGTTGATTAACTAAAATACTTGTATGTATTAAAAAATCCAAATGAAATCATATGTTAGTTGGGGCTGACTTTGTTGGAGGATTATTTACAGAAAAAAACAAACAAATATCTCAGGGACTGGTTGTTATGCATTTACGCTTAGGCTGGACGCCATTGGAAATAACTGGAGGAAAATCTAGAAATTGTGAGACTGCTCCCTCTTAATATTAGCGAATTGAATATTCTAGAATTATGGCATCTAGATGCAATAGGCATTCGAGATTCTAGGGAAAGTCATTGGAATTAGAAGAGGCAGCGAAATAACATATCTCACAAAATGTTAAAAGAGATCAAGCAGGCCATTATATGGTAAATTTACCGTGGATAAAAGCTCACCCTCTTCTTACTAGCTGCAAAAAGATAGCAAAGAAAGACTTATAAATTGCGTTAAATCATTAGAAAGGATAAGAAAATTACATGATTACGAATAAGTGTTTAATGGGTGGGTGAAAGAAGATATAATTTTAAAGGTTGATTCTGGTCAAGAAATAGCCGAACATTATTTACCTCACAGACAAGTATTTAAAGAAAATTCAAATACTAAGTTTCGTCCTGTTTTCGATTGTTCTGCGATTGAAAAAAAATTTCCATCGATCAACGAGCTTTTAGAAAAAAGTCTAAATCTCGTCGAATTCATGTCCTCTTTAATGAATAGGTTTCATTCAGTAGATTTGGGATTATTGTTTACATAAGGAAAGCTTTCTTGCAAATTGGGTTTCAAGAACGTAGCAGACCATTTTTAAAATTTCCTTGGATGTAAGAGCGGAGAAATGAAAATCAAACTGTCTATCATCACGAAAGAGTAGTCGGGATATCATCTAGCCCACTTCTTTTAGTATTCACTTTAGAATTCCACTTAAAGAACGTTCCATGCTATTATAGAGAAACTGCACATATCCTCGAACAAATTTATTGTTGAATCTCAGGCTATTTTAGGAGATAGGGAATTTGAACTCCAATGGGGTTAGTACACTCCGACTTCCTCTGAAAAAGAAAAACTAAAAGATTGTCCCAGTATTAGGATTGAATTGGAGACTGAATGAAGATTCCCTAAGCATCAACCTAAAGCTCATTTCAGGTAAATAATCAGTAGTAACTAAGAGAGACGTGTTCTTTCAGCTGTCCATCGAATTTCTGATCCGATAGGTTATACCTCTCCTGTAACATTGCTGCCTAAAATACTTTTATAAGAATGTCGGAAGAATAAAGCAACATGGGATGCAGAACTTCCCGCATCGATGAGAAAAAGGTTCGAGCGATGGAAAAATGAGCTGAAAAGCCTACCAGAACTTGAGATACCAAGATGTCTCTTAACACACATTCCTCAAGAGCCTGATCTAGTTTTACCCGTACTTTGCGATGCTAGTAAATTAGCGTTTGCAACCAGAATTTTCTTCAAATGTCAAACGGATAAGGGTACAATATGTCAGTTAATTCAAGCTAGAACCCGATTAGCTCTTCTAAAACAGATATATATCCCTCTATTGGAGCTTTTAGCGTGTTCTACTGAGGCCAGATTAGTTTCGGCTGTTAAAATTGATTTCCAACTTGAAAGTGAGCCTATGACTTATTGGACAGGACAGATTCTATAAATGCATTGTTTTGAATAACAAAATATGGCAACTGGACCACATTTGTTTATAATAGAATTACAGAAATAAGAAAGTTAACTAAATCGGAAGATTGGGGACATATTGCTGGACCCCTGAATCACGAAAACCTCCCTTCTTGGGTACGTAGTGTGGATGAACTGTTGAAATCTCGTTGAGGGGGGGGAGATCAAGTTGTTTGGAATTGCCCCCTGAAGAATGGTTAGTAACTGGAATTGTCCCGAACATTGAAGTTGTTAATTCTGAAAAAATAAAGACTGTCATTTCTGCCACGAATTCAGAAATAAATAAATTTAAGTTCCTCGATGGTATATGATCCTTTGGTAAAATTACGAGAATCATGACTTATTTACTAAGACTTTGTAAAAACTTAAAGAGAAGTCAGAACGATCGAAAGAAAGGAAAATTGGAAGATGCCGAACTCCAAGAAGAAAAAAAAAGTAATTTTAAAAGTAAATACAACTAGAAAATATCAATGAAGCAAACCAACTGAATTAACACACAATCAAAGGTGATGATTGATTGTTAAAAGTTGCAACAGAGTGGCTTCGAGAAAAGATTTCGAAACATTTAGATTTCACATGTTATTGCCAAGTAAGCATCACTAAGTGAAAAAATCAATTAATTAAGATCACATAGAACTTGAGCATGCTGGTGCAAAATATTGATATCAAATCTCAGGGAACATAGCTGAATTATCAAGAGCAGGAAAAGAATTCTTCAGGTAATTAGAAACTGTATAATATGTAAAAGGTTTTCGGTTCCCCCTTTAGAAAGTGCCAATATTCCTCTACCGGAAGATTATGTGAGAGATTCAGCAATCTTTGAAGTCAGTGGAGTTGATTTAAATGGTCCATTGTTCTTGAAGGGAGACAAGAAATTTTGTATAGTTCTCCTTATATGTGCAGTCAATTGAGCCATTCACCTGGAACCAGTGAATTCTTCGTCAACTGACAATTTTATCTTGGTGGTTCATCGATTCATTGCAAGAAGATACCATCCAGCTACAATTTACTCCGATAATGGAAAGAATTTTGCTGGTACGTACAATGTTCTAAATGCCATTGATAAGAATGAAATTGAAGATTTTGCTATTAAGAAAACACTTTAGTTGAAATTAATCCTTCCATCTACCCCTTGGAGGGGAGGGTTTGGGGAGAAGGTAGGAATGTTGAACAACGTTCTCAGCAAAGTACTCGTAAAGGCATGTTTAAATGAAAAAGAGTTAATCACAATATTATGTGATGTAGAACGCTTGATTAACTCCAGACATATCACTTATTTATCAGAGGATCCTGAAGATTCAAATCAAATCGAAGATTCAAATCAAAGAAGTTGGGGTACCAGATTTCGATGTAATTTATTCTAAAAAGTTAGAAAAATGATTTGTTTATAGAATGAAGGTACGTCTAGATATTAGAAACAGATTCCAAAACGAGACCCTCAACCCGAGTCTAATAACTTGGGGGGGAAGAAGGAGGGATAAACCTTTCTGTAAGAAGATGGTAAGAAGAGGAAGGAATTGATTGATAAGTATCAAGCCTCTTTCTATTGTACTCGCTGTGAAACTGTTATTACTATTATAAACCAACAAAAAAATTTCAGGTCAAAATAGGAAAACTATATGAGTCACACGATAAATTTAAAAAAACATTTCGATTACACATTTCGATTAATATTGCATTTTCGAAAAAAAAGGCCTATTAATTCAATTCACTGAATGTTGTTAATTAAATATAGTACTCATATCCACTTCAATCAACGGAAATTTGATGTCTAAGAAAAAATTCGAAATAATAACTGACTTTCCATTCAATAAATTATTTCCATAGAAAAGTGCTTCTCATTATTCCGAAAGTAATATCCAACATTTAAAAAATATTCACCAATTTTAATGTGTCATATCACACACAATGAAGACATAGAAGCTGTATATATATATATATATACATATATATATATATATATATATATATAGAGAGAGAGAGAGAGAGAGGAAGTGAGAGAGAGAAAGACACGATGAAGATAAATAAAATATTTTAAGATACTCAAATTTCTTTGCAAATAGTTCAAACTGTCTAACACTACAATCAATCAAAAGTTTGAGTACTTTACACGCTTTTTAAGAATAAAAAAATATGAAAAGAAATTATTGATTTAATCAAAGAAGACAATATTTGAAGAATAATTTTCAACTTAACTTGAAGACTTGACTTGAAGACTTCAACTTAACTTGAAGACTTGACTTGAAGACTTCAACTTAACTTTAATAACTTGAAGAATAACTTTGGTTTCAAAATTGCATTCCTCATAGAATTTTCTGAAAAGCTCGTAAAAAGGATTGCGCAAAATAATATGATAACAAAAAAAAAGTTTAAGTAACGTTACAAAAAATACATTTACGAAATGAATGTTTTTCTCTATTTTTTGTAGTTTTCTTTCTTCAGAAAAATTGGCAGTGTCAGCATAAGAAATATCAGTAACAATTTTTTACCGTTATATAGAGGTAATACAGAAATATAATACTGCATTGATTAAATTGGAAGTCTATAAAGAATATTTGTGCAGAGATTATTTCTAGAAGCAATATATTCTTATTTTTAATGTTATTAACTACAAAAAGAGACATATGAAGACGCATGACGAAGCAACTCTCAAGTTCAAGGGCTACGCAAGAGGACTTAGGAAAATATATCTTCTTCCGCTTTCAAAGTAAGAGAGAAATCGTAGTCTCAAAGGTAAAACCGATAGAAATTACCGCAAGTGGAAAAAATATAAATAATAATACGGAGTCCATCCCTTAAGTTTTTTTTTAATACCGATTAGTATTATTTAATGTTTCGTGATTTTAAATGTTATCTTTTCTCGAATAATAAATGTATAAAATAAATTAATTAAAAATTACATATTCATCAAATAACGGAAGAATATTGATACACTTAGTTTTAAAGCTATGTATTCTTGTCCTTACTCATATTTAAATAAAGAAAAAAAATTTAAATATCATATAATAATGTGCTTCAATGATTTTTTTTTTACCATCTGGAATGTTGATTTGGATAAATGCACAGTATTCTTTTTAACGAAGCTGAACTATATATGAGATTGAAACAGATAAAAAAAATCGAAAATTTTGAATGACTTAGCAATGAAATCAAAACATTTCAAACGAAAGAAATATCTTTTGAGTAGATAAGAATTAAAAAAAAAATGTCCAATGAGATAAAGAAAAAAAGCTTTAAAAAACTTCATATTCGTTTACGATTCGTAAACGAGAAGATTGGTATCACAGACAGATTATCTTCGGCTGTCGATATTTTAATTTACAGAAAAACCACAATGTTTTGTTAAGCAAAGGATCAACATTTAAAATCTTTCGTAAGATATTGACACTGTAATTTCAATATAAAAACATTTGTTCATTTTATTGACATAAAGTTGTTGTGAAGTGAGAATCAGTGATTTGGTCTATAATCGAAATTTAATGTTTAAAATTTTTAAATATTTGAAAAAGTAAACCTCTGAGTATTAGTTAATACTGCATTTTTTACCATACGATGCATAAAAAAGATGTTTTTGTCTTGTGGACTAATCTCAAAACTGCAATGTTCACTTATCTTTCACTAGAAAAGAAAGGATCATTTGTAACCAACAGTATTCTTTCAAAGTTTTTGAATTGGTTCTATGTACCATTACACACTAAAAGTTGCAGGATTACAATTATAATTATTTCAAAATGATTTCAAATGTTCAAAGATTATTCGATGATGTATTTAATCTAGAATTTTAATTAAATATTAGTTTTTTTTATCCAAATTTATGATGTGCGATCCACACCACAACATATTGCATTAAAATATTACTGCATTAACTCATCATAAATCGAGGAAAGTAATTAATATTTAATTATCGTTATATAATTATTATTTTGATTTATTATTATGACTTATTTTGAAATTATCTCTACTTAATAGTGTTGATAAAGATTCAATAGCGAATTACTTTCCAAGTTAAAATTATTTATCGATATTATTACAAGTAAGGATGATACTGTTTTCTCAAAATTCAGAAGTATTCTAAAATGTCACAGTTTTTACTTTTCCAGATAAATTTAATCAGAGCTTAAGCATAGATGAAATATTATACGTATTATGTGGAGAAAAAAATGGATTAAATTAAAAGGTTAGAATAAAATCAATTGCTCTCTTTACACTAGTAAAGTAAAAATCGTAACATATTTTTGGAATATTTTTACTCAAAAATTATACGGAATCATACTCTTTAGTATTAGAAGAAAATAGATTTAATATTAAATAAAGATTTAATGGTAATATAGCACATTTGCCAGTCAATAGTGCTCCAGTATTTTAAGTGAATCGAGAATATTTTAAGTAAGAATGAACAATTTGGAATATTATTTTATTATCGACTTTATTTACAAATGTTAATGAGTTCCTTCCACTCAATCCTACCTCGGTCTATGTTAAAGAGGTCATACAAATTGTTATTGATTCATAAATTGGCTAAATATGTTATAATTATCAAATGACCGTGATTTATAAATTGCGATGGCTTGTATTCAAGTTGATCTGCAGATTTGAAATTCATGTGTTGACATCGTCCTTCTTTATCTTCTTGTAATGATCTGTTTGATATATTTATGTAATTAAGATTGAATGAATTCCTGTTGTTTGGATCACAATATGTCCATTTTAAATGAGATTGCATATTATAAAATGATTTAAGCAATTTTTATTACAAAGATATCGGTTTATTTTGAATTGAATGTAAAATATAAGTTTTCATGAAACATCAGAAAGGTAGCGCTAACTATCTATTTTGTTTTAGAAGCGTTTTCTCTGTTTATGTAATTTATTTATATTTCATTTAATATTAATTGTTAATTTTGATAGATTGTTTGATACTTTTTTTTGTTCTTACGAGAAATGAATGACATTTTAATCTTACTCGCATTTTAATAGAAATTTATTTTACAATGTACGTTTGAAAAAGAATCAAATAAATGAATCACCATTTTAATAGTTTATATTTAATTAAATGTTCGATGGTTTCCCTTAACATTTATGGAAACATATAGAGAAAAATTATTAATGACAATCTCTTGTAAGAATAATAAATAAGTGGTGTCTTATTTTTTGATCACATTTACTCATGATTACTTTTCTCAACAGAAATCCCCTTCACATTTATTTCATCACAGATTAAGTTGGCTCTTCAATTACATTTATCTTACAACCCAATCACAAATACAAATACTTACTAACAAATTAATTAGATTATCGCAGTAATGTTTATCCTAATTTTTAAATTTTTTTTCTTTGAGAAACATTTGATTCACATTGTAATTTGGTTGATTGTGCCCTACGTGTTTTCCTCCTACCTCTTATAATTTATATCGCTAAAAAATTTCTCAGTATTGCTAGAAATTGCTCAGTTACGTATTTCAATTATTTTGGTCTCTATGGTGTACCCAGTTGAAATATAAACTCTACTAATATTATTTATACAAATGTATGAAAGAATATATATATATATATATATATATATATATATATATATATATATATACGCAAAACAGATTTTTTCCTGAATATGTGTTTTGCTCCTTCACATAAATGTTGAATGCTTTAAGTTGTCTAATTTACATTGCAGTAGAATTACATATAATGAACAAACGGCGATAGTTCAAGAGAGATATTTTGATAATACGGGGTTTTATTTTCTGCGTGATATAGTTAAGAAAGCATTTCATCTTAGATTTTCATGGGAATTTGATAAAGATTTTCTTTGCGAGAAACGAAATTATAAATACGCTGTTTGTTGGAAATAAATTTTCCAACAGAATGTATTGTTCAACATTTGAACTAAAAATCTTTTTAATGCTGTGTTTTATAGAGATTTAATTATCTGGGTAAGAAACTTTTCCTTCAAGAACTTTTTCAATTTCCCCATTTAGGAAACTTTTCCAATTCTTTATTTTATTTCACGTGTAAAATCGTTCTTTGACTTTGTGAACCTCTAACCTAAAGGTTCATAAATTGTAATTCATAAACATTGAAAATATTTTTTTTTTTTTTTTATAATTCGAATAGCTTTAAAATGGTACCTTGAATGAAAAAATTAACCCTAAAATAATATTAGAAGCACTTGCATTCTAAATGCAATCAAGGTAACACGAGACATTAATTTATATGAATATTAAAACTCAAATAAATCATCTTACTAGCCATTAAATAGCTACCATCTAATTATAAAATTTAAGGCAAGTGACAAACTATCTAATTATAAAATGTAAGGCAAGTGATAACAGTATTTGTTAATTAAAGAAACTATAGTATTCTTTTTCCTACGTCAAAGATTTCAAGGGAAACGCAGTATTTTAGTAATTTGACCATACAAAGTCAACTTTCTTTTTCAGATATAAAATCATAAAATGAGCGTTACCGACATTCATGTGCTTTCTGGTAACTCACTAGAAAAAAACAGGATACCAAATTTCTTCAGACGAATACTTCAGGAGTATTCATGTGAAATTTTAAGAGCTATTAAATAATGAATGTAGATCTGTTCCGAAACATATTCAAATCAATACCAATTTAATTTTTTTGTATTCCTACATGATCATTACGAATAAACTATTATATCCAAAAGTATCCCATCTATTTCTTGTGGGGTTACTAGGGTCTTTATAAAGAAAACATGAAATTTTTTAAGAGCTTACGCTATAATTTGAAATACACATTGAACAAAGGATCACCTCAAAATTATTTTTCATCCATATAGTGTTAAAAACCTATAAATGTTTATTTTCGAAGCAGTTACATTAAACAAAGATGGATCAAAACTTCTGATTTTTAATGCATATTACGATAAAAAAGTTCTGGGATAAAATCACAGAAACACGAAATAAAATGTTATCAAAATACTTAAGAATGTGTAAGGAGAAAGTGATGTAATACGACCAAATATTGTTTATTCTGAAAATATAGATTTTTTTTAATATATATATATATATATATATATATATATACTGAAAATTTATGAAAGAATAATTTAAAATATTTAAAAAGACAGAAATCTAGATAGAAATATAAAAATGAAAGAATAAAAAATAAATAAAAATATGGAACCCAGCAAGTCAAAAAGCAATTTCGGGCTGAGGATCGAATAAGCGGGGTTAAACTAGTTTAATGGTACCAATCTTCACCCTTTGCGACTTGGTAGGCTGAATCGGGAAATCCAAAGTACAAAAGAGTTCAATGATTAAAAGATGCAAAGAAATTCAGCGATAAAATATACAAAATTAAAATCTATAATTCTAAAAATTATCAACAAATCAAAATATGAAAATTACTTACAAAAATTCAAAGAAATGAAGATTCAAATATGTGAGTAGAAAGGTGGAATATTCTTTAAGCTTCAAGATGGATATCAGATACTCAAAATGAAAAAAATATAACACGTCTTCACCATAAAATTGAAAAAAGATTTAAATCATTGTTTGATTGTTAATAAAATGTAAAAGGATGCAAACTATTGGTTGGTAATAAGTTGTATGGTAAAGGAGTATAATGGTCCAGAGAGTGAGTAAAAATGTAAGCTGCGTAAATGTAAATAAATAAATTCTTCACGGCTAGACCACTAACAAGCCGACTTTGTGGACCTATTGTTGTGTGGTGGATTTGAAAATGAATCACGATTCGCAAAGATGTTTAATATATTTATGATGTATATAAGTATTTAAGAAATTTATTGGATAATCATGATCTAAACAGTTGCTGAAGAATTTTTTAATGTTTTTAAACTTGTCTATTTTATGTGTGATTAATTTGTTACTACGTAATAAAAAGTTTAATAAAATATTCATATAAATAGATCTGTGTAGATTATTGTTCCAAAAGGGAATTTTGATTACACGAATTCGAATCTTTCTCTTTTATCATAAATATTACTAATTAGTCTATTGTCAACAATTTGCAAATCAAGATCTAGAAATTCTACTGTATTAGAATTATGATTAGATTTTAATAATTTGAGATAATTAGGGTAAAACGAAATATTTGGTTTAAATTCCTCAGTTTTACCTAAAATAATTAAATCATCTATGTAACGATAAAGAAAGTAAGAATCATTATCAATCTGTTGTAATTCTTAAATTGTAAATAAAAATTGGCCAGACAATTACTAGCTGGACCTCCCTGAGGGAGACCCTGAATTTGCTTATAGAGACTTTGACCGAAAACTATAAAATTCTCTTGTAATACAAGTTTAATAAGAGTATTGAATTTTTCACATTTTATTGTTTGATTAAAATGATATTCATTGTATAAAATTGCAAGAACTTTAATTAAATCTTGAATATCTATTGAGTTAAAAAGGTCTTCAAAATTATACGCCATGTATAGAGAATACCTCTCGTTCCTTCATGTTCTTGACAATTTCAAAACTATTTTTAATAATAGCAGTATTTTCAATATTATCAATAGATTTTTGATGAAGGAATTGTAAAAATTTGCCAGATTTAGTGATATAGATGTTATATCCATTCGTAATACTTCGAAATTTGACAGGAATTTTGTGAAATTTTGGCGTTAAGAAAATATATGGAAATTTAATGTTTGTAAGATGTAAACCTAACTTCTTATTGAATGCCAAAAGACGATTATTTATTTCTCTATTATTATATTTGGATAACTGGAAAGCATTATTATTCCTTACATGTTCACTCAATAATTTATGATAGTAAAATTTGCAAATAATTGCATAATTTGTAAGAACCTAATCTACATAAACGATAACAAAATCCTTCTGCAAATCATCTATAGTAAGTTTTAGATCTTTAATTGTAATTTCCTTTTCCACTTTAAAATTCAAATACAGAATTTTCTTCAAAACACATGACTTAAATTCGTCAAATGCCTCATTTGGCAAACCATATTTAAATGAATCCTTAACAATAAAATTGTCAAAATCATTAGTAATTTGTTTTCTTACTACAAGATTACTGTTAGTAATCATGAGCCTGAATCCAGTTCCTTTATTCACGAATTCTCTCAATAAATCACTACTAACGATGTTCATATTTTCCGTAACAACATGTTTATGGAATGAATCAACATATTGTTTGTAATCTTTGCATCTACACACTTGTGGCGTTTATGATTCTGAAATATTGTTGTAATTAAAAATAAATCTATCAAGTTTTTTATTGTACTTAAAAGCTCTTCTTATCCTGATATTTTTAATCGGAAATAGAGCCATGTGTTTTTGAAACACACCAGAAAAATTAATTTTATTAAATGATTTATTCATAAAAGGAAAGATGCAATATTCTGTAATATATTTTTCATCAATATTCATATCAATTTTCATTTTAAGGAAAAGATATCTACATATATCTCCAATGATATGAAATCCTTGAGAATCCGGAATAACTTCATTATTCAAAATATTCATGACAATCTTTACCTCTCTTTTATTAAGTCCGAACATAAAGTGCTTAATATGTCCTATCAGATAGTTCTTTTCAAATTCTAATCCAAGTTGAAACATTTTTTCTTTAATAGTTGACAAGTCTCTTATTTTTCGATTTCTACGTTTTCCTCTAGAAGTTCTAGTTAATTTATAAGGATTATTAATCCTGTAGAATCCTTCTTGGTAATAAAATACTTGGTTATTTTGCTTATTTGCGTTTAATACATTTTTATTGTTCCATATTGCATTTAGTCCATAAGGGTAAACAGTACCATAAAAACCAATGTAAAAATTCTCAAACCATAATCTTTCTTTTGTGTTGGGTACAATTTTAATAATATATATTTTAATAGTATAGTTACGTATTGGTTACAAACAATTTTCTACATATAATTTCTTTTAATGAAAAAATCTGAAATATTGTTCTAAATTGAAAAAGAAAACCATATGCTATTGCAAGAACAAATATATATATTTTAAGATTAATGAGAAATAGAAAATGAAATAAGTATCATATATTCCTAGTATCTGAAAAAGAGAAAAAATATCTGCATCAGCAAAACAAAAAAAAAAAATATTAATATACATGCTATAAACAGAAAAAAAAATTATTATTTGAGTTTTGTACTTACTGCATTAATTTGTTTAATGTTTTAAGGAGAGGGAAAAACATATCAGTATTAAAATGATGAATTGACAGCACTCTCTCTTTCCATTGGTTCAGTCAGAGATAATAGCTTTTTACTCTTTTGAAGTTTTCGTTACATTGAGAAAAAATTGCATTATATAGAAAGTATTAAAACAATAAATTTTAACTGAAAGGAAACCAGGATAAGTATCATAAAAAAATTATAAATGTATTCATAGACACATTTTTTTTAAAAAAAAACTTTTCACAATAAATTATAAAATATATTCATTGGACACATTTTTTCAAAAAAAAAAAAAAAAAAAAGAACTTTTCAATAGAGAGATAAAACTTGGTGCACACGTAAATTTCTGTTGGATTTCTTGGCGGTTCTGTCTTCTTCAAAGGCACACTTAATGGTAATTTATCACAACATATAACTAGATTGTAATCAAATATTACAAAACTTTGAAGTATCCAATAGGGCACTTCCAAAAAAATCGGGATGATTTTTCACTATGTGTAGAATGTAGACTCCTTTTTCACATATCACAACACTACGAGTATCCAAAAGGCATTTCAAAAATCAGGATGATTTTTCAATAAGGGAAATGTAGAATTCTTTTTCATCTGGATGGCGTTTGATTAAATCTTCTTATCAGCGGTAATTTTAGAACTTCGCTGGATGCATTTATTGTGAACTCAAGTACAGTAGTACTTCTTTCTCCTCGAACTCCTAGTGCACGGGGTACTTCTTCATTCTTAAACTCCTCTTCTCAAAACTATTCCAGAGTGCAAAGTGCATTTATTTTTTTAAAACAAAATTACCAGGTTGGAATGTTGCAGTGAGACGGCAAGGTGCGCTGAATTCTTGATTGATCAGTTACTTTTCCATTCCGGATGAGTCTCCCATTTTACTCTGTAGAATCCTAACTATTACAGAAATGGGGGTACATGGCTTATTTTAAAGATGTCTAGGGTTTTTTCTGATTCAATAAATAGCGGATTTTTAGAAGAGACATTTAACTAAACCATATATTATTGTACAGTATTTACTTGCTAAAATAGAACTATTGATTACATACATATTAAAGAGCTATCATATCGCACGTCTTTCTCTGTTATTGCACTCTTCCATCTAGTTTTGTGTTGCTGTACTTGGTGCTTTTAACCAAAAAGAACAAGTATGCCATCTAGGTGTTGGAAGACGTCTCAAAATGTAAAAACTTACAGACACACACACACACACACACACACACACACAATACTACTAATACACACACACATATATATATATATAATCTTGATATTTATATTCTTTATTAAAAAATTAAAAAATTATATGCTGTTTCGGCGTTTTGTACCTATAATGACTAATCTTCTCTTGAAACAACTTTCTTAATGATTCGAACTTGGACTCACTTGGTCAAATGATTTTAAATTGACTTTGCAGATTATAATGTTTAATTTTAATCTAAGATACGTAGGCATTGGTGAAAGATTGGTGATTTGAAAATTATATTTTATGTCAATGGAAATTTTTAAAGTTTTAGCTACTGACACCTTGGCTTACTTATGTGTTTGTCAAAGGATGTAGTATAATGGTATCTAATATCGTTAAAAAAAGTTACCATTTTTTTTACAATTTTTAAGTATTTTTATAGATCACATGTGCACTCTTTATAATATTTTGAATATGAATGAAGAGAGTCATTGTTGTACTCACAAACGTTAGATCCAAAAGCATATAAAAAATATAATTGTTTCAAGAAATACAAAAAAATCGTTACTTGTAATTTTATAAAAGTTCTGAGCATCCTCTGGGATCTTATTTGGTTTATAATAGGAAATATAAAACCCGTATTGTTTTGGAACCGAATTTACAATTTTGTTTACACTTCTGGATAGAAGATCATTCTGTTCACGTATTAAGCGGATTTTCACCAAAGTGAATTTAATTTCAAATAACATACCCAAATCCCAATGTTCTAGGATCTGATCATTTAAACTTAAAGTTTGGAAAGTGCTCTGATAAGAGATGCAAGACATGTTGTGATGCATAAAGAGCAGTATGATAAGGATAAATTTTATTTTAAACTTTACCTGTATATATATGATGACTTGTGGTATGTTAGTTTAGCATATGTTAAAACTTCGGGAACTATAAATATTAGAATCAGCATAGATCTGATGCAAACACTATAATAGTCGTAAAATATAGGTCAGATAGAAATTATACATTTTAATCACATGAATTTTATATT
>BMAW01087309.1:405360-453559 GCA_019974015.1 Nephila pilipes
TTTTTTTTTTTTTTCAGAATTTTGTAATGTTTCAATTTTTTGTTGTTTTGTTTCTTCATATTTTTACAATGTCGTCTGGAAGACAAGCCGAATCCAGGCGGGACGAGTCAGTGGTTCCGTTAGACATTCAGGGCCCACTAGCACCACCTGCAGGTGGAAGCAAGCGAGCAGTCAGTTGCCAGACGGGCACGGAAAACGAAAGACGAGCACTAGAAGCCACTGAAGCCGTGGCGAAAAACTCTTTTTATTTTCTGACGCTTAATTTTTGTTTTAACATTAATAATATTAACTTTGATGATTGATATTAATATTGTACATATCCTCTTCTTATAATAATTAAATAGTAGTTGAGCTCAATAGAGTCGTATTTTATTGTCTACTGTTATATATATATATAGCTGTAGGATTTGTACATTTTGAGACGTCTTCCAACACTAGATGGCGCCACTTGTTCTTTTGGTTAAAAGCGCAAGTACGGCAAGCGCAAGCTAGATGGAAGAGTGCAACCAACAGAGAAAGACGTGCGATATGATAGCTCTTTAATATGTATAATCAATAGTTCTATTTTAACTTAGTAAATACTGTACAATAATATATGGTTTAGTTAAATGTCATCTTCTAAAAATCCGCTATTTATTGAATCCAGAAAAACCCTAGACATCTTTAAAATAAGCCATGTACCCCATTTCTGTAGTTAGGATTCTACAGAGTAAAAAAATGGGGGCTCATCCGGAATGGAAAAGTAACTGATCAATCAGAATTCAGCGCACCTTGCCGTCTCACTGCAACATTACCAACCTGGTAATTTTGTTTTAAAAAATAAATGCACTTTGCACTCCTGGAATAGTTTTGAAGAGGAGTTTAAAGAATGAAAAAGTACCCCGTGCACTAGGAGTTCGAGGAAAGAAGTACTTCCTGTACTTGGAGTTCACAATAAATGCATCCAGCAGTTCTAAAATTGCCGCTGATAAGAAGATTTAATCATCGAAACGCCATCCAGATGAAAAGAATTCTACATTCCACTTAGTGAAAAAATCATCCTGATTTTTGAAATGCCTTTTTGGATACTCCGTAGTGTTGTGATATGTGAAAAGAATTCTACATTCTACATAGTGAAAAAAATCATCCCGATTTTTGAAGTGCCTATTTGGATACTTCAAAGTTTTGTAATATTTGATTTCAATTACAATCTAGTTATATGTTGTGATAAATTACCATTAAGTGTGCCTTTGAAAGACAGAACCGCCAAGAAATCCAACAGAAATTTACGTGTGATTGCGCAAGTTTTTTTTTTTTTTTTTAAAATTTTTTTTTTTTTTTTTTTTTTTTTTTTTTGAAAAAAATGTGTCAATGAATATATTTTATAATTTATTGTGAAAAGTTTTTTTTTTTAAAAAAAATGTGTCTATGAATACATTTTATAATTTTTATGTGTCACTTATCCTAGTTTTCCTTTCAGTTAAAATTTGTGTTTTTTTTAATACTTTCTATATATATTACCAATTTTTTTCTCAGTAACGAAAACTTCAAAGAGTAAAAAGCTATTATCTCTGACCTTGAACCAATGAAAGAGAGTGCTGTCAATTCATCATTTTATGCTGATATGTTTTTCCCTCTCCTTAAAACATTAAACAAGAATTATTACTGATAGTAAAACTCAAGCACTCGTAATTTTTTTTTTCTGTTTATGAAAACGTGTATGTTAATATTTTTTTTTTGTTTTGCTGATGCAGATATTTTTTTCTCTTTCGAATACTAGGAATATATGATCCTCTTATTTCATTTTCTATTTCTCATTAATCTTAAAATATATATATTTGTTCTGCAATAGCATATGAGTTTTCTTTTTCAATTTAGAATATATTTCGAATTTTTTTCTATTAAAAGAAATTATATGTGAAAATTGTTTGTCTTATATAGTGAAAAATAATATCAAGAATTGAAAAGTATTTACTTTATTTTTCTTTTGAATGATTTCTTTTTTACTGAATGATGAAAATCTTAGTACTCTAAATAATGCAAATTATTTTTAAGTTTGTATGTATATCTTGGTTGAGAACGTAAGTTATTGCGAATTTTCCATAAACATTTATTCTAACTTTCGTAGATTCAATCAAGCAAACCAAGTTAAATAATTTTATTCAACTGAATTTTTAAAAAAAAAAAATATTACATCATTTTTTTTTTCAGAATAGCTAATTGTTATAAAATATTTCAAACTTTATTCGCACAAAATGTCTTATTTATTGAAAGGTAAGAAAGAGGACATGCTTAACCTAGCAGTAGAATTAAGTTTAGAAGCAACAGCTGAAATGACTAAACCAATGTTGAAAAATTTAATTATAAATAGCACAGGGTATGACGAGAAAGACACCAAATTGATGTATGATAATGTAATCGAAGAAAGAAAAGAAAAAGAACTGGATCTGGCAGAGAAGAGAAGACAAGATGAGATAGAATTAGAGAAGTTAAGGATCGAGGCCCAGATTAAATTGAGTCACTAGACATTGGCGTTAAATACTCGTACACCGAGTAATGAATTGAATAAGTTACTACATAAATTCGATATGAAAGAAGATATCAGTCTATATTTGATATTATTTGAGCTCCAAGCTAATATGATGTCCGTACCTAAAGAGTTTTGGGTTACACATCTGTTGGGTCTGCTCCCACAAGAATTAACACAACTAATAGCTCGAGAGCCTGAAGAAAGGGTGAAAGATTATGATCATGTGAAGATATTGCTACTCAAAAGATTCAAATTAACTCCTGAGAAGTTTAGGCAGTTATTTGTCACTCACCAGAAAAGTGCTGAGAATACATGGTGAGATTTCTACCAAGAAATTCAAACATTCTTTAATGGAGGGATTGAGGGATTTAACTTTAAAACCTTTGACCAATTACGAGATCTGATAATTTTCAGATCAAATGAAGAAAAGAGCTCCCGTCGAATTTAAAAAGTATAATTCAGACGAATGGCCAAACTCAATTCTCCAGAGGAGCTAGCCGTGGAACTCCAGGAAGTTGAAGATGTCCGGATGACATTGAAGCCAAAACCAATCTTCTCGCCATCTTTTTAAAAGCAAGAAGCCAGGTTACCGAATAAGTTCGTTAATTTCGGAAGATGTGAAAATCGCCACAGGAGAACTGAAAATTTCAATCCTGAAAGTAGATACTATGAGACTCATCCGAGTAAAGAATTTGAAGAATTAATAACTAGAAAATGTTTCATTTGTAATTCTCCTAAACATTTACGCTACAATCGTTCTGAATTAAAGAAAGAGTTGGAACCTGAGAAACCATCGAACTTTGAAGTACAAACCTGTTTTGTTTGTAAAAAGGACTACCTCTAAAAGATATTACCCTTGGTGACCAAACCATTTCCTCTCTGATAGATACTGGAAGTTCAGTTAGTCTCATCCGTGAAGACGTAAGTACAAAGATTGTCGACCAACAAAAGTTTTCTAGGAAATGTAATATTCTATCCGGAATAGGTAAATCGCATGTGTTGACGAAAGGTACTTTTAAACATGATCTCGTCATAGATGAAGACCATTATTCCTTAACATGGCATGTTGTGCTGACTTAGCTTCTAAACTTCGAAGCTATCATAGGCACAGACATTTTGGAACAAACTTCTTTAAAGTTTACCGAAGAGGGTGTCGAGTTCCACAAATATGAGGTAAAAAATTATCAAGATCAGAAAGAAAGCATTCGCCCTGAAGCAAAAGGAAGTATTCAAGAAATTAAGTCTGAGAACATATAATAAGAAGAGAAAAAAGGCTTCCCAGTACCAGATTGATGATTTAGTAGCAGTCCAGTGTACACAATTTGGTGTAGGCCTCAAACTCAGAACTAAATTTTTTGGACCATATCGAGTTGCTAAAATTAAGGCCAGAGATCGATATGTGATAGAGAAAGTAGGCGATTATGCAGGCCCGAATGTAACTACCACCTCTACCGATCTAATGAAATACTTCTCCCCTAGGTAGATAAAATTCAACAACCTTATGTTCTCAATAGCAAATCCTTTAATTTTTTTTTTAAAGTTTTCTTTTGCAATATTTATATTTCGTAGTTCTTATAGCTGTAAACTTGTATTCGATCAGATTGTAAGGTCATCACCAGATGTCGCTGATGTCATCGACGTTTAGGAGTGGCCGAGCTGTAGGATTGTTACATTTTGAGACGCCTTCCAACACTGGATGGCGCCATTTGTTCTTTTGGTTAAAAGCGCAAGCACGAGAGGCGCAAGCACGGCAAGCGCAAGCTAGATGGAAGAGTGCGACCAACAGAGAAAAACGTGCGATCTGATAGCCCTTTAATATGTATAATCAATAATTCTATTTTAACTTAGTAAATACTGTACAATAATATATGATTTAATTAAATGTCATCTTCTAAAAATCCGCTTTGTTATTGAATCCAGAAAATCCCTAGACATCTTTAAAACGAGCCATGTACCCCATTTCTGTAGTTGGATTCTACATATGTAATGAAGGGACAGAAGGGATCTTCTGTATATGTAATGAAGGGGGAAATTCTGAGTAAGGGATAAATTATAACAATTGACTAGGAATATTATTTTTCAAAATACCTTTTAAGCATGAATATTCCAGATGTCATATGTTAGGATTTATAACTGTATCAGTACATAATAAAATATAATAGCAAGGAAACAATTACAAAGAGATCATCTAAAATTCTACAAAAAATTCCACATTAAAGATGCTTTCAAACAAATTCCTATATATACGAACTAAGAAAAGAATAATATTCCATGGTATTACTATGGCTTACAAAATGATATCCTGATAGGGAAAAAAATCAACTATTCTTGAAAATACTCGAATTATATCGAAGAATCAGCAAAGAGTTTTATAATAATACACAAAAACCTGGGCCACTTTACAGAAAGCAGCAGAAGAACTTCTCAAAAAATTAAACCGTATTTACTCATGAAAAAAGAAGATAATTAAATAATCATGATATATTTCATAATGATTCTTTGCATCTTGTGTAGTAATTATCACATTATATACATTAATCACTAAAATGATTGTAGAAATCAAGTATTTGGCTATGTCAACAGTAATATTTTAGTTACCTTTCAGTATATTGAAAGACATGCACATAAACAAAAAGCTATAATTGTATAATACGCCTTGTTTTCAGAAACCTTTCCTTAGAATGTTATTATTATGTAATTAAGTGAGTAGTTTGTGTGTGGTTTGGTTTTATTAACGTCGCACTAGAAGCAACACGAAGGCTATTGACTTCGTTATTTTGACGAGTGACGAGAACGACACCTGAGATGGCACCCCCTCTCCTAACCTCCACACCACGCCAACGGAAGGACTTTGTGTCTCAACAGATTTAGCGTATATCTTCCCCGGCTACACAGCGGGTCTTTGGAGGTATCAAAGCTCGAATCCAGGACTCAACGAAAACCTTCGGCCGCGAGTCCGATACCTTAACCACTAGGCAACCGTGGCCATTAAATTAGTAAGTAAAACATATTAGGTTTATTTTTATATTGCTTCATGGTTGCTATTTAATTAATTCTGACGAGATATTTAAAACGCACTAAGAGCCTTCAATACTTTTGAAGATGTGCTCCAAATCATTTTTACTGCAGTTAAGTTACTTTTATTTTTTATTGTTAAGGTTTTTAATTCAAAACATTGATTGTATCATCGGCATGTAAAAATATTGTATTTCATACGGCACCAGGAACATAACTAAAAGAGAGCTGATTGCTTACGATGTTTCATAAATAATATATCCAAGTAATATTAGAGGGATTCACTTTGATATATAATTCAGAATAAGCAATCTATCCGTGAAATAAAGAATTCGAGTCTATTTCTGGAAATTTCTCACAAAGCAGAATTCTTCATTTCATGATCTTTGAGGCCTCTCATTGATTAATTAATTCCCTAAACAAATGATTTCAAAGTTCTTCATCTCTATTCTAAAAGTAAAAAGCCTGTCTGGAAATGCGATCTCGTTTCGTTCAAGATGGAAACTTCCAGACATTCCAGAGCGAGTTTATTTCCTCCCTCCCTCGTGTGATAGATTCCCCTTCCAGCCGCTGCAGAAGAATGTTTAGGCTTGTCACAACATTTAATTGTTTCTCAGAAAAAGATACGTCAGCTCTTTACATAACATTTCACGCCTCATTCCCCCGACAATACACAGCCGGATGCAAAAGGTCTCAAAGATTCAGCTTTCCTTTTCTGGAATACATAAATCATCGTGAATCTTTTCGTAAAACTCAATGTTCCCATGCTTCGTTCTTGAGGAATCAGCCTCAAGCCTTGCATTTGGCTTTTCTAGAAAAATTAAAGGAAATGTTTTAAACTGACTGTAATCGAGTCTTCTTTGAATCCTTTGAAGATGCAAAAATAAATTCATAAAACAGAACCGAGGAATCACTGCTTTGTTGATCAATGTTAACTTTAAAACAATAGCTTTTCGCATGGTAGATGTTTTAGTGATAGGTAGTTTTGCTCCTAATAGAAGTGGCGAATATTGCAAATCCTTATTATACGAAGTATACAGTAAAAAAAATATTCCAAACTTTGAAAATCATATTTTTATATTTTATTCATCAAAAAAAAATATATTTATCATGGCTATTTTCCACAAAATTATTAAATATTAATAAATATTAAATAATGTTTTATACGTCATGTGATAATTTTCCCTTTTTTTTCCAAGTCGATCCAAAATCTGTAATTTTTATTTTAGCAAAATGAATTGCCTTCTAAAAGGTTTTTTTTTTAAATTTCTGCTAGACATTGCAAGAAGCTACTAATAAATTTACAAAAATGAAAAATATAATTATTATTTCCAAATCAGATTGAATAATACGCACCCGAAAACATGGAGATTTAAAATGTACATAATACTGTGAGAATAAAATGGACTTAAAATTCTAATAAACCTCAAAATACACACAAATATAGCGAAATGAAACTTCGATACCCGTGCTCAAATGAACATTTTTCCAATGAAGTATCTGGTATACTACAAATCATTATTTCGTTCTGTAATCTTCTGGTAATTCCCTGACATTAAAAACTTAAAGCGCTTCTCAATTCATATTCTGTGAGGATTCTGGAATCGTGTTAGAGGGAAGCCATACGGCAAAAGTACAGTGTTTTAGCTGGGTTATCTGAACTTCGAAAATGAATTTCAAATTTCTAAAAAAAAAAATTAATTCCAGAATTAAATTTATTTTTAAATTGATTGAAAGAAAGTTGCACACTTAGCACCAAACGTTGGAAATAATGTTAACAAAAGTATTTTATTAACTTTTTTTTTTTTCAAAATAATTGCACAAATAGTTTCTTAGAAATTCTTTGTAACATACTTGTCATTAATGGTTTTAAGGACTAAGTATATCTGAATTGAAAAAAACTCATACATTTCCTTTAAGACAATTATTATATTTGTGTATAGTATATACAAATACAAATACTCATTAAGTATTGATATGAAGTTTTACTTTATGAATGGAAACTGAAAGTAACGGATGAGCAGTGATTCATGAGTTATCCTCGCTGATCAAGCAGCAATTTCTTGGAGGGTTGGTAAGGAATTAAATTCTATTCTGTCAAAAATTTTAGAAAAGAAGCAATAGGGCCTCGAAAGTCCTTCAGAGTCACGTAAGAATTCAATAAATGTAGTTCGGTTTGTTTCTTCTTCTTCATGTTTATATACCTTTGTTCAGAATTTTATCTCTGAAAGGTAGTTGTATTCTTTTATAATTAGATGATACTTTAACTAAACTATAAAATATTAAAAAAATATGGAGCTTTAGTTTATTTATCAAGAAAAAATATGACTGAAGAGGTTTCACTCAAGCCTCTTCCTTTTTTAAATTTAAAATATATAGATTTTATAATAAACATAAATTGTTTTCGTAATGATATGTTATTGAATTTACATATTAAATTTTTAAAATAACACACTTAATCAGTTTATATTGAAAGAATTCACTTTAGAAAGATACTCGCGTTCCATTTACACATTTGCTGAAACTCGCACGGAATCTCTTTCCCTGTGTACATATTTTTATCTCAGAAAAATGACGAATATCATAATAAGCTATTTGCGGGTTCCTCCTCGCTAACCTTAGAGACTTTTTGTAATTACAATAGCATAAAATTATAAAACCTTGACAATCAGAGGAAGCATGATTAAGCAAATTAGATGATGATAAGGAGTGGAATGAATTTGAGATAGTGATATAATAGCGAAATTGAAATAAAAGTATAATTTGGGAAGATAGATGATAGCGAGATGCCGTAACTGAATGGAGTAAATTCACAGACAATTGGTGTCACGTCAAAATCACGTGATATCATTATAAACAATTCGTCAGGTTCTGCATTAATACAAGATTTCTCTATATGCTAGCTGTATATATTATTCAATTAAATATATCTGGCAAGCAATAATCTTAATATATTTTTATGTAACTTTTGTCATATTCTCGTATAATAAGGCTGTTTAAATGTACACTCTTAACAAAAAAAAAAAAAAATGACGCACCAAGAAGGAGTTGCCCGATTGTAATGAAATTTCGTATGCACACACATTTGGACGGAACATGCAAATGATTGATATATGGTGTCTAATGCTTGAATAGAGAGAGCTACAGCGTATCGGAACTGCACACTCAGCAGGTGTATATAAGAAGCGATTCTCAATCGGATGGTCAAATTTTCTGATGCATTACGATTTAGGATGCCTTTTAACGACTGAAACAAATGCCTCATCACAGGGTCGAGCTCATTACGAGCAACTGTCAGAGTTTGAAAGAGGTCGTATCATTGGAATGAAAGAGGCAGGTTTGGCAAATCGGAGAATCGCTCGTCATATGGATCGAAGCGATGCGGTGTTTAAAAGAAGCTGGTAAGAATGGATGGACAATGGCAGATTTCAGCGTCATGATGGTAGCGTTCCCTTTGGTCATCAGTAGAGGCACTCTTACAGCACAGCTGTATGTCGAAGACATTCTGAGACCTGTTTTGGAACTGATCCTTGTCCAGTACCCTGGCCTTAATTTGCTGCATGATAATGCCAGACCCCTACGGAATGAGTTGCTATGAACTAACTGTCTTACAGCTTGTCAAACACTTCCTTGGCTAGCCAGATCTCTCTCCAATCGAGCATGTCTGTTATATGATAGGAAGGCGACTGCATCTACTAGGGAATGTTGATGACCTCGCCCGACAATTGGAGCAAATTTGGCAAGAAATAGAACAGAAGACCACCAGGGGGCTTTATCACTCTATGCCACGTCGTGTGGCAGCTTGCATCCAGGCTAAAAGTGGGTCAACACCTTATTGAGCTCGTTACTTTGTGTAACTTTGTAACTCTGAAATAAATCATTCAATTTTTCTAAAATTTTAATAATTTTCTATTCTGTATATAATTTACCTATCCACCAATTTTTTGTCTCCATTGGGCAACTTCTTTTTGGTGCGTCGTTTTTTATTGTTACAGAGTGTAGTTCTCTACGCTAAACCTCTTTATGCTTACTACTGGCGTTTGTTTGCATACTTCAAATCTATGTTTTAAGTTGTTGTTTTTTCCCTAGAAAGATAAAAAAATTTAACTATTATCGATTACTGAATTATTTATGCTTTTATGTTTTGATTAAACTTATTTTGTATTTCAAAATAGAAGGTTTTGTTTTATAAATATCGTTATGTATCATTAGATCATTGGTTGATTCTAACATGTCAAAAGTAAAAGTACCAATATTTATTCTAGTATTGTAATTACTCTTAGCAATTTGAAAAATAAATGTAAATAGTTAAACTGTAAATTAGCATTTTAGAATTATAGTTATCCTTCATGTACAAAATCCTTTTATTTATCAGGTTGATTCTGTTCAGAATATAAAGAAACATTGGGTTTAAATTTGAATTAAATTATTTTTTGTTTTAATCACGATACATAATAAAGCTGTATATATATAACAGTTATATAATAATTAATAATTTAAACTTACTTTGAATTGCTGTTTTTTATTTGCTTTGCAAACCAAATCGCAATTTAATCATGAGTTTATTATTTTGTTTTAAAAAGGAATGAACATTTTTAAGTAAATGTTATAATCATTCTAAATCCCTTGAAAAAGAAAATGTGAGTATGTAAATTACATATATAATTTCAAATTTAATGTTATGATTTTCAAAAAGGTTCGTATATTAAAATTCTTCCAAAACTTTCTTTTTCTTATATAAAGTAAATTTATTTTAATCAAATACAAATTTACTTATGAGCTTTTAAGTAAAATGAAGCTCAGAAATGGAAATTCTGACTATGTGAATAACAGACACTTACCAAAACTTATATTAATGATAATCAATATGTTTAATAAAAATATAAATAAAACGTACAGCAAATACTTGAATACAGATTAACAATATCTTCTGTTGCTTTGTCGTTCAAAAGTGATTGTTTCTTCCTACCAACACCAGTGACTCAGTTTTACTTTGTAATTCATCCCGGCATGTGAGCATACTTTTTTAAATATAAAACTCATGTACTTCTTAAAGTTAATTAAAGTGGTTGAAATGTGTCAATAAACTTTATACAAATATTAAGACCTTTTAAATTAGTGACCACGGCAGCTTAGTGGCCTTGGTCAGGGATTCTGATCGGCGGTTTTTGTCGAGTCGCTCCTGGTGTTGCTCCTAGTGCAACGTTAATAAAATCAAACCACACAAACCGTTAAATAATAAATATTTATATCGGGACTTTTATAAATGAATGTGATTGATTGGATTGTAAATAAAACGTTTTCCATATCAAATAAAATATTCAACTATATCGAAAAATGGGTAACATACTTGGCTTTATTCAATGTTGATCATTTCTAAGTGTTTTTATAATTAAATGAATTATATAAATATAGTGTTTGTGTCATGTAGCGAATACTAAAGAAATTCATTTGTTATTTATTCTGTATGAATGAATGTTGGAGTTTATGCATAGAATAAAATCTGAATATATTGCGAAATGTTTATTTACATTTTTTGCAACGTTTTCTTAGGCCACATTATAAAAAACTGAAGATATGAAACGTCCGTGTTAAAATCTTAAATATTGTATTAAAATCTAATTTCATATTACAACACAAAAAGTTTTAACCCCCCCCCCCTCAAGGCATATGAGTTTAAAACAGATGACTTAAAATGTGAGAATGATGACGAAACACCAGAAAGTCAATTATAATATGATAAACAACTTTTGGGATGTTGCAAGAAGGAAACCAGATTGGGCTGTAAACATTTGATTCCAAAATGCACGTTAAATCTGTGTTTAAATTAAAACCATGTTCTTCAAGTAAAGCATGTTCTTAAATTTCTTACTTCTGTAGAAAAGCATCTGAGAGAAATTTACTTCAATCAGTTGAAAAATAATCTAGAAGAAAAGTTTTTTTGTCAACAGTTTATTCTATGTGTATAATTTCTTACTTTATCATAGCCATGCAGTATTATTGGATGAAAAAAAAACTGATGTACAACTATTCTTACAAAACAGTAAAACCTTAATATCTTAAATATAAACAAATATCTTAAAACAGCAAGACATAAAAAAAAATTTTAAATGTCTCAGTCAATTAAAAAACAGATTAAGTTACATTAATTTTCACTAAAGAAGTGAAAAAAATCAAAATCTTCTCGAGCATATTTCTATATTGTTATCAATAAAAAAAATTTAACAAAGTGGCCCAAAAATCTCTTAAAATTTCACAGCACTGTTTATTAAACATTATGGGGTTATTTTATTAAAATATTAAACATAGCTTACGTTTGTCTTTATTCAAATTTTAGATGAAACTAAATTAAAAATAATCCAAACAATTAACATTTTTGTTGCATCCCGCAAAAAATAAAAGGATTATACTTGCAATTTGACAAATATTGTCTCAGCGTCATATATAAATATTTACATATATGAAAATCAGCTTTAACACTAATCTATAATAATTCTTAAAAAGTTACTGGATCTTATAACTTTTAAAAATTAAAGTCAAGAAGCAAGTTGCTAAAGATATGATAAGAAGTACTGTGTAATATTGCGAATTAATCTGCAACATACAAAAATATTCATTCTTAAAATGAAAATTTAACTCTTATGTATGTGTTATTTAACTCTCAATAACATTTTTGTTACTAGTAAAATTACTTTTTTATTCAAAAATCTCTCATGATTGACTACAGCAACTTAGGACATCATACTCAACACCATCGATGCCACTTCTCCTCTACAGATTTCAATTTCAGAATACAAATAAAAATTATTCGCGACAGTAACGCCATCTATGAGCGTGAATATATAACATATTCCCCACCTTGAAACCCCAGGGTTTCAAGAAGTTCACTAACAAACAGTATTACAACCTTTACACAAATTAGTAAAAACGCAAGATACACAATAATCGCGATACATATATATAAGAAACAATAATACAAAACTCATATTTACAAAATTAAAGATTACACATTAATTATGTTCCATAGGCAATACACAAATTTTTGAAATGGCTCTTTTACAAGCACTAGACTGCATTTTAATTTTAACAACACGAATTTTTTTATCATCCCCAAAATAAATTTTAATTATCCTGCCCATGGCCCATTTATAACAAGACAAATTATCTTCTATTAATAAAACTAAATCTCCTAATTTTACACTATTTTTCTCGAACATCCATTTGGATCTCTGTTGTAATTGACTGAGATTATGACGATGCCAAAATTTCCACATACATTGCACCAGTCTAGTAATTTTTTGCCATTTTTTGAGATGACTCTCCTTAAAGTTTGTTAAATTAGGCTCAGTTAAAGAGGTTAATGACCTGTTTACCAAGAAGTGTGCAGGAGTAAGAACTTCAAAATCGTCCTCGTTAGCTGACAAAGGACAAAGAGGACGAGAATTTAAAATTCCCTCTATTTGAACAATTACCGTTAAGAACTCTTCGTAAGTTAAGTTTATTCCCTTAACAACTCTTTTTAGATGATATTTAAACGACTTTATAGCTGATTCCCAAAGACCACCAAAGTGTGGGGATCTTGGTGGAATAAACCTCCACTCAATACCTTCTGCAGCTAAATAGCCTGCCAGCTTTTCATCTGGTTTTTTAACCATTTCATGAAGCCTTTTAATTTCTTTATTAGCTCCTACAAAATTCCGTCCATTATCTGAAAACAACCTTGCACACTTACCTCTTCGAGCCATGAATCTCTTTAGAGCTGCAATAAATGAATTTGAAGACAAATCAGAAACGATCTCAATGTGCACAGCCTTATAACAAAAGCACACAAAAATACAAATATAAACTTTCTGTAAAGCACCTTTACGCTGAGCTTTACTCTTAATATAAAACGGCCCACAGAAATCGGCTCCAGCACAATTAAAAGCAAAATCTGGAGAAACTCTTTCCTTGGGCAAATTGCCCATGATTTGAGTCGACATAGTTGGTTGGACTTTGAAACAAATAATACATTGATGAACAATTTTTCTACAACTATTACGTCCATTTAGAGGCCAGAATTTTTCTCTAACAAGATAGAGTAACGAAGAAGCACCAATATGTAAATATTTTTTATGAAAATGTTTTATTATAATTAGAGTTAACCTGTGACCCTTTGGCAAAATTATTTGATGCTTTTTATTAAAACTCAAATTACTATTACCTAACCGTCCTCCGACTCTTAACAATCCCTTAGAATCCAAGAAAGGATTCAAAGTTTTTAATTTACAACCTGGAGGCACACAGTGTTGGTTTTGGAGACTATTAATATCCTTAGTAAAGGTCTGGGTTTGGACACCTTTAAGTAAGAATGCCTCTGCTGCATTCAACTCCCTTGCATTCAGTGGACCTGTTGTCTTCACTGCGCCCTTTAAGTTCTTGACAAACCTGGAAACATAACTTAAAACACGAATGATGTTAATGTAATTGTTACTTATTTCAAAAAGACACTCTAAAAAACTAGGAGTAGTATAAAGAGAAAGGTGAATCATAGAATCCTTATTTAGTTCTGAGTTCTTTTCAGTTCCTTTAACCTCTAGAAGATATTCATCATCTGAAACATCAGGATTGTCCTTGAAATGTGCCCAGCTACTAGATGACAAGAAAGAAGGTCCATTCCACCAAATGTCTAATTGTTGGATCTTTGAAGGAAAAATACCTCGTGAGATTAAGTCTGCGGGATTCTCAGCAGTTTTAACATAATGCCAATGAAAATCCTTTGTATTCTCTTGAATTTTGGTGACACGATTAGCTACAAATACCTTCAGAGAGCTGGGTGAAGTTTTAATCCAAGCCAGCACCACGGTAGAGTCTGAGTACAAATGTATTTCATGAAATTCAAGTTGTAATGATGATATAACCTTTACGATAAGTTTTGAAAGTAATTCAGCAGCACAAAGTTCTAAACGTGGAATACTTATTTCCTTGATGGGAGCCACTCGAGATTTGCTGCACAAGAGTGACACTTTAATGTCACCATAACTTGATACAGATCTAATGTAGACGGCACAACCATATACATCTTTCGAAGCATCTCCGAAGCCTATAAGGTCAACTTTCAGTGCCTTAGAAGTTAAAACATGTCGTTCTACAGTTAAATTTTTTAATTGACTCAATTCAGAACTGAATTTTTCCCACTCTCTACTTAAGTGTAAAGGAACTTCATCGTCCCAATCAATTTTTAAAAACCATAATTTCTGCAAGAAAATCTTGGCTGTAATTATCAAAGGTCCTAAGAGACCTAATGGGTCAAACAATCTGGAAATATCAGATAGCATTGTTCGCTTTGTTGCTGGACTCACAATTTTTTGAACACTAAAACAAAATGTATCCTTTTTAGGATTAAATTGTAATCCCAAGGTTTTTAATGTTGTTGAGTTGGGATTATCAAAATTGTATTCTCGGTCCGACGTTGGAACCTTGTGTAACAGACTAGGATTATTTGAACTCCACTTATGAAGCTCCATGCCCGCTGATTTTAACAACAGTATTAACTGGTCTTGTAGTTCAATGGCAGAAGATAAATCTTCGGTACCACTTAGAATATCGTCGACGTAAAAGTCTTTACCAGCAGCGGCAGCTAAAGGATACCTGCTTTGTTCATCCCAACATAATTGTTGAAGTACTCTTGTCGCCAAGGAAGGAGCGCACTTGGTTCCGTAGGTAACAGTGAGCAACTTAAATACGCGTAATTTCTCTTCCTTTAAACTTTTCCAAAAAATACATTGTAAATCACACTGATCTGGATGTATCCAAATTTGACGATACATCTTTTTTATATTGGCATGAAAACTACAGAATGTTTTCGAAACCGCAACAAAATAGCGAACAAATCATCTTGGACAACCGATCCTGAATATAAGTTATCATTAAGCGATTGTCCAGATGACGTTGCCTCAGATGCGTTAAAAACCACGCGTAATTTGGTGGTACTACTCTCTGGCCTAAAAACGCCATGATGAGGCATGAAATATTTTGGAGTTTCAGAAGTTGCCTGCATATGCCCCAAATTCTCATACTCTGTTAAAAATCCCGGTAGAGTTGCAAATACTCAGGATCTCCTTCCAAACGTTTCCAAAGAGAATTAAATCTTTTAATTGCTATGTGTTTTGACTCGCCTAAACATGGGGGCTCTATCTTAAACGGCATTTTAACGACATAGGTTCCATTGTCTTTTCTGAAATGTGTCTTCATAAAGTGATCCTCACAAATTAAACTCTCCTCATCTGGTAATTTATCCCCTTCAACTTCCTCAATTTCCCAAAATTTCCTTAAATTTGCATCCAAATCCTCTATTATTAATCCACAATGAAAAGTAGTTTTGTTCTCGATTGGAACACTTCCGGTAGCAACATACCCAAACACTGTATTTTGAAAAGCAATTTCTGAATCCGGAAACCTAATTTGACCCGTTCTCAAAAGTTCGTAAAATATATGGGCACCTAATAAAATATCCACCTCTCCAGGTTTATTGAAACTCACATCTGCTAATTTGAAATTACCTAATTCTAGCGTATTAATGTCAAATTGCCTGGAGGGTAAATGATCTGTTATTTCCGGTACTACTAATAACTCAATTTCTTTTTCAAAACTTCCACTAACGTTCGAAATTTTTGTTTTTACAATCCTATTAACAACAGAAGAAGACTGATTTAATCCGGAGACCACTATGCTTCGTTTTTGTTTTTTCAAATTCAATTTGTCGGCTAAACGTTTTGAAAGGAAATGACTCATACTACCAACATCTAGTAACGCACGTGCGCTCGTAAATATTCCTAAATTATTTTGAATCATGACCTTCGCAGTACTTAATAAAACCATCTTATTTGCATTTACACTTGTTGCAGTGAATGAATGTGTAGTGCTCGCAGGTGGCACATTCGATGGAGAATTAATACTGGGATCGGGATTTTCTATTCTCGGAACAAATACATTTGACCTTGGATTTAATGCTATGCTTTCATTTTCCGAACAAGCTTCGGTTGCATTTTCTTTTATGTGCAAAAGTGTGTTATGCCGTTTTTTGCAAACAAAACAGTTAGATTTTGAATAACAATTAGCCACTTTGTGATGATTTAAACAATTAAAACATAACTGCTTATTTTTAACAACCTCAATTCTCTCCTTAACAAGCATATTTTTGAATACAGGGCATACATTCAGAGAATGATTTTCATTAGATTTACAGACTACACATTTTGGAGTTTTAACTTCCGATACAAATACCTTTTGTGGACTGTATTCTTTACGATATTTTTGCGACTGAATTACGACTTGCGGCTTTGAGAACACATTACTATCGTTTATGAATTTTGACGATGCATAAATATCGCAATGCCTAGCCAAATCTGGTGGCACATACCAAGATTCTCCTTGTTTCACGCCAATATGAATTTGTAATTCACGATCTAATGAATCAAATATTTTTTCGGAAACCATAAGTTCACACACTCCCTTGAAATCATTTACTTTTCTTAATTGACAATAGTAATCAAATGCTGCACTAAGTCGCGAGGCAAATTGGATATAACTTTCGTTTGGGCGTTTTTTCGCTTTACGGACATTATTTAAAACTTCTTGTGGTGTGGATTGAAATTCTTTTAATACTAATTCTTTTAATTTGTCATACATACACAATTCATCCCCACTTAAATATATCGTTAAATGGGTAGCCCTTTCGCCCAAGATATTTAATAGAATTTCTGACTTAAATTGTTCTGGGACATTTTTGGTTTTGAAAGCTCTTTCAAGCGATTGGAAAAATAAATTATACGATTCTGCACGTGTCGGAACTGGTATTGTTAAGGTTTTGACACTTTTTATCAAACATTCTAAACTGGAATTTAAATCGGAATCGCTACTTGTCACAATAACATTTTGTGTTACTTTTTGTAAATTCGCGAGCTCAAGTTGTCTTTCTAATTGCGCGAGTTTCAATCTTTCTAATTCTAGCTTTCGTGCTTCATTTTTTTCGTAATCTTTTTTCTTTTCAATTATTGATTCAACTACAGTTTTTACGACTTCAAGATTATTTTTATAAATATCGCTCTTTTCAATTAAATCTTTAATAGTAAGTACTTTGGCACTTGCAGGAACACTGATTTCTAGTTCTTCGGCAACTTCGATTAATTCACTCTTTTTAAGTTTTGAAAGCATTTTGATTGAAAGGAGAACTCTAAATATATGCAACTCATACAATGAAACTAATACACCATTTTGGAAAACATACTAAAATAAACAAAAAGTGTACTCACAGTTACCCAAAACGAAACGGACCCAATTGTAATCCAATACTGATGAAACAAAAACTATAATCCAGTAAAGTTGAAACTTCCATTAAACAGTCACATACACCATTATTCAATGTTCAATACGAAACTTTCCAATGAACGAACAATCCATCTTTTTGCTGTTCTCCGGCTCGACGGACCACTTATGTTATTTAACTCTCAATAACATTTTTGTTACTAGTAAAATTACTTTTTTATTCAAAAATCTCTCATGATTGACTACAGCAACTTAGGACATCATACTCAACACCATCGATGCCACTTCTCCTCTACAGATTTCAATTTCAGAATACAAATAAAAATTATTCGCGACAGTAACGCCATCTATGAGCGTGAATATATAACAGTATGTCACTCTTACGAATGTCACTCTTATGAAATTTGTGTATATCTTTCTTATGAAATTTGTCTATATCATTCTTATGAAATTTGTGTATATCTTTCTTATGAAATTTGTGTATATCATTCTTATGAAAATCATTCTCAAAATTGTTCAATAACAATTCCTAAAATATAACAGAATCTTTCTGAAGAAATTATTGTATTACATTTCAAATATGTAATGTCTCAAAAATATTTAAGCATTTTTGCATTAATTATTAAGTCAAATTTGAAAATTTTCAATGTATAAACCAACAAATATTAATAGACAATTTAATCAAATGTTAAAAATAAGTACAAAAATATTAAACATCTAAATATTCCTCAAATAATATTATTGAATTAGATTTTAAAGAACAGCAATAAAGAAAAAAGTTTTTAAATATTAGAAAATCACAGTTAAATTAGGATATTTTCAATAACTATTAAAAAATGTCTTTGTGTAAACCAAATAAATTTGAGGCCATTATTTTTGCTTGTTGATAGAAAAATGATTTAATACCTTTATGCTAAAGTAATCAAAAATTAAAATTTAAGTGTATATTTGGAAACAAGACATAAAAAATGTTGTGTAATAATTTCTCATTCAATTAAAAAGTAGTATAAGCTATATTAGCTTATGAAATTTTTTAAAAAAATTCTTTCAAGCATCATAATTGCTTTATAACATTTCAAATATATGCTATTTCACAAATACACGAGTATTTTTGAGTCAATTTTACAAATTCATTTACACCTTATTATTATTTCTTTATTTAACAGATTAGTGGAAATTTTATAACTTGCATATATAAAAAATACATTTTATTTTTTACAAGCCTCTGTATGTCATAGTCCCCTAAAAGTGTGGGAGATCTTTTCCACAGTAGCTTGTGTGTTAAATAACTTGCTTCCATATTGCAGTTGCTTCTGCTGAAGTTATTCTATTTTTTTTTTCGAATAAAAAAGCAAACATTTTCTTTAATAGTATACACAACTGGCCAATTAATTGCTACTCTAAGGAAATACGCTACACACTTGCAATTCATACAATAGAAAGAAAATGCTATAATATGCAAATTATTAGCTTTTTAACGCATTCGTGTAAAGAATCCCACCGGGTCGGTGTCAGATCGACTTTAACCTTGAACTAGTGATGTGAGCGTATGGTTGTTCTTTATGAACTGAATCGAGTTTATATAGAAAGTACAACCTCTTCTAGCTGCATGAGCATATGGTTGCGAATAGCGCCTTAACGAATTGAACGTATTTAATATCAACATGTTCCATAGTGTACCATTTTTCATGCACATCGGTGTCAGTTATTACTGAAGAAATAAACTTTGTTTCTGTTTTACTAAAATTAAACAGTCCACTCATTTTCACAATTTATTGCATGTGAGGTATCCTCTCGCAACAGACGGCGGTTTGATCATTGGCCATTACGTTTCTGATGAGTTAAGTTATGTTACCGCTTCTTCAAGTTTCATGGAGAACAATGGGTATTGTTCTCCATGAAAAGAAGCCGCGGTCCCACAGAGGTTCTAAAAAGGCGTTCATATGGAAGGAGAATCTAGTTACAATAGCAGGCCCCAGTGACTGAACGTCTTAAGAACATGTGAAAGTCATACGGCAGCCAAGCAGGATGCCTCCCCAAACAAGAAAACCACGACACTTCCAAAATGGTATCTTTCGATGATTTTGGTCGGGTCATTGCGGGTTCTTCACTCTCTCCAGATGTGTAAACGTCCAGAATCGCTACTCAAATTAAATCTGCTCTCTTTCGTAAAGTGTACTCAACCTCATTGATTATCTGTCCAATTCTGGTGTTCCTTGTGTCCCAGCAAACACCTTCTCCGATGAGCAGGCATTAAAGGTACACACCATACAGATCGTCGAGCAAACAGATCACCACTATGCAGCCTCTTAGTCACGGTAAAATGTGATATCAGTCTTTCAATTTCCTGCGCCGCGTGTCTAGCGATTTCTCCTATTGTCTGCCGCCTGTTCCAATTGACCTGTAGGGAAATATATTGGTCGTCCTCTAGCATGGTTGCTAGTGAACAACTACTGCTGAACTATCGGATAGCAGTTCTTGTAGTTTGAAATTATCTCCAAAGTCGTGAAACGATGCTGTGAGCAATCCCAAACTCCCAGCTACTCTTGTTACACATCTACCTTTTTCTGTCCTTGCAATGATTCGACCCCTGGTAAAATCATCTAGATGTCATCTAACAGATTGATTATCCGAAATTTCACTCTGAGACAGCAACTCGACGTCGTTTGAACTGATATTCGCCGTGCACTCGCTTTCTCAGAAATACAGAGCTTACACGGTCGGCGTACTTTACCCTTCTCCGACGCTCCCGCATTACGACTAGTTGCATATCTGCACATTTGCTACCGTACCTCTCGTTAGTTAATTTCCTGATTGGTCTTTCAGTCCACTCTGCCTCTTCATTCCACTGACATGTAAATTTTTTAGCTTCAATTTTTAATTTTTACGCATCAGTGTATGAGAAGAACAAAACAGTGGAAAGAGTATATTGATACAATTAAAGAGCAGAAGCAGAAAAACTACTTTTGGTGTGGAATGGATTCAACTTATCAAAATACAGTCGTAATATTAACGATATATCAGTATTTTATCAACGTCTAAATTATCAAGACAAACTTAGAAATAATAGCTTTAACATAATAAAAACTAAATTTTAATAAATAAAACTTTAATTTTATATTTTTCTCTTTTAATTACATACCAAAATTTTATGTTAGTGAAATTATTATCTCTGAAATACTTATACTTCTTCAGGGTAGACAGCTGTAACAACTTTCAAGAAAATTCTTATTTGAGGAAATCCCGGTGTGAGTTGCGGATGGTATTCATTTACATTTTTGAGCACGAGGTGTTTTTTTTAAAGGAATCCAACGAACTATACAGTTCTGAGGTTTTTCCAGAATTGAAACCAAATGTAGCATAACACATTTCACAAAAACAAATGAATATAAGACTTGTTTTACATCAGCAAGTATCACGTGATACATATATATTGAGTGATCATGGCGTTCCATGAATTTAATCCATTGGAATAAATTTCTGAAATTAATAACTTGTAGCAAATTTAATTATGATTCTAACCTGCTGCATTCAAGAAGAGCCTCACTCGATGCAAGTGAGTTGGTAAACTGAGGCTTCATTGTTTAATAATTAGAAAGGATTAAGGAAAGTTAAGATAGATTCGAGAGAGAGAGAGAATGACTTAAAGTTCTGTGAAAGTAGTTAATAAACCATATTGTCTTTTTTTTTATCATATCTCTTCATCAGAATTTGTGACCTAATTGATTATTTAATTGAACCTTATAATTTCTGTAGAGTTAAGCAAGGAAATTTGGTAGCTACATTGTTAATAAACTACAAATTTCAGTGTTTTCTGTTGTATAAGCTTTATTTTTCTTTCCATTTTGATATTCTTACGTTTACTGTACTATAAATCTTGAATGCATTTCTAAAACTCGAATTTCCATCAAAGATTAAGAGCTGAAAGGAATTGAAATGAAATCAATCAATAAGTATAACTCAGATAATACCTTAACAGAAAGAACTATATTCTATTCTTGTGCTTTTCTTTTTTCTTGTTTTTCTAAATGCTATGGATATCGAGCTCTTTGGTAAACCCAAAAAGAAATAATGTAACATTTTTGTTGTTTAATATTCGGCTTTCTATTTAAATCTCGAGAGATATATGTTCATAAAAGAAACCTGAAGATATTGAAAATGATGGTAAAAAACTTTGTTTATTTTTGACTGAATTCCCATTTTATGTAAATATACAAATGTAATTTGGAATATATTATCCATGTTAAATAAAAAATTGGAACATTATTTCGAAGAAATATATTTTTAAGAAAAGAAGTTTTTCAAAAGGTTACAAAATATAAGATAGTTATAATGATTCACTTGACAAATATATGTGTACATATAAATATTTTCAATGAATGCATAAGACTGTATGATTTTTAAGAAAGTTAAAGATATGCACTCATAATATTTTAAACACGATAAATGTCTTTTAAACTTTCTATGTGTGATTTATAATCTCATCGATTCAAATATTAAATTAATGATTTTTTTTTTCTAAAAAAATTTTTTTTTTATTACATAGATTCCAAAAAGGGTAAAATAATCTTTATTGTATAAAAGTTTAAATAAGATGTTAATTTAAAGTTAATAAATTTTATTAATAAATTTGGCTTAAGATTTTTAAGTTATAATGTCGACAGAAATTGTTTTGAAAGCTTCTAATGGCTACACAATGGTTACAAAATGGAAAAGAAACATCCAGAGCGCAGAACTTAAGTATCTTAAGCTTGATTTTAGTATATTTTAACATTTACAAAATGTACCTGGAATTATAATTTAAAAATACTTTGAATTGTATGCAACTTTTTGCCTTCATAATTAAAGCGAATATTTTGTATATTATTTACTTTTAACAAATCAATCATCTGTCACTGGTCCTGGTCGCGAGTTCATGCTAGCGATATTTCAGTCAGGCTATGTGTTCGAGACTAAAGTGTAATGTTAATAAACAATCGATAGACCAAACAAACAATTAGTTTGAAGAATACAAATGACAAAATTTTGAGATAAAACTTAAAATTCCTTTATTCTTCCTAAATTTATTTTAAAGAGAGAGAGAGAGAGAGAAGAATTATATTGTTTCATTTAAATCATTACATAAAACATTTCATATATTGGAAGTATTATTTCGTAAAATTGTGTGATATTAAACATTTTACGATTTTTGCATGTTATAAGATGCTTTTTCTTTTGCTGTACTGGAGAGGTTTGAAATGGTTATCTAGGGATCCATAGGTCAGATAAGAGTAAAAATGTGGCTAGTAAGGACTCTAGAAAATCGTGATAGAAAAAGACTATATATTAAGTCGGGTTGAAGAGACTGAGATGTTTGAAGGCTGTCGAAAGGTGAACTGCTTCTAAGCATTGTTAAACTGAACTATACTAGTTTATTAACAATAAATGTTTTCCCCCTGCCACTTTTATAGAATATATTTTATAACAATGGAACAAATTTATTAAAATGTTTTCCTGGTTAAAATTTAGAATGAACAGAAAACATTTGAATGCAATTAGGTCAAATATGTTTGGGTATTTCAATATACTTCTCAACTGAAGGAAGAAGAAATAATTTATAATTTCCCCCAGAAAGCTTCGTTCACTTAGTTTAGGGGAAATAAAATACTCAACTAGAAATGATTCAGAGTTTGATTATGTCTCAGAAGTTGGTGCAATGGGAACTCGATTGGTTTTTTTTTTTAAATTAGGCTCAAACCTTACTGAAAAAATATGTCAAAAGCTACGAACCTCGAAAATCATTTGATCCATGAACTCCAAATCTGAATCAGTGTTTATAATGTTACAAACCGAAAACGTCTGTTTTTAACTATGGAGATGATCTTCTTACAAGTAGATAACTGATTAAAAATTAACTTTAGCAAATGTGATTTAATACAAATTAAGTAATGATTACTATATATTTTTAAAAAATATTCTCAATTTTAGCAAACATTAATTTTTTTTCATTTAAGGCAAGCATATTATCAATAAATTAAGAGCAGTTTTTAAGTATTAAACTGAGAAGGAAAAACAAATAAAGAAAAAATAATTAATTTTATTTATTGCATATTTGTTATAAGATATGACAAAATTGTCCTTCCAAATGCTATTAATCAAGTAAAAATGTTATTTGAGGACTAAATCATGTCATGGTATTTAATTAATAAACATCCCAGACTCTATTTTTTGTTTCAAAACTTCTTAAATACCAAAAATCTTCCGTTTCTCTTTCAAGTGACAAGCGAACAGGTGGCATATTCATGAAGATCGTGAGTTGCTGAACATTATGATTTCCAAACACGAGTTTTCTTAAAAAGCAAATGGTGACATACTATCTTGTCTCATCGATTTAACATCTGAGTCGATAAAGAAAGAGTCAATTGTGAGAATTCCAAGTCATTGTGCCACCGAATTGGCTCACCTTTCTTCTGATAATAGATGGAACAAATATTTCTCCTATCTATATGATGAAATATAGATAAGAAGTCTGTATTACAATACAATTCGTTTGAGCAAAAGATTAGCATTAGAACAACTGTTTCTCATCCTCATTTCGATAACTTAATCTTGAAGAGTACCTGAACTATACGTAAAATTAATTTTTTATTTATTTTTTTTATTCCTCGTATGATTATTTTCAGGACATTTTGTTTGGTGATTTAGAAAAACAATGGATAAGATGTATGTAAATAAATAAGCACACAATATGTTATTAATAATACAACGTCCCTTTTTACGAATGAATGTTTTATATTTCTGAGTTTTTCTCATAAACTCTTATCTGCTTTACTAATGTAATGCTTTCGAGAAAATGTGATTTTTCCTGTCTCTTCTAACATTTTTAGGTGTAATTTTACTAAAACAACAAAGGATCAATTATACTGCTTTTCACCAATTTTTTTAAGAAGATAATCTCTTAAAAAGCGAAATATAATTACTCGTTGCGTATATAATACAGAAAAGTAATTGTATTTATTCTACGTTACGAAACTTCAAAATGTTTTGGGTGAATGTTCAATGAATTAATTTTTAGTCATCCTGTTTGTACATTTTGCCACATAATCAGTAAATTCGTCCTTTTAATAGAACATCTTAAAAAGAACAGAATGTATTTAAATTTTCAAATGAGAAGAAATTCATGAGTTTTTTTTGGTGCTACTTGAGTTGAATAAAGAGCATTTTCACTAAACTAAAAACAAACATAAATTGACTCATATCTTTTACAAAAGTGATCATTTTTAATCTTAAAAGTATTCGTCTACTTGAGTGACTAAAGGGTTTTAACAACTCCGATAATAAAATATAAAATAAAATTTATAAAGCTTCTGTTTTTTTTTTAATTAATTACAATCATACACAGCACGATTTTATAGCTTAAAATGTGTCAATTATTAAGTTGTAAAATTAATGCATTTCGATAAAATCCGCTTTAAAAATATTCTCATGCAAGTGTTCATTTTTCTTCGAAGAAAAATAAATATAACAACTTCAATAATTAAATTTGAAATAGTGCATTGGTTATAAGATTAATTAAAAATGCAATATTTTCCCTTGAGAAAACTTCTCTCATTGAATACTTTGGACTGCAAAATTTGATTTAATGTGTAATTTATTTGTGAGTAAAAAAGTCAAATGGATCTCCATGAAGTAAAAAATATTTCGAAAATAAATTTGAAATAATTATGACTAACATAAATTAATTTTAAAAAAATCATGCAATTTAAGTAAGTCTTCTTAAGTAAGTGTCCATTTAATACATTCTCTCGGTTTTCTGTATAAAGTACCTATAAATATTTAAAATATGCAGCGTTTATCTACTTTTAAGTTCTCATAGAACTTTTTTAATCTGTTAATCATTTAGGCTCAAAATATTTCCCAATTCTTCTCGATTAATATACATTAAATAATATTTTAGTTTTGGATAGTTTGTATGAATTATGTATAAGGTTCATTAATTTCATAAAAATGAGTTTACTTACAAGACAATAGTACACTGTGCAGCTCAAGTGACATGTTAATCCATATTTAACTGAAGTTAGTTGGTGTTTAGTTGAGTGTAAACAGTGGTACTTTTCCTAGACAGAGAAGATATTAAGATCAGTTGAAGCCAAATAGCGAAACATAATATAATAATAAGGGATATGCATTCAAATAATAAATATGGAATTCTGCTTGTGTGTGTGCTGGATCTTATTTTCTATTTACAATTAATTCATGTATTTTATTTAAGGTGGTCATCGAAAATCAAAACTTCATTCTTTATTATAAAAGTCACGTTTATTATAAAATGCCTATCTTTGATTTTTTCAATGGCAATTTTGCATTTTTATTTATTGTTTTAATTTATATGTAATGATTCGGAATTGAGATAGTACAACAGCTATCGCATTCTCATGGAAAGAGTCTTGAAACACTTCATACAAATGAATAATAAATTTGAATTCAGAGCTTAAGATCTAATGAAGGTTAATTATAATAACATGATAAAGTAATTAGAATGATTAATTTGGGAAAGAAGAACTCTACTAAGAAAACTAAATTTAAATGAATTTGAATTCTGTTGTGTTTCATATTGAGTTTATAAAAATCCTTGGGATTTTTGAGACATTTCTATAAGAAGCATAAGTTATTTTATTTATGTTCTATTTTATATCCTTTAAATATTTTATTCAAATAATGTCAAATATATTATTACTTCCTGTATGGTTTTAGAATATTACGTGGTATTCGTTAATGAAGCGAAATTTCTCGTGTTTTTTTTATGTTTGAAGTGAAGGAAATGAATCTTAATGAATACTTTGATCTATACGAAACTGCAACTTTTTTTCTAAACAAGTTTGACATCTAAAAATTTACAATAACTATAGATAATAGTGATTTTTTTGTATATAAAGCTTTCTTTTGTATTCATCTAAGACTTTCCAAAGCAGACTACACTCAGAGACACAAAAGCTTTTTAACAAAGACCTTTTAAAATGAAATATTCGATTATTAATATAACTCTTAACAATTATAATTTAAAATCAAGTAGTTTACTTTGTCATCCTCTTTGTGTTTCAAGTTTGTAAGCTAAACAATTCATCTTCATTCAAACTTTATAGCTTCGGCTCACTAAATGCAAGGAACAAAGATTCCGGTTGCTTTTTGTAATTTCTGAATTCAATTATGAAACGAATGAATCATTAGTATTGATGATAGGTAATAAACTATAATGATATATTTGCAATATAACTGTAAAGAGTAGCAAGTATATTAAAGAAAATGCTTTAAACGCTTACACGAATCAAAAATTCAAAATTTTTTTATAAAACTCACTTAAAATTTCCTACAATTTCTAAGATCCTTAGTAATAAGAGTTGTAAGAACTCTGTTAAAATATGCAGTTTTGTAGTATTTATATAAGCAAGAACTTTGCAGGATTTATTGTAAATCAGATTTTGAATACGTAAAAAAAACAGGAGTATTTTTGAGTCTTTATTTTTTAACTATTTACAATTTATGTTAATTTTAAATAAATTCTGAAAGGTATTACTTAAAATTCCAATTATCCTCATCTTCAAACTACGACGTTAAGTTTAGAAAGCTGTTAATTGTATGAATATTATAATTTTATAAAAATACTAGAATACGTGTTTTAAATATCGTTATTTGTACCTAGTAAACAATTTATTATGAAAAGAAACAAAAAATCATACTTACTCCTTGACAAAATATTCTGCAATACACGCTTAATGATTGTAAGACACCAACCCCACAATTCCTTTTAAAAGATATATTTCTCCAAAAGAGAATTTTGAGAACTGTCAAAGCTTTAACATCAACATTTTAAAGAAAAAATTTTTATCACTCTCTTCTGATGACGTTACCGCGCAGCCAACTTTCGAAGTCTGCTAAGTGTCATTTTTAACCTCAACCAAGCACAATATTTATAAAATTATTCTCATGCAAGAATCTCTACAACGATCTTTAAAATACGCTATTTTTAACTTCAAATTCTGAACTCTTCAAAAATAAGCGTTGTAAATTTATCTTTGTTGATTTACAAACTCGTTTCAAAGTAAGCTGATTACTTTCTAAAAAGCTAATTACTAATTTCAAGTAAAGTAAAGTTTCAAAGTAAGCTAATTACTAATTTAAATAAATTTTTCCTCTGAACTCAAGTGTCAGCTTAAAGAATACTGTAACGTTTACTGTGAATATTATTAAAACAAAATAATTAGAAGAAGAAGCAAGAGAGTAACGCACATCTAAAACATGAGTTTTATGATGGTTCTCAGAAAATGATACAGAACTCCAACTGTATCACGAAGTTAAATTTTAAAAAAAATAAAAAATTCTACAGATGGCATAATCTTATAGAAATAATATCCTTAACTTGATGAAGAAATTAATTTCCTTAATGGGATGAATAATAAGATCTAGGAGAGTTAAATTCTCTTAGCATGAGAATAACTCTAATAGGAATACATAGTAACGAATGCTGTAGAAAACGAATCTTCAAGAGGGGCATAAAGAACTTACTTGAATTTCACGCAGAAAAGAAATAGCTAATCCAATGATAATTTGTCTAGTTATCTCTTTTACCAATTTTAAAGCTTCCTTTTGCTGACAGTGTAATGATAGGCGACAAAATGAAGTTATATGCAAAGTATGAAAAAGCTGGTTAGGGCAATAGAAATGAAGTAAGTACTTCAGTCGTTTATTCTAAGCTTCCTTCGCGATAAATTCGTATATACTTTGCTCATTTTCAGGGTTCAAAACTAATAATGGTATATTTTTATCGTAAATCTATCACACACCTAAAAATAATACTTGTGGTATTACTCTTAATGGTTCAGACTGGGAATTGAAAATATATATATAGTCAGATTGAGAACTTTTGTATTAAATTATACAACTGAAAAAAGAAAATCTGAATTTCATGAAAAATTATTTTAGCCCCCCATCATGCATGAAGACGAAATTATAATTAACCTTAAAACTCTGCGAATTTTATTGAGATAAGTGAAAACAAGTTTTAATTTGGTTTTATAAACTTTATTAAATTTTAAGCAAGATTGATGAATAAAAATTAGACCTTTGTAAATAAGTCATGAATGTGTTACTAATAATAAAGTCCATTTTACAACTTTTTATCATGTTCATCAGTGAGTATCATCTGTTAAGCTTTATCATAAGATACATATACTTTTTCAAGAAGATAAAACTTAAAAATAGGGAAACCTTTTAAGAAATACCTTTTACTTTAAAGTTTACTTTTTAAATAAAACTACCTTAACTTTTTAAACTACTGTATCTAGTCACAGGAGATATTTTTGCAAGTATCTTGCCAGAACCTTATATTATTCACAGAAAAAAATTGGATGTCTAAAAATAATAAAGCGATTGAGATTATATCTGTTCTCGATTCAATGCACCACAATTTCAGGAAAAGAGATATTTTTTTGTTAGACTCTATCATTTTCTCCAAATTTATGATAGATATTGTTCGAGGGTTTTTTTTTTAAACCTCCAATTTTCATAAAAAGACGGGTAAATATAAAAAAATAATTTTATTACCAAAAGTAATGTACAACAAAGGTTACTTCTCTACATAATCATCTTGACGATTGAGGCATTTGTCATATCTGTGAACAAGCTTTGTAATACCCTCTTCATAAAATGTTGCCGCCAATGAATTGAGGTGCGTTGTGACCGTTTCTTTGAGCTCATGTTCAATTTGGAAGCGCTGCCCCCAAGCCACTTCTTCAATTCAGGAAAAAGATGAAAGTCACTTGGCCCTAGGTCAGGACTAAATGGTGGATGTTTGAAAATGTCCCATTTGAATTGCTCAAGAAGCCGTTGGGTTGGGGAAGCAGTACTGCCATCTTCAAAATCTCGCGACACCGTTCACTAACAACACCATCACTCATAAAGCTGTCTCCATACAGTAGACTCATTCTTCGATGAATTTCCGCTGCACTATTCCCTTCTGCCTGCAAGAAACGAATAACACTTCGAAAATCACACTTGACAGGAGAATCAATAGAGACATCCATGTTTACGTGACTGCAGTTCAACAAGAAAGGGCGTGTTGGACTCGGCAATGACAAAGCGTGTATGGGGGAGATGCGCAGTAGCCTACCGCGCACACCAGCTAGCTGCCACATTCCTGGTCTTCATAGTGTGAGATTGGAGTTTGAAAAAAAAACAGCATACATGATACTTTTTTCCGCTTTTTGTTGTATTGTTAAAAAAGAAGAAATTGTTACATAATACGTGAATGGGAGCAAACTAAAAAGCTTATTTGTTTCGGTTTGAATACTTGATGATTTTTCTCGATACTGAACATATAGCAGCTAGATATCATTTTGAAATGAAGCACTTTTGCACATTTGATTGTAAAAACATTTTAAATTTCTCACATAATAAGGGCAACTTAGACAGAAGCGGTAACTTCATATCAAGGCTTAGATGCTCTACTGTACAAAAGATCATTTTACTGAATTTATAGAAGTCATTGTTCGTTAAACTCAATTCTGATACAAAGGTCTTACAAAACCTTGTGACGCTCGCCCGACCCGGGCGTCCTCTTGTGCATCCCTAGATTCAATTATTAAACACTACGACACAAATAATTACAAAACCACCAAAACAACTTTCACAATTTAGTAGTATATATTTACTATAACAGAAAAGATTGCGCTCTCGGGTAAGCTTTCTAATACCTTAATTCAACCCACCAATAGTAATCTAACCAACTCTTACCAATAGTCCTTCCTCGACTGCAACTCAGATTCTGGAACAACTGTTGCAAACACTAGGCAAAATCTTTCTCCAGTAATCCTTACTTGAACCCTCTACTATAGACTTTAATTAATCCTTTCTCTTATCTAACACTTCAGCTTCACCTCCTCTCACCTACAGCTTCTCTCAGATCCTCCTTCAGATACTCTACTCCTTCCAACGGAGTTTATATATTTCCAAACCTAACAACTTCACTTCATTCCTAACTGCTTTACATACTAACTTTATGTATCACGTTTCATTTTTGGTTGGGCAAAGGTTGTTTAGTGAAAGCAATCAATTTCAATTGAAAGTCCCCAAGGTAAATGAAGAGAAACCGCGAATAGCCCAATGTCACAACCTGATGTGGAAAACTAAGGAATTAAGTACTACGGCAAATGTCATCCTCTTCACAATACAATGGCTCAAGAATATTATAATGAAAATAATCTACAACTGATGATAATGCTCTTAAATAAGCGTTTAAATCGGTTTAAATACTAGTGGTGATTATTTTTCTCTATGTTAAAAATTCAAAAATTACTTTTAGGATTTTTCTTGTCACATGTACTGAGTAAGCTAATGTTAAAAATCTCGTAAGACTAAATGTTTGAATAAAGTTATGCATTAAACCATCCTATTTAAATAAGATAATTATTTTTGACGCATTAAGAAATGTGAAATCGAATAAAATCAAGCTATATTCTATGATATTAGACATAGTACTCCTGTGGATGTGTATATACTCATCACTTTACATAGGGAATAATATAAAATAATCTAAATTAAGAGTATTATATAAGGCTGATAATAATGCACAGTTAGAATGTTTGCCTATTTCCAAAATATTTTTCAGACTTTTATCAAATATTTCTTTATATAGTCATATTTTTCGGAATATAAATCAAACTTTCGGAACCTTTTTTTAATGAATGATAGACACGGTACATTGAAAAACTAATAATTATCTATTTTATTTCTAAAACACCTATATTTTCAGAGGAGCTGCAGTAACTCTTAAAACTTATTTTACTTTAAAACTCTGCTCTTCTCTCTGGAGAGTAGTGGAAGCTTTAAATTCATTTTCAGATAGACATTGCCTCTATTTTCGTCAAATCAGTCTGAAATCAAAAGGTAAATATATCAGTGCTTGAAATGTTAAATATCATAATATTCGCCGAATGTCCACTCTATTGGTCCGTTCCTAAAGAACCTGCGAGAGAACCATTCTATTTATTCTCTGTAGAATTCATTACTCAAACTGCGGGGGCTGAAAGCAATTCGTAATTCTTGAGGTAAGTCTTTTCGTTAACATTTGCTGCAGCTTCGAGTGACTCTATTTTTAACTTACTAGACATCGTCAAGAAAAAGAAAGTTTTTTCATATGATAGAGAGTTAAAGAACAGCCTCGAATGACTCTAAGTCATAGTTATTTATAAGCTATAATATCAAAAGTAGAACAGGATTGTGTTTTAGTGATGTTTACTTAAAAATATTTGATTTTTTAAGAATACATGTATAAGTATTTATAAAAATTTTAAATTAAAACACTAATAGCTATAAATTTTTATTGTTTTCGTTCAATAAATTCATCTTATTTGTATCCCATCTGAATAAAATTTAGAAGGTATTATTTCTTTTAAAACATTGTTAAAAGAATTTAATTTTTTTCCCAAAATACTGAAAGATTTTCATACCATCTTTCAGATAAGCTCAGAAAACTGCTGTATTAGTAAATAATTAGAATACTTTCCTTTCAACTTCATACGATGTCATGTAATTTCGACAATTTTCATGAATCTTAATTCAGATGAAAAAACGTAAGAAACTCATAGGATACAAGCAACGAGAAAGACCAGCCTCTTTAACTATGCATTTAACCAATCTGTTTAAATAAGATAAATATTTTTCCAAACATTAAAATATGCTTTAATTTGAATATTTCTGTAATTCATAGAATAGGTTGTTAACATTTAAAGAAAATGCAACATAGAACAAATAACGTCATAAGAATGTATTTTGAATTAAAAAAAATTACTCTCCCTTAATTCTTAGGAATTGAAGAGATATTCCCAAATATTTCGTTAAGATGGAAAATTTCATATGTTATTAAGAGAAAAAAAATCCTCCACGAAACAATAAACTGGAAAATCCCAAGTATTACAATAATTTTGAAAAACGTAACATTTTTCATCTTATTTTCACGTAGAAAGATTTTTTTTCTAACTATTTACAAAAACACATTCTCGTATGTTAGTACCAACATTCTATAACATTATTAGCCATTCCTTTCCAAAAACCCTTTTAAAGCATGTATATAAATTAATATCCTCTTGAAATGTATTCTATTTTATATCGTTTATTAAATTCAATAAAAATACTTGACTATTCCATGAATTATTTAAACGGAAGATATCTTTTTCATTCGCGTCTCGTTTAAATACAGTTTCCTAGTATTATTTCATCCAAGCAAAAAACATTTTAATTATTGTAGTTTCAATGTAAAATTGTTCTGATTTGCTATATATCTGGTTATAGTTTTATTAAATATTTTTAAAGTATCAGAAATACCCTTTCTTTTTTCGGGGGAAGGAACTAAACTTTTCCCTTCTAAACTAAACTTAGAGTAGAATTTTTTCATAAAGATCTTCACATGTCTTAGTATCAAAAATTATCTAATAACATTGAAAATCGCTATCATAAGTTTACATCTGAAGAATTTTAAAAATTTTGTTTCCTGTAGGTAAATTAATCGCATTAATTGTTTACAATCATTTTTCAACCCCATTGCATAATCATTGACAGTAGTTTCATTATGTAATAATATTTTATAAGATTACTTACAATGTATTTATTATTTTCTTGTATTTATTTTGAAAGTTGAGATTTCTAAGAATTACGCTTCTGTAGTGGATCCTATTATTCAGTTTAAAATGTCTAAGAAAAATACTTAAAATAGTGTAATATACACCTGAATAATGTAGACCTGAATAATATTAAATAAAAGTATTTAATTTTATATAAGAAAATGTGTCACATCATACTATCAAAGAAATATTCTACTCTAATTTTACATTTAATGTACTTCTTTACTTTTTCAAATTTACTCTTTTGGAAATGTCGAACATGGGGCTCTAAGATCTTCTCTCTATACTTCATAGTAAGAGACCTTTTTCAAACATATTCAAAGTGTGCAGTCGTCCAACACAATTCCTGTCCAAACCCATATATCTCCAACACCGTAATGATCGTTTTTCCTGATGAGTGAGGACTGGTATCGTGACCCAATCTCTGTCCAGATACAGATATTAAGAATCTATAGTCAGGCTGAATATCAGCTCATCTATAAAAAGCATGGTGCTCCACTGAAATCTGGTCTGTTAAGTATGCTGTATGTACCATTCTAAACGCACTCTATTATGTGCTGCAGTGAGCGGATCACAAAGAGCAATGTCTTTTGGCATATTTTCATTCCTCCTGAATTGTTCGGACAAGAGTAGACCGTGAAACTACTGTTCCAGTGGCAGTATACAGCTCATGTGAAAGCTGTGAAGTTGTAGCAGTCCTGTGTGGCCACGCTGAAAGTGCTAATTAACGATCCTTATCCTTTGTTGTGGATCTTGGTCGACCTTGTCCAGGTATTCTCGATTGGATCTAATGTCCTGAAAATGTTTCCATGAACTGAAGACAACACTTGGCGTTACATTGAGTTTTGTAGCCATCTGCGTTTGTGATTGGTCTGCCATCAATCTACTGATGATTCTCCATATCATTCCGTCCTCCATATTTTCATGGCTACTCATTATACTTGATACCTCTTAAAATTTACCCAACTCCAGAGAATACGAACACAGATATCACCGACAACCCTTCGTGTGCTAATATTCCCTCCCTAGTCACAGCTCTGGAAATACGTTCGTGTACGCTTACTTATTCAACTCTGAATATTTTTATTCAAAATTTCTTGTAAAAATAGACATAATTTGTAAATTCTCTTAATTTTGCAAACGAGTGAATATTGTCACTTAGAAATATGAATAAGTTTGAAAAGCAACCCTATGTCAGATTTGAATCGCTTTGTCATCTGCGAGCAGGATTGCATTTGAACTCATCACATCAAAAATATACCTCTACTTAAAAGAAGTCACTTATTTGCAACTTAAGAATGTTCAAGAAATATATATTTGTAGGAGGTATCAGTCTGGACAAGATACCTCCTGATGCTTCGGTGTCTGGGGGGGGGGGGATGTTCGTTGTCGTCATTTACAAGTTCAATGATGAGTTTGTAGTTGAATCATTATTTTATTCGTGATTAGATGAAATAAGACTATACAATATTACTATGTACAGGTGATTTTGGAGTAACTAGTTCATCGGAGAAGGATAGATGGCTGCCCAATTTTATCGCATATCAGCGATGGGCGTTGGAACGCGCCCTGGCGTTAGGAGTTCAACTACATCATGAGAAGAGTGAAGGCGGAGAAGAGCAGAGAAGAAGAGGAGCGCGAGAACTAAATGTTTCTCTGTTTTGTTCAGGAATAGAGAGCTCTGCGAAAGCTATCATATGACGCTGATTCGTGGTGCTATCTATCAAGAAATTGAAAAAATGCTGTTAAAGTTTTTTTGAAAATACAGTTAATACTTTGATAATTAGCTGGAAATCCTACAGAGTTCAACCCCTCTAAATAGAGCTGGTCTCCAGTTATATTGGAATTCGCAAAATTTCTCAAATTATATTTCATACTTTAACAAAATAACTAATAATATAAAATAGAAAAAAAAGTGAATTTCGAAACTTTTCAATGTTCTACAAGGAGCAAAATATGTAATCAATTTTTGAAACACTTTATCATGTAGGAATGATAAAAATACTGATATAACGCAAGTATTGAAAATGTAAACAACACAAGATAATATCGAGTAAATGAAAAAAAATAACCTAGCATAAAATTAAATCAAACGAGCTTCACCAAATATCTATCTACATTTGATATTTAAATAGTGTTAATAGAAAAAGGTTTTGTCATATCAGCTTTTTTGTTTTCTGTGGCTTTACCATATCCGCCGGTTTTTTTTTTTTTTTTTTTTCTCTTATTCTCTGAAATTCTCTGAAAATCTTGGTAACAAATCTCTGAAAAACACCAGAGCTTGTGCTTTACCCAAAAGGAACTACGTTGAACTCGAATTGTCCATCTGAAATAATCTTCTGTAATCTTCATGAACGTTGATTTGGAAAAAAAAAAAACCTTTTCGTAATTCTAATGTGTAGTAAACCTTTGCTTCTTGTATCGTATCTAAAACACATCTTCGATGAGAGGTAAAGGAAATTTATCTTTCACTAGCTTCTGGATGAGTTTTCGGTAATCGACGCACATTCTCGAAATTAAACCTTTCTTTTTGACCATTACGACTGGACTGGCGTTTTCTTGAGCATTCTTTGAGCCCTTCTTCTATGTGTTTCGTTCCGTGAATGCTAATCGCCGTGGTGATTGACAAACTGGTTCATCATCCTTAAAAATAATTCGCATGGTGACGTCGGTGCTCGCCGTCTTTTCAGACTTGTAGCTTTCTATCATTTTCGTAAGTTCTTTTTTTGATTTCATTACCTCCTATGTGATTCAGTTCTACTTTTCCGACGTTTACTGCTAGTATCTGCATCAGGAATGCTTGATTTTCATACTTTACTAATTCTACACTATTCTTCGTAGAGTTAACTGATGCTCGTTCTAAAATATCTGAACCTATGACTGCTTCGAACTTCAGTTTTGTTGTAGATACCACATGCCAAGTTAGTGCACAGTTTTCTTCATCCATCTGAAATTCTTGTTCGAAAGATCCTATCGTAGTGACTTGAGCATCACCTATGCCGGTTAAGAGAATTTTGTTCTTTGCTAGCTTCGTTGGATCGATGATTCTTCTGCTGGTATTTTCTCGTAGTAGACTGACGGTACTTCCGGTGTCGATAAGCGCAGTAATTTTCTTGCTTCCAAACTTTATTTCCTTGGTGCGTAGACTTCCATGACCGATAGTGGCACATGTTGCCTTAGACTTGCTTATTTCTCTCTTGAAATTCGTTGTTCTCTTCGGCTCACTTGTATTTGGCTCTTTTGTTGTTGTATCGTTGAATCTTCTAAACCTGGAGTAATTTGTTTGACCTTGATTAGAAACATTTGAACTTTAATATCTTTCTCTTTTGTAAATTCGATTATGGATCTGTCGATTTGATCTCTCGTGATTTCCTTCTTAATTTAGGTGACTGGCGGATTGAGCTTCATGATGTCGATTGTAACTCGTGGTCGCTGCAACTGTCCTACTCGAATTTTAGTGGTGATTCAAATTGTCGAAATTTTTCTGGTGCTGTGAAATCTTATTTGGCCCTAAAATAGTTAAGCATCAACTATCTAATGATTTAGTGCTCTTTTGATGTATTCGTACACTTCAAATTTTTTCTGGAAATTCAGCTGGCGAATTTTTCGTTGTCCATTAGTCTAGTAAATGTTGTTTGAAGTCGGTTGGAGCTCTACGTTTTATTTTATTTGAGATTATCAATTTTCTTAATTCTTCAAAAGATTCGATTTTTAACCCTGATGTCCACCCGTCGAAATATTTTGCAAGTTCGCGATAAAAATCTGTCCAAGTGTTGCTATAAACTTTTTGATGTGTGGTAAGTAACTGGCGAAGCTTTTCATTCGTCAATTTAAATCTTTTTAGCTGAAGTTCTTTTACGTGGTGGCAGTTGTTTGCTATCTGCTCTGGTTCACGTGCGATGATGTGAAAAATTTCAGAAGGGAAAAATCCTAACAGAAATGAAACCCAATGTTCTTTTGGAATACTTAAGCTTTGCACTTGACGTTCGAATAAGACTGAATATAAGTTGATGTCTTCTTTAACTTCATATTTATGGAGAAATTTGGATATTTCCTTGCCTATAGTAATCTTGAATTGTTGGTTTCGTCGAATGTTGTGTGTAATTTGAGTTGATTTTCTAATTTTAATCGCTCTAGCTCAATTTCGTGTTCATTTTGACGTTGTTTCTCTTCATACTCTTGTTTCCGTTGTGTTTCGGCAAGAGTTTCTAAGCGCAACTTTTCTTCCATTTCTTCTTTTATTTTTCGCTGCTCTATCATTATCGTAAACAAATTTTTAGTGAATTCCTCATCATAATCTGTATCTTTAATGATTAAGTCTTTAAGTTTCTTAACTGTCATTCAAGAATCAGGCTTTAGATCTAATTCTACTGCGAGGATAAACATATCTTCTCGACGTCCTTTGACGAGGTACGAAATTTTGAAATTAATATGTGAATAGTTAAATAGAATTGATTAATTTGAAAATTTATACTCTAATCGTTTTTGTGTAATAATAATAATAAGGGATTTTAAAATAAAATACGCTTATTTTTGTAAAATTCGTTTAATTAATTTGTTTAAAAATATCTCTCTCTATTTCTCTCTCTCTCTCTCTCTCTCTCTCTCTATATATATATATATATATATAACATATATATATTTGTGTGTGTGTGTGTGTGTGAAGCATTGTGTGTGTGTGTGTGTGTGTGTGTGTGTGTGTGTGTGTGTGTGTGTGTGTGTGTGTGTGTGTGTGTGTGTGTGTAAAATATGAAGCACAATCATGTAAATAGCAGAAATATTTGAAATAAGATAAATTATGAAAATTCTTTCGGCCTCTGCATTTCAATGATCTTTTAAAGATACTTTTTTTAAAAGAATTGTTCATCATTCATCCTGAAACTCTTTTTTATCAAAGTTTTCTACAGATCTAATAAATCGTAAAGAAGTATAGTTATTCTTTTAGAATTTATCAAAACAAAAATATTATTTCAGTGGAATAAACAGAGAATCACAAAAATAATAAAATCATCTATTTTGAAAATACTTTATTTTCTTAGATTAATTTACTAGTCTGCCTAACCGATTTTTTCCTTACAAAGTAATAGAGTGTGACATTGATTGAGACTCTGATGAGACACTAACAGCGGACGTTGTTTTTTTTAGGCTAAAGGCTGAGTTATCTCATGGAACAGTAATTTTACGTTATCTGTGGAGGAAGTTTAATTACTATTCATTTATTCGTTTAGGTGTCTGGAAAATGCTGACTGATTTGCTACCATAACATAATTCACCCCCCACAGAAATTATAATTGACACTCTAGATTATTTTTGAATTCAAGTATCATAATTTTTCAAATATAAATGTTTGTCAATGTTGTACATAGAAAATGATAAATTTAAACATTTAATTTACTTCTGCTTCCCAGATTTATTTTTATTATTTAAAAACTTGAAATCATAGCACTGAAGTTATATTTAACTTGTCGAAAAATAAATGTCTTTTACAATACCTGGAACTTTGGTGATACAGCATCCATTAGATTTATCCTATTTGAGCACTGAAATTTTTCATACAAAAACTTTACTGGATTTTTCTTTCACTCATTTGCTCTTTCAGGGTCGACGTCCAGTTTTAGAGCATAATATAAAACAATTTAGATGATCTGGCAATTCTCTCGGAACGGTTAGAGACGATCACAAACACGAACCTTAGTGTTGCCTGTTAATGATGAAGTCTTTTTTTTTTGTTTTAGCAAAAAAAAAAAAAAAAAAAAACTAGTGATTCTGGATGATATTTCACTTGTAGATGAGACGAACTCGTCATCCCTCGAAACTGGTTATTCTTGTTTATTATTGTGGCATACGTCCATCAGCATCTATAAATTTTGTAGCCCATGAGCCTTCGCCAGGCCATAAAAATTTGTGGAGACATCCGTCTGGACAAAACACCACCTGATTGCTTCTGTGTGTCTCTAGGGAGGGGAATGCTCAGTGCCAGTACCAGTTCAATGATGAGTTTGTAGTTGAATCATTATTTTATTCGTGATTAGATGATAGAGCACAAATATTACTATGTACAGGTGATTTTTTAACTAGTTCATCGGAGAAAAATAGATGGCAGCAAAATTTTATCGCATATATCAGCGATGGGCGTGGAATGCGCCCTGGTGGAGTTCCTTCAACTACATCATGAAGTGAAAGGCGGAGAGAAGAGCAGAGAAAGAAGAGGCTCGAGAACTAAACGTTCCTCAGTTTTGTTCAGAAATAAGGGGTGGTGCTGCGTGAGCTGTATGTGATTCTGTTCGGGGTGCCGCATCTATCGAAGGTAACTGAGGAACTGCTCTTATAGCTTTTTTTTTTGAAAATGCACAGTTGAAACTTTTGATAATTAGCTGTAAAATCTTATATATATATAAAACATTTCCTTTTTTTCATTTCACCAATCTCTTACATTACTACTACAATTGTTTCTTCTTCATATTGTTTTGAGATCTCACTAATAATTCTGATAACTTTTACAGACTGCTGTTAGTTTGCTTAGAAGAGTTACAAACAATTATACCACCTCACACACATACCTCACACACACACACACACATATATATATACGTTTCGGAAAGATGTATAAATGATTAGAAATTCAGTGATTGCGCATTGTCTAGTACCTCATAAGAAGTTGAACTTCTATCTCCTTTTGCATATAATTAAAACATAAAACAAGGTAAACAGAACATTTTGCTTGTATTTAATTTGTGCAGAGTCGCAGCTAAAACATGAGATATCATTACGCGCCACTCACGGAAACAATATGAGCGACAGAGTTCGAGAGGGGGGGAAGAATCATAGGGATGATGAAACCAGATGGTCGCTTTCCAGCGGGCTGGCTCGTCATCTAAGCCGTTCTGACTTTGTTGTAGGTGTTGCTTCCAGGACAAGAAAGGGTCTATTTTTGGCGACCAATATAGGACTCCTTGACAGACCAATATCGAAAAGTGAGTACATCTCTGACACGTATGCACAGCGCTAACTTTCTCATTATACACACATACAGCACCTTCAATATGGATCTCTGTGTCCAGTTTGTGCCATCGCGGGGCGCCTGTGGCTGAAGGACAGTTATCACTGAGCCCATTACGTGTACTGCCGTGGCACCCCACTCATCGTCGCCTCCGTTTAGGTGGTCGCCCTCAAAGTGATTGGACTATGAACCTGGAATCAGGCTTCACTGTACAACGACTTCGCTCCCACAACTGGTATGATAGTATGGTTGCCATCAGTATATGACACGGTCCTCCTAATATTGATCCACGACACCGCGGTTGGCCCAGAGGTACGCTTGTGACATTTACTTCTTCTGCCATTTCTATTATGACGGGCTCGATGTCCATTTTTCAACAGATAATGCTCTCCCACAACAACAGGATTACCTCCGCTACATTTCTACCTTCCCTGGCTGATCTATCGAGTGCTTATCTGAGCATATCTGCAGGATCATTGGGACTGCAAGTTGGACCACGAATTTGGTCGAATTAAAGGCGTGTTTACAACAACTACAATGGAACTTAGGGTCGTAGGCATCCTTACGAAATATGCGCAGTTCTTAAATATATATCACAGCATTCTGTGCTGAGAGGTGGCCCAACAAGTGCTAAACCTCCATTCATTTATAATTTTCCCTAAAATAAATGATCATTTCCTTTAGTTGGAATCACTTATACATCGCGTTGTACTCTACTTATGTAGATTTCGTTTATTCTGACAGCACTTTCTAGGAAGTAAATTTTTTATGGCAATGAATGTACATGGCAGCGTTCTTCTGGAACGAATAATCGAACACGAATGTTCTACTAGTTTATTATTGTTATTTTTTAACCTTATTGGAATTAAGACCCTTACTTTTAGGATCTTTGTTTCAGCGAAGATTTGATATCTGCCTAAAAGGGTTGTTAGCAACGTCATGTAAAACACTTTCTGGATTGTAATAGAATTCATTCATAATACGTTTACAAATCTTAGAATTTGTCTTTTGAAGAAGGTCATGAATCTTGAACCTCCTTAAGTAGAGTTGGAAATACACTACAGCAATACTACAGAAGTGTCTTTACTTTCTGATGAATTCTAATTTGTAAATTGTGGTACATCCGCAAAACTTACTCTTGATTTCTACTTTAATAAATATTCAATACTAAGCATCACCATCATAAATTATGTAGTGTTTCAGCTTCAGTGTTTGCATATGATCTTGCTGCCTTAAAATTCTTTTGATTTAATTGATTAATCGACTAAGATAATTCATATTCTAAAGAACTATAAGGAAAACATTCTTCCTGTGTCCTTTCAGCTTCGCTACAACATAATAAATAAAAATATTAAATCCTGTTCAGTCTAGTCAGACAGCGTTGACTACCATTGGAGCCTTTGAAATACACCTCTCTATAACAAAAAAAAAAAAAACGTGACACACCAAGAGTTGCCCAGGAATTGTAATAGAAATTTGTATGCAAGACATTTAGACCGAACATGAAAATGAACAAATTGGTTTTCCTAATGAAGAAGGATAGCTGGAACTACAGCGCATCGGAACTGCGCTCTCAAGAAGATTATATATAAGAAGCAATTCTCAATCTGATGGTAAAATTTTCTATTGAATTGCACTTTCAACTATAAAAAATTTATCAGTTATAGTAATTAAAATTAGATTATGTATAAATAGATAAATAAAAGAACTTATTTCATTATTTAGTATGGTTCTTGAAATTTACTTTTTTAGTACATATTCAAAATAAGTTTATTTGTAATTTCTTTTTATGTAATGTTCATACTCTTTAATGTCTTGAAATAAGTTTCACGGGTACAACGTTCATAGCTCAAGATTATCAAAGCTTAGCAGATGTAATATGATCTTATATGCAGTATTATAAGCATCTATTATTTAAATAACTACTCAGTTTTAATTGATACAAAGCCAGAAAAAAATCATTTTTGAATCCATTTTACACGAATCAACTTGGATGTAACGAAAGGAGAATATTTTATAATATAGATTTATTTTCCTTTATTTTGTATGTGGGAAACTGAGGCAGAGGCCAAATGCTTTTTTAGTCGCGGTTGCAGACATTATTTTTTACGTCTTGTCATTGGGTTCGAGTCTGGATACCTAAATACCACGGTGTAGAGAGAAATGATAAACAATTAAATCTGTCAGCGACTCCAAGTCTGTCAAGGGCGATGTTATGTAAATTTAAAAGGAAATAGGAGGTGCTCATCCTCCTCCACATGAACAATGTTAAAATGGTGTAATTTATCCTATTCTGAGTATCGTCACCAATAGTTCACTGTTTGTTCTTAAATAGGACGCAAAGAAATCAATCAACTAGTAAGAAGGTGTTGCCATTTGATGAAAACATATGCAATTGTAATAGGAGACTGCTTTCAAATCATAGCAAGTCTTTTCAGTGAATGACCATTGTGTCATAATAATTCCATTAATATAATGAGTTTTCTATTTACTAAAAGCAAATAATATCACATTAATTTTTGTATACTGAAAGACTTTTTAATTCTAGTGGTTTATAAATTCTCTCTCGTTTCATCTTCTATTTATTACGTTTAAATATTTAATCCCACATAAAAAGAAGCTAGAATTCATGCAGTGTTTATCATGGATATAACTTATATATAAGGTGAAGGTTAATTGTAAATCATAATTACAACAAAAAAGCTATGGAGATTATATTTTTTATAAAAATAAAGAACAAATAAAAATATGTTTTAAAATGATATTAAAACTGTCTACATATATATATATATATATATATATATATATCTACATCGATCAATAACTCCCGAGTTCTAATAAACAACATTTTTTTTGCAAAATTTTTATCATCAACATAATCACCTTTTTTGTTTAATCACCTTTAGGAGTTGATACAATCGTTCACCTTTTCCAGATCTTTTTTTTTTTTTTCCAAAAATTTTTTCTTTTTTTTCTTCGCAAGAAATCTTTTTGTTGCAAGTAAATAGCGATAAACAGCTTTCTGAATCATCGACTCGTTGCTGTTTTTGTTCCATCGAAAGCAATCGCGGCACCCACTTGGAAAAAAACTTTTTCACTTCACTTCAAAAAACCTTTTTCCTGGTCCGATCGACTTAAAATTTTGACACGTTTCAAGCAAAGGTTAGTACTCTAGAAAGACCTGGTTACTGGTTTACTACGAGCGCCATCTCTGGGTTAGTCTCAGGAGTTATTGATCGATGTGTTATATATATACAGAAATTGTTTCACAAACAATTCGTATAATTCCTTCTAAATTTCATATAAATGGCTCTAAAAAAGGAGTAAAATATCTTGATAAGAAAAACACAATTTATTGTAAGTACCGCAAGTAATTTTTAGCAGATTCGCTTCGTAATTGAGTATTTCACTGATCGCTTTTAATTCTTTCATCACTACACATTAAAATTATGGAGAAAAAAACTTTTTTATTCTGAGCAAAAGTTGAAACTACTTTATATACCTAAATACTGGGAAATATTAATTAAGCAGTTCAAGAGGGGATTATCATAACTTTCAAACTATTTTACACCGTCTTTATAACCCTTAATAAAGCATAAAAGTATAATTTGGTATTTTATAATTTGCCATTACATGATGAACATTTAAAGTTTGTTTTGGATCAAAATGGATCTTAAAAAATGATTCGCAAAATCTAACGTTAACACCCGCAATCATTGACTCTACGAATCCAGGGTGATTCATGAAAAGTATTTGTCAAATAAGTGAGAAGGTTGTAAGATATCATTGCTGGAAGAAACACGTCTTTCGAAACCAAGAGAGTTCAATAACACTAAGATGTGAGCTGGAATTATAGGTTTAGTAAAATTGATTACGGGATGCATTATTATGAAGAACTATTTAGTTAAATGCTAATTTTTCAATCAAATGCAATTTGAAGTGATCAATCTCTGACTATAAGTATGAATATTTTTCGATTAATGTTGGTTACCAAAATACTAAATGGAATTGTAATAGAGGAAAGTTTGTTTACATCACTATGATATTTTGAATGATATAAAGAGCCAAAATTAAGATATAAATTTTAAACATAAGATCAAACAATGTTATTGTAATGAAAAATTTCGGTAAAAGAATTTTTTTAAAAAAAGAGAATAATTTTGCTTATGTGATTAGACGCTTTTAAGTCAAAAATATTTTCATTAGAAAAAAAATACGTGTATCTAAAACCAACTTATAAAATATATCAAATATTGGAAATTGTTTTATGTAATTTTATACTAAATAGTATTTATAATTCAATGAAAATTTTGAACATGATTCAAGGTAATTATTTTTCTTGTTCAAGTTTATTCGATTCCATTAGAATCGATTTTTCTATTGAGAAAGAAGTTGAAACAACAGGAATTTTTTCATCGCTGCTCTTTAAAACTATATTCTAAAGAAATTCCAGATGTATTTCCAAGCAATGGGAACATTACAAAACTTTCCTGGAACTTAGTCAAAATGAGCAGCAAAACTTTTTAGACATACTGTTGGATTTAAGATAGCTTAAGAATGAAAGATTTTATTTACATCTTGATTTTTTTTTTAAAAAAAATGCTTTTTAAAATGTTTAATTGTAATGATTAGCACTGAATTTTGTTTGAAGATGTCTTTATAAAACTTTGCCTTACTGGTTTGTGAATCCTAGCTTACATACAGTTCACGAATAGTAATATTCCAATAAGATTTTTTAAATGTCGAATAGCTTAGAAATAAATTTTTAGGAAAATAATTTCTCTTGCTCAGAACAGCAGACTAAATCAACTCAAACTTGAAGCTTACCCAAGATCAAAAAGTAACAATATTTATTATGGACTTAAGGGAGTCACTTCACAAAAATTGGTTTAAAAGATTGTTTTTCAATTTCTTAATTTTTTTAAAAAATTTTTTGCTTCTAATGCAATTTGCATTTTTGTTGTAGCTAAGTTAGAAGGATTTTAAGTATTTTTTAAAAAAGTTATTTACATATGTCAAGAATCTAAACAGCTGATTGCTACACCCCTTTGAAACCAAAACAAAATACATGTGCCCCTTTCCAGCCTTAGTAAAGGATTTTAAATTCGTGAAAACAATTTATTATGACCAGCAACTTGTTGAAGAAGGAACTGAAGTGAACAGTTAAAGCAGTTTGTTTACATATCGTACCGCACGCTCTATTTTTCTCTCACCTAATGCAAACAATTTCGTCTGTTTGAAAACTGATTTTTTCAATTATATTTATACATTATAAATCGGTTTAATTCCCTGACATTTAAAAAAAGAAAATTAGAAGGAACTTGTAAATTTAATAAAAGTTTTCCCGAAAATAAAGAAGCTGCAGAAGTATTAGAATCTTTGATCAACCGCAATTCAGCATCTAAATCAAAGCTAGGTCAATATGCTAGTAAGTATGATTCATTTTTCTATTCTTCTGATAATTTTAATGAAATAATTGACATTTCTCTGTTTTTCAGTTCCTTGAAACTGTGGGTATCGTGCATAAAATGCGAAAATTAAGGCATTTATATCACCTTTGGTCGCGAAACCTAAGTTTTGGCAACAGAAGCAACCAGTTCTAAATACTAGGGTCACTAAGACTTTTGCTAATGAAAAAAAGCCTTAAATTTAGGAAGATAGTATGAGACTTTTATACGCTGTGAGATCCAATGGCAAAGGATACGCTTCCGCGAAAGTATTTTGCGGAGTGACTTCGTCCTTTTTAACATTACTGAGTTAGGAAAAATGCTGCGAGAAGCGATCCCCTTAAAGAATTTAAGGAAAAGTATGAGAGAAGGATAAATCATTAAAAAAATCAAAACTTGGAAACACTGGCTAAAATGCAGAATTTCATTTAAATCGTTAGACTGCTTTACATGCAAAAAATATTATACTATGCTGTATTTATCCAAGTTCAGATATTTAGCAACTTCGAGGTACTTTAAGGATGAGCTATTTCGCGTTTTACCCTTAATTTAACGTTTTGGTGACTTTAATACGATATTGTTTGATTTAAAAATTCTGCCAATGGATTAAACGTGACTTATGTAGATTAGATTAAAATTACTGAAATGTAGTTAAAATATTTGATGAATCACATTTATAAGCTGCGAAGAATTTTATACTGAACTTAGTTGATTGTAGAGATAGTGATCTGAAGTAATGAAGCTGAGATATCTGTATCATACCTACACTAAGTAAGGAGCTAAAGGAGCGAACATAGACAGGATCTACAAAGGGTTGATGTGATGAAACCCTCACTCAAAATTCTTCTAAGGACTCGACTCTAATTGGGTCAGTACGGATAAGTAATTAGTTATTATATCAAGCATTTAATTCAGATCTGGGTAGAAAGGAAATCCACACGCTTAATTAAACATTTATATTGTGCTTTTAATACTTTGGTATCTTAATAAACTCAAGTTGAGTTCCTGAATGATTAGAATTCTTTAATGACTGTGTTGAATAGTGAACAATCAATACTGGTAGGGGAAGGAAGTAATACCAGAACGTAACTTTTCATATGTATTTTAAATCAGGTTTTCATTGTAACAATTGCATCCAAAAGCTAAGCATTTTAACAAATAACCTTTATTTCTCTAAATGCAGAATTCAGTAGTACTACTTCTGATTTCATTGAATCATCAACTTTTTCTTCTAGAATTTTCAAAATTATGGTTCTGCATTTCCATGTTTTATAACATTGTTAGCAATTTATAATATCTAAAAAAAATATTTCACAGAGAAGTTTTTGCTCTAATACGGGGTGCATAAAATTATCATTCCCATTATAGTTAAAATCTTTTGGATGAAATTATATTCTGTTAAATATGGAATATTCATTTAATTCATAAGAAGCTCATTAAAATATTTTAATTGAATTTTAAAACATTGTACAAATTCTGACACCAAGGTAACATCATATCTCTACAAGTATTTATGATTTAGAAGAAATTGTACTTTGAAAACAAAAATTCGGTTTTATTTGTATTGTATTCGCTGTGAGGCTTTAACTAGTTTCACTGTAGCACGTAGGGAACCATCACTAATAATTAGAGTTCACACAGTTAAGAGTCGGTATTGAATATAAAACTAATATTTTATTCTTAATTTTTGAATGATCAAACATCAAGATGCTTATCACGAATTTGGAACAAATCCTCAAATGTCCACTTCAAAAGATAGTCAGAAATGAATATTCCTCTAATCACTGTAAAAGGCGGATCCGAGTCCGGAATAATCTCATATCGATTTCAGGACATGCACATGTGTAATCTCGTCGTTCAAACTTTCCAATCTCTCTCTCTTTCTCTTACTACTAAATTCAAATCAAGCTCTTAACAGCTTATAAATGTTATCTCATCAGTCTCATTTACTACACTTCAATAATTCTGATCTAACTTACATAAGTACACGGTTTATCCGTAAGAAAAGATTCCTAAATCAAACAATATTATTTAAAAGTCCCCAAAGGTTAGTTGAAAAAAATTACGCGTGAGAAAACCGTTACAGTCCAGCTGTTAAAAGATTTTACTTTTCATCTTAAGAAATTTTGTGAGTGGGATCATGAATACAGTAAAATATTTTCGCAAAAAGAAATTTATAGTTTTGCCGCATTTTGAGAATTTCTATTTTCAAAATATATTTTCTGAGAATATTTATAGGGCCCATCGAATCTCATCAAAAATATATATA